>JAMPIV010001878.1:970000-1453253 GCA_024509875.1 Oreohelix idahoensis
AAATGAACGGCTATTCACATATTAGTTACCTACTGATGAAGCAGTTCGATTACTTATTTCATTCAGCTAAATAATGAATTCACCAATGACTTACTTTTTGATACCGCTAAATTGCTGCTTCTTCGTTTTTCGTTCGCTGTCATAAAACTACACTACCTCTCCACAAAAATGTGTGTTCTGTCTCAGCCTTCCCTAGTAACCATACAGCTTCTACTACAAGGACGTTAAAAAAAGACCCTGCTGTAACTTTGCTTCTCTCGTGGAGCCAGCAGCCTTGGATAAAATGTTCTACTCTGTGCACCTCGTTAGAATGCAAAAACAATCATCTGGACACCTCGTTAGGGTGTAAATAATCATCTGCCCTGTTTCCATGATGGTCTGTGCTGATTTTTTTTTCACGACTTCTGCTTCAGCTTTGAAGTTGTTTGAAATATATCTAATGGCCAACAAAATATAGATTGATAAGATGTTCTTTAGTTACCCTGCATACTACTACTTCTTCTATATGTTTCTGCAGCTCTAGTCACATTTTCTGTTCTGTGTATGTATGTGTCCATTCTATAATGGACGCGTTTGTTTAACAAAATGTATTCTATTGTTATTTGTTTGTTTGTTTTTTGCATCACCTTGGTTGCTATTTTTTCATCTTCTTTGTTAGTCTGTCAATCAGTGGAGGGAATCTTGTTCTTCACATTACTGGGGAAATGCTATGTTTGCTAATTGACGTAAAACATTAAATTGCGTAATTGCTTTACTTCTGTATGGCGCACAAAGCTGGAGAGTAACAGAAAAGGAAATGTCCAGACTACCCTCTTTCCACACAACCTGCCTAAGGAACATTCTTCGAATTTTCTGGCCCAGCACCATCACCAACCAAGAACTGCTAACTCGGAGCCACCAAGAAGACATGCGCACTATCATAGTGGATAGACGCTGGAATTGTGTCGGCCACATCTTCAGAAGAGACCGGAGAACTGTGGAGGTAAAGATGCAATGCATGAACCAGAGCTGGGGCCTCACACGAAGGATGGCTGCCGACCGAGCAAAGTCGAGACAGTTTAATTGCTGCCCTCCAAGACGCCAACCAACGTGATGGTCACTGACTGCTTTGTCAGCCAGCGGCCAAGTACCAAAGAAGAATAGGAAGAAAATAATAAATTTGAAACCTGAGATAGAAACATCAGGACGGAAACAATCAAGCATAAAACAGAAATGTCTTCATTCATTTATTACCCTTCAGCTCTCAAAGGCCCACAGGCCTTCAACAATGTCCGGTACTATCATTTCCAGGTCTATCCATGTCTTCTTTCTCCCCTTCTCTTCTTGTCGACAGCTTTTACCCTGGGTATTCCAGAACACAGACTACGTTGTAATGAAATAAACAATTTCCCTCAGTGTATGTCTTATACATGGCAGGAAATATCTTACTGAAGGCAAAAAATAAATTTGAAAGCTTCCTGACAGATAGCATATATCAATATAAAAGGAAAAGCCCAGAAAAGAAAGTAAATAACATGGAACTTAAATAAGTATTCAGATAAAGAATGTTTGCCTTAAGAAAAGAGTTCCAAGAAAATGAAGTAAATCTGATTTTTATATATAGCCTATCTACCACTTTTCATCACTTCTGGTATTCTGTCAGTCAGTCTACGGAATCCTGTATTACTCATTGGTTATAAAATGCTGCTTATCAAAAGGGGGTGGGGACTGAGCCTTTGGCTGTGCAAGATTTGGCATGAACGGGGCAATTTTTTTACGGGGTCAAAGTTCTTTCTTTGCAGTCTACATGGTCATAATCTTTCATTGGCCAATTTTTTAACGTCAAGTCTTCTTGTTCTGTTCCACATGTTCAATGTCCTCCCATGTCTTGTGTGAAAAAATCAAGCATGACAACTGAGATCCTCTAAGGCGTCATGAACTTTGTATCTTCCCGCCACTTCTGTGAAGTAAATTTAGCTCGTGCCTTTTTAGCCCCCAGCTGAAGGTGATTCAGAAATTATTATATGTTTAGGTTACTTACCACAGTATGAGTCATACGGGTGCAGACAAGCAATTCACTCAATAGTGATTAAGCCAACTATAGCGTTAAATTTATAGATCCACATGTTTAATAATCACTTATAGAGTTTAACAATATTTAAAATAAATTTGTTTAGAAAAAAGAAGAATACGATTATGTTGGTCATCATAGAATGATTTAACTTAATGGTGAAAAACTTTGGAAAAGAGTTCATAGATTTCACGTGTTTGCTACTCAGCTTTCAGCGTGGAGTCAAATCGTGGGCGTCTGCTTCAGCCGCTGTTGGGTCCCACGGGTGTTTTGGACTGCACTTCTTGCCGATTGCAGCACGTCTCTTGCACACGATCGAGGTAACTGCTAAGGTTGTCAAGTCAAGTGTAGACTGTTGGCATCTTGTACCACAAACATGTACCGCCAACTTGTACCACAAACTTAGAGGAAAACAAATGCCTCTTTTGAGTACTGGGTCCCTGATATGCGCATTAAGCACCTGCTGCTTCCATCTACCACTTCCATCTTCCTCAGAACAATTTACTCTCCCTGAGTCTTAATGTTAGCCCTAGTGAGTCGGATAAAAGTGCTTTTGGATAACGGAAGAAAACAATTGCAATATACAATATGTGTGTGTGTGTGTGTGTATATATATATATATATATATATATATAGTCACGGGTTACCCCCCCCCCCTTTTTGCTCTGCAGTAGTGGTCCAACAGTGGTCAAAATCTAGAGTATCTATTGTGGGTCTCCAAAGGTGTCTACAATCGCACAAGATTACTCTTGGCAGAGTTGTAGATAGTTATAGATATATTATATATATATATATATATATATATATATATATATATAGAGATATAACATATATATATATATATATATATATATATATATATATATATATATATATATATATATATATATATATATATATATTTTTTTTTTTTTTTTTAAATCCGGATTCACACGTGTGCCTTTCGTTCTGTAATAATTAATTCAACTAAGAATTTGTAAAATAACATATAACAAATTTAATGATCAATTATTTTTCAACAGATTAAAATAAATATGAATGGTGGGTGGAATTTAGTAAAAGTTGTGTCTTCATAGAGAACTTGATAGGGGAATGTTAATGTTCTTTGCTGTTGTCTTTTAGTAAGCACTTCGCTTAAAATCGATGACTACTGCTGCTGTTGTTTCGTCAAGTCTTTTTGTGATGAGGGCACTTCTCGGAAGATTAAACAGGCGCCTTTTCACGCTGTCTGCCCACCAGTTTTGCCTCTCTGAGATTTTATTCTCCCTGAGCGTATACAGCATAACTCAGGGAATATGATTAGAAATCACCGTTATTCTTCTGGTTAATTTAGGGGGAAAATGTGTCTGGACAGCGCGAGTGGCTTGTGCCTGAGATTTACATATAACTCAAAAATGAAAATATAAACACTATGCACATGTGATGTAATCATCACTCCTCACTGCTCAATTCGGAGTCTGGGGTTACTTCTGCTTTCGGCTATCTGAACGGACTAGCATGAAGCAATTACTAGCGCTTGCTGTAGTGGTTTATGAATATACTATTTTCATGTGTTGAGGTTGTCAGCCTCGTATGACTTGTATAACCACTTAGCAAGAAAAACATGTCAAATTCACATTGTAAACGATATGTACAACTCACCCCAACTTACGATCTACAATCCCCTGGCACAGATGAATGGACACAGCAACCTATATTAGATGCTTCGAAAACTTGGTCTGGGGGTAAATTTAGAATCCCTCTTATGATGGGTGCTCCTGAATCCTGAAGTCTCCAGTCTTTATATTTAGAAACCCGGGTTTCTTTTTAGTTTCAAAGATGCCCAAATACTCTGTTCTGTCACTTAATTTGGAATTCTGTCCAATTCTTGTCTGGCTCCGGGGAGTTACTCTTTTGACGTTGTAATGAAGTCTGTTTTAGCTTCAAATTGTGTTAAGTTATATTCCACTTTTTCCGCTTCAAGCTCCTACAAGGCATTTCCGACAAACTTGCCAATCAGAGCTATTGTTTATTTTCTGCTCTCGATTGAACCAATCCTGCTCGTACAACTAGGAGTCGCGGTGTTAATTTTAATTTTCCCCGCGTGTTAAAAATTATCACGTTAAAATTTAAACTCATGACCTATCTTTCAAATATGGCATGATTACTTCCGTTGCTATTACACAGACTTGCCAGCACATCTGTGATCTCATCCCTAATGATAACCTTGCTCATAATGTCTCTTCAGACATGTTTTATCGGTATTAAAAACGCCGATAATGTCTGGACAACAACGATAAAGTGATTATCACGCGTACTCAAATCTTCCGCCAGACAGATAATCCCTGATGTACGCGGACCACCGCCAGCTCCCTCAGACAGACAATGTGGCTTCCTTTGTCCCCTCCGGTCGGGGTGTCGGGAGGTGTAGTGACCAACCGCGAAACACAGGTGGTCATTCGCATGCTCTGTCTGGGTCGGAAATGTGTTACGTCAAAGTCAACCATTACTTTCACGTTCACCGTCTGCATTCAAGCTGGCGCTTGAAATTAAGCGATTACAATTAATCCTCAAGATAGTCAATTATAATGTAGAAGAGAAAGAAAAACGTAAAAGGACACCCACAAATATCGTTTATATATATATATATATATATATATATATATATATATATATATATATATATATATATATATATATATATATATATATATATATATTATATATATATATATATTAATATAGTATATATATATATATATATATATATATATATTATATATATATATATATATATATATATATATATACTCTCGTTTATCTAGAATATTCTTCAAGACAACTTAAATTAATGTTTTCTGCATGTCATCTTTAAATTCATGCGTGGCTCTTAATATGTGATTTTTAAAACTTCACTTCCATATAAGGTATTGCCTCTGCCTTTGGTTTTTTATCATGTTCACCAATTCACTACTTCTTATTGTCATAATCGCTCATAATATCTTCCCAGATTGTCAACTTGGCGTAATTATCCCTTACAACAAATCTGAGCGGAAACGGTTGTCTTTTTTTGTGCTCCAAAATTTCCATTTGTTATCTTTGTGTCCGTGTTTTAATTTGCCACCAGATTGACAGTTTCTGTGGTTTTAGGCACAGCATGTGCAAATTTTAGCAACTTATCAGGCAACAAACTAGATTTTCTTATATCTCCCCAGACAGAAACACCCGTGTGTTACCGGGGCCCGAAAGGGGAGCAAACAATAGTAACACTGTTTCCTGTCATGCATGTCGTAGAAAGCGACTAAGGAGGGTTGGGCATGGGGCTGGTTACCCCATCCTGTAAAAAAATTTAAACCACCAAAAAACTTCAACAAACATGGACAAGTCAATTAAGGAAAATAAAACACAGCCATCCAAGACAGGGTAATGTCCTCTCGCAGGGAGGCGTATGATGCAACACAGAGAAAGTCTAAAGGAGTCTGTGTTACTGACTAACCTTCTTTCTTCTAGGAGAACTTCCAGATTTGGCACCTGAAATGTTCGGACATTAAACGAACAAGGGAAAGTGGCACAAGTAGCAGCAGAAATGAGGGAATATAAAATCGAGGTTCTGGGACTGTGTGAAGCAAAGTGGAAGAGGGTAGACAAGAAGAAACTCATCACAGGTGAAGTGGTGCTGTCCTCAGGACATGAAGATGAAAGTTCACACCACAGTGAAGGCGTAGCTCTTATGTTATCTAAAAAAGCACAGAAAGCAGTCATTGAATGGGAAGCCGTTGGAAACAGAATAATAACAGCTACTTTTAAAACAGCTAAAAAGAAAATAAATGTAAATGTCATTCAATGTTATGCACCAACTAATGACAAAGAAGAGTCTGTGAAATAAGCATTTTATACTAGACTACAGGAAATTATGGAAAAAGTAAAAAGAAGAAACATCACAATTTTGATGGGTGACATGAATGCAAAGATAGGTACAGTCAACACCGGCTTTGAAGATGTCATGGGAAAACATGGGCTAGGAATAATGAATGAAAATGGGGAACTATTCTCAAACTTCGGTGCTTCAAATCAACTGGCTATAGGAGGAAGCATGTTTCCACATAAGAGAATACACAAGGCGACATGGATATCACCAGACCATAGAATAGAAAATCAGATTGATCATATATGCATAAACAAGAAGTTTAGATCATCATTGCTGGATGTAAAGGTATATAGAGGAGCAGATGTGGCATCAGATCACCATCTTCTGATAGCCAAAGTAAAAATGAAACTCAAGAGATATGCAACAATGCTAAATTATAGACAACAATTTAATGTAGGACATCTAAGAAATCAAGAAACAAGAGACAAATTTGCGGTCACAATATCCAACAAATCCCAAGTGCTCCAACAGCTGGAAGATGTAGAGAATACAGAAGACTATTGGCAGCAAATCAAAACTGTATGGAATAAGACATGTAAAGAAATACTGGGGAAAAGGGAACGACAACAAAAAACATGGATAACAACAGAAACCATCAATAAGATAAAAGGCAGAAAAAACAAGAAAGCAGATTTAAACACAAGCAAAACCAGAAGTTCCAAAGCCAAGGCTGAAGAAGTGTACACAGAAGCAAACACAGAAGTAAAAAGAAGTGTCAAAAGAGACAAGAGGAAGTAAATTGAGGAACTAACGAACAAACTTTATTTTCAAAGGAGTTGGCAAGAGAGGCAGAAGATACTGCAGCCAAACGAAATATGAGAGAACTGTATAACAGCACAAAGTAGCTGACAGGGAAATACAAGCAAACAAGTTGCCTCATAAAAGACAAGTATTGAAAACTGCTCAGCAATATACAAGAGCAAATGAAGATGGGGACAGAATATTTTGAGGATCTTCTCAATAGACCAGCTCCACAAAACCCCCCGGACATCCAGCTAGCAGAAGAAGAGCTACAAATTAACGGTGAAAGACCAACGAATAAAGAAATAAAGAAAGCCATAAAGCTTCTAAGAGATGGAAATGCGTCTGGACCTGATGGCATTTTAGCAGAGGCCATCAAAGCAGATATCAACACGGCTACAGAGATGTTATTTAAATTTCTTGTTAAAGTCTGGGAAAAGGAAGAGATACCAGCAGAATGGAAGGAAGGATATCTGGTTAAGTTGCCTAAGAAGGGAAATTTACAAGAGTGCACAAATTATAGAGGAATAATGTTACTATCTGTGCCAGGAAAAGTATTAAACAGGATTATCCTTGAGAGATTAAAAGAGTCCATAGACAAGAAACTGAGAGATGAACAAGCAGGTTTTCGACAAAACAGATCTTGTACAGACCAGATAGCAACTTTGAGAATAATAGTTGAACAAAGTCTGGAGTGGAATTCACCACTATACATCGGATTTGTGGACTACAACAAGGCATTTGACAGTGTAGACAGAGAATTACTTTGGAAATTGATGCGGCATTATGGAGTTCCCCTGAAGATCATTAAATTAAAAAAAAAACGTATGAAGATTTGACATGCAGAGTTCTTCATGAAGGACAGCTTACAGAACCATTTGGGATAAGAACAGGAGTGCGACAGAGATCCCTCTTGTCCCCATTTCTTTTCTTACTAGCAATAGACTGGGTTATGAGAACATCGACAACACACAACAGAAATGGAATCCAGTGGACTCTGACTAAGCAGTTGGATGATCTGGATTTTGCTGATGACTTGGCTCTTCTGTCCCATAACCGTAATCAGATGCAGGACAAACTGAAAACACTCGATGAGAGGTCACAGCAATTGGGTCTGAAAATACACAGGGAAAAGACAAAAATAATGAGAATAAATGCAGGTAATGATAACAGGGTTGAACTTGAAGAGACACCAATACAAGAAGTAGAATCGTACACATATCTTGGCAGCATTATAGACAAAGTTGGAGGGACAGACAGTGATATCAAAATAAGAATACAAAAAGCAAGAGGAGCTATCATTGCTTTGGGAAATATATGGAGATCAAGAGAAATCGGATCCAACACGAAAATAAGAATCTTCAATTCAAATGTGAAGTCAGTCCTATTGTATGGCTCTGAAACATGGAGAACAACAAAGACAACAACCAAAAAGCTACAGACTTTCATAAATGGGTGCTTGCGTAGAATAGAGGGATTAAAATGGTATGACAAGGTTACCAACGTGGAACTGAGGACAAGAACTAGACAAGTGCCAGTGGAACAAGAGATGAGAAGAAAACGATGGCGATGGATAGGACACACACTGAGGAAACCTGTTGATAGCCTTACAAGGCAGTCCTTGTTCTGTGTCGTAGATTTTAGATAGGTATTTAAGATAAATTTTGGTCCCGTCTGAATAGAACTGAAAAAGGTATTAACTCAGTTAGAGGTAAGGTAAAGAAATATATTTCACGAGTGAAATGGTGAAAGGTAGAGTCTGTCCCTGGATTGAGAAGATACTCTAGTCCAACCTATCTCTACAACAGAAATGCGTTGATCAGACAATATATCTCTATATATATATATTAATATATATCAACCACTCGCATACACACACACACACACAGAGATAAGTGACGACGATTAGACGCACAAACGTGAAACTATATTTATGGAATAGGGATATTGGGACGAGCTGACCGACACAAGTAATTAACTTTTATGTTACTTTTATTTACCATAAAGAAACTTCACAACAGTTATTATCAAAATATCAGAATATAAAAATCATAGGTTACAGAATTAATAAATTCTGTTGAGACAATTTCACACAAGAAGAAGTTAATTAACCCCCAAAAGGTCAAAAGATTAGCGCTATGGTATAGAATTTGACTATACTGTAAAGAACAGAGTTTCTAGTTAGTCTATTCTGAAAATGAACAGTATTAGCAAACATAAGAAGAAAAAAACAAAGGGAGTATATCAATTATACAATATAAGAATTCTGCATCCCTGCTTTCACTCGCTCTGACAAACATGTGATCACATTTCATTCTCCCTTACCGAATAAGTGTTTGACAACAGCTTGAACAGATCTCCATGCTCCAGGTAACAGATTCAGTGTCGGTTCTTTTGGCAAGATAAGCCCCAGTTCTTCAAATGACTGTTTAATCCTCTTATTTGATGAACGCCTATTTTGTTATTTTGTTTTATTGACTCTGTTCATGTCACAGCAATTAGTCCAGGTATGAAACACAACTTCGAGATCAAAATAGTCACAGTGTACAGTAGCTTGAAATATTCGATAGTAAAATAGAATGTCAGGTAGATAAATCGTTTCTTCAGGATAAATCATCGCCACAACACAAGTGGTCGGTAGGCAGGTAATGTTAAATTTGCTATTCTTCGCCATAGCGGGCTGAATGTAGATAAAAATGGAAAAAGGAAATCTGGATAGCTATAGGTACAGTTACAATTATTCTTATTGTCTTTTGTTGGTACTCTCTCTCTCTCTTTCTGGGTAAACCAAGAGAGCCAAACAGATAAACCTCAAAGACCCGCTGGGTGCAAAAGAATGTTTGTTTGGCGTCTATTGTACTTAGACCCGTTTTCTCAGATTTATATTGAAGACGCTGGTGGGTTTTGGGTTGTGACCCGTACTAGAATTATAGGAAGAAAAATGCAACCTTTAACCACAATCAGTATTCTATCCTAAAAATAACCCGCGTAGAGGTATAATTTAATATCCAGTCGGCTGTTAAATTTAATTAGAAAAACACAAGTGTATATCTTATTTATCGTTTAACAAAAACCCCGTGAAATAAGCGCTAGTCATTTATAAAATTGCTCATAATGAAATAGAAATAAATATTTATTTCGTCAGTACTCATAATGAATAGTGCATTTACTACCAAAATATCTCTTACTAATTAATAGCAAGTAATTAAATTAAAAAGTTAGCTCTATGTTGTTTTAATTCGCTAGTCAATTAGCACAAAATCTTAGTGAAATATCATGACGGACTTTAAAAATTAAATCACTCAACACAGAAAAATCTTAGTGAAATATAATGCCGGACTTAACAATTAAATCACTCAAGAGGCTATTATAAATATTTATCGCAACACAAAATGACTATCTCCAATCGAAAAAACTAAGAAATTCCACTGTTATAATAGATCTAGAATATCGAAGCTAGACGTCTGAAAATTTGTGGGTACAAGATAAACTGAGTTTGAAAGCTGGAATATATATATATATATATAAATGAAATAGACAAAAAGTCGCTGACCTGTGTGAGACATAACACCTCTAGTGAATTCCGTGGTCAAATGTTGAATCAAAGTTAATTTTGTCACCTTTTGCCGACCTGCAGCGAGCAAACTGTCTTTTGATCTCCGCTCCTCTGTAGCCAATTACATTCACGAACGAACGATGGGGATGGGGGGGGGGGGGGGGGGGTTACTGTGATTGATTATCTCCCCTTTTCTCTTTCTACGTGCATCTATCAAAAGGTACAACTTTTGAATTATCGCTCTTGATTCTACAAATATACGACTCGTCCCCTCTCTCTACACGTGAAACGGTCTGATTGTAAACATTCCTAGTGCCTGTAAGACAATAGAGAAAAGAAAAAAATTAAGGCGTGGCAAAATTATGAGTGAGACAGATGAATGAATCGAAGTTTGGGGTACTGCGTTAACCAAACGTGCATAACTAATAAGGAAGAAAAGGTGGAAAACAGGTGGAAGCAAAAACGTTTAGATATCATGTAATATATTTTCATACTTCTGTCACATTCTGGAACCCCCAGCGCAAGAGAGGCAGGGGTAGACCAAGAAGCACAGGGAGAAGAGAGCTGGAAACAGAGGTGAAAATGATGAGTAGAACGTGGAAAGAACTTGAGATGATGGCACGTGACAGGAGGACTTGGCAGGTGTTTGTTGAAGGCCTATGCTCCTTTGGGAGTGAAGGGTTATGAATGAAAACAGAAAGTTGGAGGTAACGATAGGCCGCGCTAGCGATAAACGATAGATCGAGGTGGAAATTCCACTCCTACTCTTAATCCATGCCTTAGTGCAGTGTTTCCCAAACTGTTTCGGGTCACCGCCTCCTTGTCTCTCGGGGCATGTCACCAGCGCCCCCTGCATTTTTCCACAGTATATAAAACAAATAATAGAAAGAGTGAAAGATAAGAGCAACTGTTAATACAGTAACAACTAATTGCTCTATTTATCACATTCTAATATAAAGCTACAGATACGTTTATTTATTAACAATTTGAAAAGAAAAACTTGATTACTTAATCCAGTATAACAAACAGCAGTATGCGAGGGTTTATTAGTAACAAATTTACTTTAGTTTAACTTCAGTGAGATGGATGTGCCTGGTGTAGTGATATCAGCTTCTCAACATCAGGCTGAATGTTACTCAGAAGGAGGCTCAGATCCGCACGTTCAGTAATTTGCACTCTGTTTCTTTGTTTCGAAAGACGTTGGACAACCGCCCTGAAACCACGCTCTACTAAATACGATGTTGGAAAGGCAATACATAACATCTTAACCTTTCCCCACATTGCATGATAGCGTTCAGAGATTTATTTCTGCAACCAAAAATCTTGATATGATTTTTTGAACATTGGCTTAAGCTCAACGTCATTTTGTAGCGATATCAGTTCCTCTCACACCCTTTCTAGTTCCTCACTGCACGTGCCCAGGAATGGATTTATTATCCAGTCTGGAACAGTGATCAAAAGAAGATCCTCTGAGACATGTCTTTATGCAGTATATCTAGGTGTGCACAATATACTTGAAGATTATCCTCTGGTATTTTGTCTTTCTTTTCTAACTCTTCCAAAGCTGGGAATTTGGATTAACTCGCGACGGCCAATATTGCGTTTGAATAGCGTTAATTTGGCCAGAAACGGGGAGACGGCAGATTTGATTTTTACAAAACTAATATAATTTCCTTGCAGCTGTAGATTTATCTCGTTAAACTTTGTGAATAAATCTGACAAATTTGCAATGTCATGCCTGATATTCGTTAGTTCTGTACTGAGTGAAGCATGCGAGTCTTTAAAGAATTCTACCAGTTTCAAAAGAGCATAAAAGCGTCTCAGATAATTTCCTTTTGAGAGCCACCTGACTTCTGTGTGCATCAGCAAACGTTCAAGCTGTTCATCTTTCTCAGTACAAAGCTCTCGAAATAGTCGAGAATTGAGAGCATGGGACTTAATTTTATTAATATCTGTGATAACAGTATTTAATGATTTGGGAAGCCGATCACTTAAATTGTTTGCGATAAGATGTTGTCTGCGAATTACACAGTGTATTTTAAATATACCAGGTACAGCTTGTTTTAAGACCGCGATAAACCCGCGGTAACAACTTATCATTGATGGTGCCCCATCTGTTGCACAAGCAAGAATGTTAGTAAGCAAATGTCCTTCTCTTTGAAAAATTGTTAAACTACACGAAATATTGACTCTCTTTTTGTATCAGTTACGAGTTGCCTAGCAAATAACAACTCTTGAACCAAGCTTTCATCTTTTACGAAGCGAAAATACGCAAGAAACAAAGATTCGTTGCCCGGCAAAGTTGACTCATTCAACTGCAATGCAAATTCAGTTGTCCAAAGTATGTTGCACAATGTGTTTTCAACATTCTCAGCCATTTCATCTATTCTTCTTTGAACAGAGGTATTGCTGAGCGGAATCGCTTTAATTATTTGCTCAGGTGACTTATGCATAACTGTACTCACAAACTCCCTTTTGGTTGGCAAACTCAAGTTTTCTCCAATTGTGAGGCTTTCCAGATTTAGCTATCAGCAATGAAATGTTGTATGAATCTCGCAAACCATCACAGCTTTGTTGTGAAGTGTTGGCAAACATGTCACGAACAGTTTCACGTTTCTGACAGTTTTCACAAAGTGACTGAAAATATGCCAAACTTTTGCCTGTTTTATCAGGGTGTATTTTTTTTTCAAATGTTCAAGGAGTCTGGGAGGTTTCATCTTCTCATTTGAAAAGGCCCTCTCACATAATAGACACATTGGCAGTTGTTAGTTATTTGATGCAGGAATAAATTCATATTTCAGATATTCCACGCTGTATTGTATGCACTTCTTTTTGGTTTATTCTGCTTGTGCCATATTTGTTCTGGATTCTGGAACAAAGAACTGATTTTACAGTTTTGCAGATAGAAAAATGTACGTCAAGTATACAACAAAAACTAATGTAAAAGTGGCTTTACAAAAATGTTGACACAAATGTTCTTAGCAGTTTACTCTTCTATTTTATAAAGTTTCTTAACCACAGCCATAAATAAATTAGAAAAATACAACAATCAGAAAAAAAAAACACACAATCAGCAACAGCCACAACAACACTGAAGTAACCCAATAATGATTTCATAAAGTATAATAATATTTATTTAATATGAAAAAATATAAAATAACTCACTTTTGTAGATAGGTCTTAAGATTTAAAGATTGGGAGCCAGTGGGCTAACTACAAAGTGTGGAGTTCCCGGTAACAAATTAAAAAGATGTAATGTAATGGACTGAACAGGAATATTCAATAAACGGCAAATTTGTATCAAAATGTACCTGCTTAATGAATAATTAATGTTAGTAAAACTGATGCTAGCTCAGTGCAAACAAACAAAAAATATAAAAATGAAAACTTACCTAATCGACAGGATGACATAGTTTGATACCTAGTACACGCTTATTTGAAACCACTGTTCACAAGAAGAGCCGAGGAAGTTTGTTGGTTTTGCTCATAGGCAGCGCTAAGTTGCAATAGATGGGAAACGTACGTCGCGTAAGTCGATTTATGAAAGTCTGAATGTAAGGTAGGAAAGCCGGTTCAGGGGTTCAAAGACTGATTTCTACCGCCAAGTGCTGTTAAAAACTTGGCTCTATTGAACCTTTTCTCTTATTTATTACCGTACTGCAAATATCTCGTTACCACTAGCCACTGTAGATACTGAGACAGTAAAATCAGCAACAAAGCAAAGTTGGTATTTTCTGAAACACCAGCAGGTATCTAATTTCGCCCGCTGCCATCAGAAAGTACACTCGGACACACCTTGCAAACGCCAAAGCTCATTTTAAACACTATTTAGGAATGATTTTTACCTTGTGTTTAAATCTTAGTGAACCAACCACAGGTCGTTTCTCTTTCTTCAGGAGTGACAGAATGGACAATTGGTGTTTAGTTCACCCCGCTTTCGTAGCAATTCCCGGTTATAATTTATGGTCAGCGATGGTTACCTGAACTCTGAATGGCACTTATAGACGAAACTATGCCTTGTTTAATACAACCATCGACATCGTCCCCGCTTCACTGATGTTGTCTCTCAAATCCACAATTCCTTTCCCCCCGCACTAATGATATTGTCCTGTCAAATCCCGAACCACCCCTTACTACTGAACGCCCCCTGTTTACTATTGACCGCCCCCCTCTGGCCCCTTTTTTCCGTATCGCCCCCTTTGATCCTTCCAAGGCCCCCAGAGGGCGGTACCGCCCACTTTGGGAACCACTGCCTTAGTGTCTAGACATAAGTGGGTTATACAATCGTACGCAGACACTTAACTCTACATCACCAGGAGTAAATATGGTTTCAAACAAAAGTCAGCGATCAAAACAATTAGTAAACGGTTGTCAATTAGGCCCAAACACGACAAGAAACCTTGAACTATGAATTGAAAACAACAAATACTGAATGAGGGGAGAAAAAGGGAAGGGAAGAGTACATAAGAAATTATAGGACGGTGTGGTGGGGTTCATGTTAATACAGTTTGGTGTAAAGAAATCTTAGTGTACTGAATGAGGTCAGCTGTGAAGGTCCCTGAATATAATAAATATTAGAGTAAATTTCCAGGGTACCTTTCTACTACCACCACTATGATCTCATTCAGACTTATTCTAGATAGAATGTAAGATGACTACGTTTGGTGTCTAGGGTTATGAAATGTTAGTGTAAGGTTGCATTAACCAACTAAACATATAAACAATTACACAAATTATTTTATTATCTAATACAACACAACAGTACCACGACAATCACATACGAACTACACTTTAAAAGACTATCTTTAGTAAGTCACTGGTTGAAAGTTAATGTTTTTCAATTTATTGTCCTGAATCTGATTTATTTGGAATCAGGACTGACAATCACAAGTGAAATCATAGAAATTAATTACATCAATCATAGGAGCCGCGCTAGCGTAGTGGTTACAACACCGCTCTGGCGACCGGGTGATACAGGATCAAACCCGGGCGACGGCATTTGAGGATTTTTCGTCGACCGGGATTTGGACTGGATTAACTCGAGACCTGGCGAGGACATTTGAAGGAGTGTCGTCGACCAGGGACTGGCGGCTCCTGAGCCGACCCAGCTGCAATGGGTACCTCCGAAATCGGCGAGTATTTGCCTGAATGGCGAGGGACACCTGTCTCTGTACAAGAAATAAAGGGATACTCACGTAAAATCAATGTCAGGTTAGACATAAAAAAAATAATAATAATAACCTGAGATTTCGCCTCGAGTATTAGCGGGCGTACGCAAAAAAAAAAAAAAAAAAAAAAAAAAAAAAAAAAAAAAAAAAAAAAAAAATCAATCAATTTACACAATGGGTCTTCTGAACATAATACACATATTATTATATAAGAGTGTAGTTGTATTGTCTAACTGAGGTGACTTCTAGTATACACTGGTTGATTGTTTATTATCATCATCTCTGCATGGTGTTTGTAAGTTTTATGGACACTGATGGAATGTTTATATCACTATTCCCAGTCTCTTATTTATACTATAATGTTAGTTGAGCGATCAGGTGCCGAAACATGCACCTATCTTTGTAATATGATGTAGGAATCTTCCTGCACTTCGCTGAACGACAACCTTCAGCTCCCACTTCTTCAAGAATGATGGTGGTTTACAGTTGTCTCCGAAAAAGGCAAGACTGTGGCATGAATATATCGGCCCACTGTAGTCTGGCACCAGTTATTGACAGCAACCAAAACCCTCACAGATACAAGGAAATAACACAAGTAAACGATGACTAGGCAATATGGCACATTTTCGATCTGCCCTATGTCCAGTCTTTTCCTATGTTAGAAAATTTCTCCGCCTGCTCTCATCGATCTTGCTTTGCACAAAATTTACTTGAAATGGCAGTGAACAGTCCCCGTTTCGTACCAGTATCTACTGCTTTGTCCAATGGGACCATGTTTACATTTATTTTTTGAATCTATCGTTTCAAATAACAACTCCCAATATGTTTCCAAGGCAAATATATTTTTAGTTTTAGGTCAACCAATCATACTTCGCCTTCCTTTAAAATCCACCCAATCAAATATCCCGTACCTTTTAACCTCATTTACCCAAAGTCGTTTTTTCAAAACATGCCATAAAAAAATTACAAGCAGGCATGATCTTTACTTGACAGTCTGGTCGGGTCCACTATAGTATTATGGCTATAATTAGTTAATTAATGGACTATTTGCGTAACTATTACCATATTCTTTGTCAACAAGTCCTAAGGTACACGAATATACAATTTATATGGGACTAGTTGGCTTGGTTCAGAAGTACACAGTTTTTTTTTTCTATGTTAGTGTTTTTATTTTTAGTCTACTACACGTTCAATTCTTTTCCATGTGCTGTCTTCTCTATTTACGTGATAATTACGTCCTTTGAAATAAGAGCTAAGGTTGTGTTTGTGACACGAGTTGTCTGCATGTTCTAACTTTTTCCTCGTATTTTGGGGAAACCCCTAAGGCAAGGCTTGCCCCTGTGCTAGTATTGGCTTTTAGTTTAAAATCAATGCGAAACGAATTAGCATTTCATCTATCCTTTCCCCTCCTCGTTCCACAATGCATTTTTAGGCACAATTTTCTTAGAACTAGGAAAAGTGATTATGTCAAGGACGAATTTGAAAAATTTGGGTACCGTTTTGTTCGGCTATTCGTTAGCAAATAATCTGAAGGCGTAGGCGATACCAACAGTTCTAGCAGAAAATTCTTTTATACTTTCTTATTTTGCCGTTATGCCCTATATTGTTATATATTAATTTAGATATTGTATTTAGAAATTCACTACAGACGGCACAGGAAAATGCAAGGAAAGAAAGTGGAGGCTAGATAGGACACATAAAAACTAAATAAAATAAAAACTGGGTACTTCCCTGAAGGCAAGAACCGAAATTCTATCAAAATCGCTGTCTGTTGATGACCGCGTGGCTGAACAGAAAGTGACTTCCGCCGCCGGATGTCACTTTCTGTTCAGCCACGCGGTCATCAACAGACAGCGATTTTGATAGAATTTCGGTTCTTGCCTTCAGGGAAGTACCCAGTTTTTATTTTATTTAGTTTTTATGTGTCCTATCTAGCCTCCACTTTCTTTCCTTTCCTGACGAAGGCCTTGTGGCCGTAACGTAGACTATTTTCTTTGTCTTTTGTCCTCGTAAGACGAATCACCTTTTTTCGATTTTTTTTGTGTGTCAAACCCACCCATTGTATTCCACGTCTTACCGCAGTTCCCCTCAACTTCCAGGAAAATGCAACAATCAAGATTGTTTCATCACATATCTCTTATTCCAATGGCACTTGTCTGGGTCTTGTCATCAATTCCTCATTGGTGATCAAGTCATACCATTTCAATTTTTCTATTCTTTGCAAGCACCCATTTATGAAAATCTGAAACTTCTTGATTGACTTTTTTTTTTTAATTGTCTCCATTTCTGAGAACCATACATTAGAATTCCCAAGACAGTTGATCTGAAGGATTTTATTTTTAAGCTGGACTAGATTGCTTTTGGTTTCAATATATGTCCCAACGCAAGGAAAGCTCCTCTTGCCCTTTGTATTCTTATTTTGATATCACTGTCATAATTTTGATATCATATATTTTGATATAGATTTATCTATAGTGCTGTCAATATATATGTATGAATCTACCTTTTGTGGGGATGTTTCTACACGTGCTCTTTGACTAAAATGTATTGCTTTTTATTCTCATAATCTGTGTAATTTTCTTGTGTATTTTCAAACACAATTATTGTGACCGCTTATCGGTTACATTCATTTTGTCTTTCATCTGGTTATGGTTATGGAACAGAAGAGTCAGGTTATCAGCAGTATCTAGATCATAAGGTTGTTTTGCCAGAAGCTCCAATCTCTTCCACGGTTAATCAGTGGTTATCTTGTTCAACGTCCTAGTGCTCTTCTGGTTCTTTACACTCTTTGCTATTCAGCTGATCTTTTCAGGTTCTTCCGTCTCACACATCGTCTTAGTGTATTAGGGATGTGCATTACCGTAAGTAGGATTTCACATATTGCACTCATGTAGAAGTTATCCTGTCACCCAACACTATAGCCTGGGAGTGTGTGGCTACCGCTGTACACAAGCGGTATTCGTGGAACTATAAATGAACAAGTTAAAAAGAAGGAAATCAAATAGCTATATTTGGCTTTAAAAGGCAGAGAAGAACAATGACTCACTGATTAACTTATGTAATGACTGAGTGACTCGCTAACTGGCAAACTCACTGTCCGCATGAAAAGCTAACGAACTAGCTCGTGACTAGAATATTCCCGTCATTTATAGTCGATTCTAAATACAACCGCAAAAGATTATACAAACTTGAGAACAATCCACATTTCTCCATTTATATTTAATCTATATTTTAGAACGTACGTTGGTTGGTCCCCTACAGAAACAGGAGACGCAACAACAATGTTTTTGGTAATGAAAGTTAGACATTAATTGTATTGTGGTCACAATTATGCTGTTTACCACCCCCCCCCCCCCTTTTCCCGTTAAAAAAAAAAGAAAGAGAACATGACAGGAGTAGATGTGCTTGATGGAAGATGTATAGTTGTCCAATGCAGAATAAGACTGAAGTAACTGTGCTGGGTGAAAGAGGGACAATGGGGAACGTTATTGGAGTGGATGTGCTTGTAGTGAGAGATATGATGGAGGACATGATTAGAGTGGATGTGCTGGAGGTGAAAGGTATGGTGGAAGACATGATTAGAGTGGATGTGCTAGAGGTGAGAGGTATGGTGGGGGACATGATTGAATTAGATGTGGTCGCAAGAGGTACAATGGAGAGCATGACTGGAGGAGATAGGCTTGTCACAGAGAGTTTATTGGTCGTAAATTGCCGATATCCTCTTCTTTTTCTTTCACCCGTATCCTCTATTTATTATCACTCTTTATTTTTTTCCTGTATTTTTCGCATTCGTTCGTTTGCGAAAAATAATTTTTTCCCATTCTCACTTTCGCCAGTTTCGTTTCTCATTTAGAAACGCATATCAGTGCTGATTAAACGAGTAACTTCTTACGTAACGTGTAGTCCCTTGGACCAGACGATTTGGCGTGAGAATGCATTCGGTCAATCGCTGCAGATTGACGAAATAACTGTGAATATTTGGCTATCTCAAGACATAGGGCCGACATATCGTCTGCTTTCTCACCTGTCAAAACGTAGTTTCTCGGTGAGCGCTGAGGTGAGGCGTGAATCCTGACACCTCCCCAGCGCAGTATTCAGACATTTGTCTGGTATTTTGCATCTGACACGTAGTTCCCTCGGTAGATTCTCAGTGTCAGGGTGGAGAAGGTGCCATCACACATTCGCTCAGAATGGTCATTTTGGCGGTAGGTGCGAAAACTGCCCCTGCATTGCAGACAAGTTGTCTACATTTTCATCTGACACGTAGCGCTACGGCCGTTTCTTAGACGGAGGTGTCAGAGGCGCAAAGTGGCAGTTTACGACAGCCTCTTGGAGTTACCGTAAGTGTTAAGACGGAAAGGGGAGGCTATTGCGTAGTTTTCGGAAATAGCGCACATCTTTGTCTGGTAATAGATATTAACCAGAGTTTGAAACTTTCTTTTCATTCTCCAACTTGCAGTAGACAGAATCACTCGTGCTAGTGAATGAAGCTTGTATAGCGAAGTCATTAGTTTCTCGTCAAAATTTTGCCGAGCTTCTAAATACCTATCTAGTGAATTATCCTAGTCGTTGTGAAACTGTAATTCTGTTTGGAGGTAAAATATCATATATAATATCTAGTATTTTGTGAAGTGTTTAAAGTGTTAACTCGCTTATTTCATTTTGCTAGTTAGATTTGTGCAGAGAGTTAATAAATACTTAAGTCTGTATTATTTTCTAGGGACGTGGTCTCAGTGGAATGCAGAATATATTATATTTCTAGCTTTAAACTCATTGTAGCCAAATAAAGGAATTTAATTTAACTGCTAATAATCAGACGAGAATAAACTTTCTAAACTAACTTTATTAATGCTAGATGCTTCATGAGTGGTGACGGAACACGTATGTATTCCTAATTCATGAGGATTGATGATTTTTAAATATAACTTATTGCACGGGAAGATTTAAATGATAAGACAAGCTACGCTTGCAGTTTAAATTATCAGTTATAGTATGTATAATTATTTGATATGTGTTCTTTCCATTTATATATAGTGAAACTGTGGTACCCAAACTTTGCCAGCGCTAAGTACGTATGAGTGATAGCTGTGAAGAACTAAAACATTTACCTTAGAGTGGCTTGGTGCAAAATCTTTACGAGTACTTTAACGGTTAAATGAGATAACGGGCCTCTTGCGCCTGATTTTGATTCTTCCTGAGAAAAAACTTAAGAACAGTGCAGCCTGGTGGCAAGTAAACTATTACAAACAGTAACGTTTTTTTTCCGCAATTTTTGTCAACTTGTGGTGTGACCAAGAAGGCTACCTTTGATCGAAAGTTACAAACCTGACTTTTTTCCCTAAGTAGTGGAAACCTCGTGATTCTGACACAGTGAACCCGCTTACACTAATTCTTACCTGAACTGATAAAGTGACACTAACTTAAAATCTGAATAAACTTATCGCCTGAAGAGAACGCTCCCCGGACAAATTGGATGAAACCAAGATCTGCAGAGCTGGGTATTCGCTTCACCAAACGATAAAACAGATTGTGTCATAGCGTGCGCCAGACGGTGAACAACGGCAAGTTATAGGGTAAGAAAGTGAGAAATGCACGACAGGGCCCTGATGAAAGAACCGAGTGAAAGTAGACTGAGGGATGTTCTTTGTTGATTCACTCACAATTGTAACATTTCTTTATGCAAGGTATTGCTAACTATATATATATATATATATATTCCCTTATACTAGATCAGAGTATCCAGTCTGTTCATACCTTAAAGGGGAAGAATTTTAGACTAAATCATATGTATCTGTGACTCTTTGGGCTATCACTTTCTTCTAACGGGACGGTGAGCTATACATCGAGGGAAGGATCATACCAACGGGTCTATCATTCTTGTAGCATTTCTTGACTTTTTGTTTACGATTTTTGTATATGCTTGATGTGATTTGATATGTTGTGAGAGAAGTTTAGTCTTGATAAATAAACTACTCATAAAATTTAGTCCAGCGTGTCGGTCAGTTCGTTTTCCCAAACTATTCATATAATCATTGTCATAGTTTTTCCCACGTCTGTACGTCTAACTGTCGTCTTATGTGTGTATGTATGTGAGTGGATATATATATATATATATTTCATATATATATATGTGTGTAGACTGTCTGACTCAATCTAAATCTGTCGTAGAAGATAGGTGAAAGAGAGAAGATTTTCTTGATTTCAGAGACAGCCTCTATCACATTTCTACCATCTCACTCGTGGAAAATCTATTGCTATTACTACTTCTCACTGTGACTATCACTTATTCTAATCTATTCAGAAGGGACCAACCCAAGTCTTAATTCTCCTATCAAAAATCTACGACAAATGGGGTCTCGTCTATCGGGATTTTGAACTTTGAATAGGAAAACGAGACGACAAATATCAGCTCGTCTTTAAGATTCTTTATTCTGATATAGAGTAAGAGTGTGATGTCTTGTGAGTTTTGTATCTTTTAAAAATAACTATCCCCTAGACATATCGATCTGTTTTATGGGCGTGCTGACCACACGGCTAATAATTGTTTTTCCACAGCATTATTGAGCATTATACATTTGGTTTACAGGTTGATTTTGTCGGAATATATGTTAATTACTGATTTTGTAATACTAAACGCTGGTAAAGTTTTGTGAGTGTATAACATTCACAGGGTTCTGAAGAAGTAGGTGTTTGAGCTAAGCTAAGGAGCGCGATCAGACTATACGTCCTGTAATTGCCTCCCTTACCCTAACTATCTTCAGGGGTGAACTTATAGTGGTTTTAAAAAATTAAGGGATTTTTTTTTCTCCTTAAAATTTTTGCAATAATTATTTTGTTTCCACTGTAGCAACTTATTTTTCAGTGAGTAATCTTAACTACCATTTATTTGGCGTAGTCGTCTGCATTAGGTGCTTTATTGCCGATTAATAGCAGCGATAGTTAGACACTATATTTTTGGAGGAGGTATCCCAGGTTAAGGTATATCATCTTTTGTTTTGGTATTTTCTCGCAAGTGGTAGGAACCAGAGTATCCGGTTTCTGATTTCTTTTTTGTCTAAGTCTCAGTCACCTATTTACTATGGCGGAGAGGGCAAAGCTTAGACAACTCCTCAGAGACGAAGCGAGAGAAGAAGGTTTGGAAGGAGAAGAAGCGAAAGCTTTTGTCAGAGACGAACTTGAGAGATATGACGCGGAGAGGAAAGAAGAAGCAGACCGTCTATTACAGCAGAAGAAGATTGAGGAAGAAATGGAAATTTGCAGGATGCAGCATGAGGAAAGAGAGAAGGAGAGACAGCATGAGGAAAGAGAGAAGGAGAGACAGCATGAGGAAAGAGAGAAAGAGAGACAGCATGAGTTAGCTCTTAAAACTCTAGAATTCCAAAGTCGTGGTGCTGCCTCTACCTCCAGCAATGGAGAGTCTTCTCCTCATTCTTCCTTAACTGATCCTTCTAACACTCAATCTCTTCAACTCAACGCTATGTCTTTCACTCTTGAGTCTTTCCCTTGTCCTAATGAGAAGATTGACACATGGTTAGAAAAATTTGAGAAAATTGCAACTCTGTACGGTTTAGAGAGGTCGCGTTGGTGTATGAAACTTTCCCAGGCCCTTAAAGGTTCTGCTTATGATGTTTATTCTAAACTGGAAAGTGGCCAACAAGACAACTATGACTTGTTGAAGAAAGCTTTGCTTGAGCGCTTTGAAATGAATGCGCGAAAGTTTCTGCAACTGTTTCGCAACAGCAGGAAGGAGAGCTCTGAAACTTTTCAGCAGTTTTCATCTCGTTTGAAGGGATATTTGACAAAGTGCCTTGAGCTTTCACAGCTCCCCTCTACCTATGAAGGTCTGGAGGAATTTGTTTTAACAGAACAAATAAAGAACACTTTGTCTGCTGATACCCGGAGATTTCTAGCTGAGCAGGGGGCAGAAAAGCTTCAAGACATCTTAGAAAAGTCTGAGCGCTATCAAAATGCGCTAGCCGAACTGCCGGCCTCAAAATGTAAACCGACAGAAGAGCATTTTCGGAAAAAAATAATCTAGACCAATCTTCTCATATTCCTCATGTTTCTAACCAAAATAACCACAGAGAAACTGGACCTCAAAACCCCCCTCCTGAAAAATCCATGTTCTACAAAAACAAGTACCCCAACCACAGTAAACAGTCTGATCAACCCGACCGCCCTACATGGCAATGCAGCCAGAAAGGACAAGGTGGCAAAGGAAGAACTCCTGAGCACGGGACTAATGATCAGAGTGAGCACACCGAGCCTAAACGCATCGGATGCTTGCTAACAGTCTCGCAAGGCGGAATTATTGACAGTGATTCCCAACCTGTTGGGGATACACCCTCAACGCGAGGTACTGTTATTATGAACGGTTCTCAAACTTCTTGTTTATTTGACACGGGGCTTTCGTATGATTGCATTGTTGCCAGAAACATGTTTAAACCCGGTCAAGAGACAGGAGAGACCGTCCAATTTTGTGGAGTTCGTAAGAGTGATGCACCTACAGCGCTTCCCATCGCACTGGTGGAGATCCACTCTGATTTTGTCAGAGGTGTGATCAAAGCGGCTGTTATGGATGACCCCATCTACCCAGTCATACTGGCGGGAGATACGTGTGTATTGGGAAACCGGAAGAGCCGATTGTGGCAGCAGTAACTACAAGAGGGCAAACCAAGAAGGAACGGGAGCCTGCGCCTAATTTGTTACCTATGGAACTTAAAGAAGCGCAATACAAGGACCCTACTTTGGCACCCTGCTTTAGGAAACTGCCCATGGCTAAGGAACCCAGACAGCACGGGGACATTTTTTCTAAGGATGGCGTACTTTATCGCAGAACGGGCAAGCCTGACCAAGGTTACAACCAGCTCCTAGTACCGAAACAGTACAGAAGCCAAATCCTAGAAATGGGGCACTCTCTTTCCTTCAGCGGACATATGGGACAGAACGCCACAAACCAACGGATAACCACTCATTATTGGTGGCCAGGAGTAAATACTGAGATTATCAGGTATGTCAAATCCTGTGCCCAGTGCCAACGTGTGCCACCCAAGCAACGGGCACCCCCAGTCTCTTTGGGTGAAATGCCAATAGTGGGAACACCATTCGAACGGGTTGTGATCGACATTTTAGGACCCTTAGAAAGGACTAAAAGAAGGAACAGGTTTATCCTGACCTTAGTCGATACATGCACTTTATGGGCAGAAGCTATCCCGCTAACATGCGCAGATGCCAAGCATGTCGCAGAAGCCCTCGTGCAGATTTTCACTCGGTTGGGATTCCCTCAACAAGTGTTGAAGGATAACGGATCTTCATACCGAAACCTGTTGATGGATGAGATCGTGAAGATCTTGAGGACCCAACACATCTACACAAAGCCTTATACTCCTGCCGGAAATGGGCTCGTGGAACGTGTTAATGGAAACCTCAACATGTTGTTAACTAAACTGGCACAAGTGAAACCTGAAGATTGGGATCTTTGTATTCCTGCAGCTTTATTTGGCTACAGAGAATCTCCTCATACTTCCACAGGATTTCCACCAGCTACGCTTTTATTCGGCAGACCTATCAACGGACCGCTTGAAGCCTTACTTTGGTCGCTGACAGACCAGAAGGCTGATGAGACAGTCGTCTCAGCTAGTAAATACGTATCGGAGTTAAAGGAAAGGTTGAAACTAGGATGGGACCTAGCAACGATCAACTTTAAGCGAGCACGCACAAAGCACGCTAACCGATACAGGAAAGTCGCGAAAAAGAGAGAACTGGAAGCAGGAGAGAAAGTTTTGGTGTTACTCCCTACCGGAAACAACCAACTTAGGATAGGATGGCAAGGGCCGTTTACCGTCCTGAAATAGATTTCTAAGGCTAACTACCAGATCTCTATTCAAGGAAAGGAAAAGGTTTTCCACTTAAATCTGCTAAAGAAATTCGTGGAAAGATGAGTGCCGACCTCCGACCATCTCCTGACGATCGCCAAAACTGACGAAGATGACGATAGTGGCAGGGATATTCCACTGCAATCACACGAAATCTTTCAAAAATGTCAGAAGCGGCGACGCTCTTTTAAGCGCACATGGGAGACATTCCAGAGAAAGGAAACTTTGGGAGAAGACGTGAGAAGGAATTCGACAGAGAAGGAGGGGGAGACGAGAGGGAAGAAGACAGACACCCTGAAGCTACGGATATAGGAAATTTATTCCCATAACGTAGACATGGAGTGATTCCATATCTTAAAGGGGGGACGTTCTGTCACAGAGAGTTTATTGGTCGTAAATTGCCGATATCCTCTTCTTTTTCTTTCACCCGTATCCTCTATTTATTATCACTCTTTATTTTTTTTCCTGTATTTTTCGCATTCGTTCGTTTGCGAAAAATAATTTTTCCCATTCTCACTTTCGCCAGTTTCGTTTCTCATTTAGAAACGCATATCAGTGCTGATTAAACGAGTAACTTCTTACGTAACGTGTAGTCCCTTGGACCAGACGATTTGGCGTGAGAATGCATTCGGTCAATCTCTGCAGATTGACGAAATAACTGAATATTTGGCTATCTCAAGACATTGGGCCGACATATCGTCTGCTTTCTCACCTGTCAAAACATAGTTTCTCGGTGAGCGTTGAGGTGAGGCGTGAATCCTGACACCTCCTCAGCGCAGTATTCAGACATTTGTCTGGTATTTTGCATCTGACACGTAGTTCCCTCGGTAGATTCTCAGTGTCAGGGTGGAGAAGGTGCCATCACACATTCGCTCAGAATGGTCATTTTGGCGGTAGGTGCGAAAACTGCCTCTGCATTGCAGACAAGTTGTCTACATTTTCATCTGACACGTAGCGCTACGACCGTTTCTTAGACGGAGGTGTCAGAGGCGCAAAGTGGCAGTTTACGACAGCCTCTTGGAGTTACCGTAAGTGTTAAGACGGAAAGGGGAGGCTATTGCGTAGTTTTCGGAAATAGCGCACATCTTTGTCTGGTAATAGATATTAACCAGAGTTTGAAACTTTCTTTTCAGTCTCCAACTTGCAGTAGACAGAATCACTCGTGATAGTGAATGAAGCTTGTATAGCGAAGTCATTAGTTTCTCGTCAAAATTTTGCCGAGCTTCTAAATACCTATCTAGTGAATTATCCTAGTCGTTGTGAAACTGTAATTCTGTTTGGAGGTAAAATATCATATATAATATCTAGTATTTTGTGAAGTGTTTAAGGTGTTAACTCGCTTATTTCATTTTGCTAGTTAGATTTGTGCAGAGAGTTAATAAATACTTAAGTCTGTATTATTTTCTAGGTACGTGGTCTCAGTGGAATGCAGAATATATTATATTTCTAGCTTTAAACTCATTGTAGCCAAATAAAGGAATTTAATTTAACTGCTAATAACACTGGCTAACCAAAAAAAAAAAAATTTTCTTTCTCTAACATTTCTATGTTTTCTGGTCAATTTTAATGCGCTGTTTTTAAATCTGCAAACCGTTTTCCTCTATCCGGTCGGGATCTCGAGAAATATGCAATTGAAGTTTTTTAACAACGCATACAGTATTATAACATCATTCGTTCAAGAAGTATAACAGTTATGTAAGCTTGAATTTCTTTGCAGTCGACTTTCGTCGGTGAATGGCATGTGGTACATCGCGATGAAACATCCAACAATAATCGGCAAGCATGGTCACACTACACCATCCTTGATAACGTGACTCCATTACGGCGATATCTTGATGGAATCGTTCTCCGTGTTCATCGCTGACTTCGCCAAGGTTGTCAGGGGGAAAGTCAAGATGCTAATCGAGCAAATGGATTTTGAGGGACATGTTACAGCCCATAATTCTGTATGCATCTATGCACTGCTTAACAATATGCACATAGTCGACAGATTTGTGATTTCCCAGAAAGTTATCGACGATCGATTTGAATGCCATCCATGCGCGAAGTTCACTACCATGTAACAAGTTCTCGAATTGTTTGTTTGCAATAACTTTCCTAATCTGAGGTCCTACAAAGATACCTTCCTTTATCTTTGCATCGCTAACTTGCGGAAACTTTTCTCGAAGATAAGTGAAAGCTTTGCTCATTTTATCTAACGCTTTTACGAAATTCTTCATGAGCCCCAACTTTATATGTAATGGTGGTAAAATGATGCTGTCTTTGTTATCTAATGGCTCGTGTATTACATTTTTATGCCCGAGCTGCATACGATCCCTGATAGGCCACACCTTTCTTGCATAATGTTCCTGTCTGTTGTGGCTGTCCCATTCACATAAGAAGCAACAAAATTTAGTATACCCAGTCTGCATGCCCGTGAGAATTGCAATGACCTTTAGGTCTCCACAAATCCGCCATTGGTAGTCATTGTACTTTATTTTTGCCAAAAGTATAGCCATATTGTCATAAGTTTCTTTCATATGAACAAAGTAGGCTACTGGAATTGATGAAAATAAATTTCCGTTATGCAATAACACAGCTTTTAGACTAGTCTTGGAAGAGTCGATGAAAAGTCGCCATTCATTGACTATGTGCTCGTGACCGAGGTGCACCATTAGACCGTTTACATTTTTGCAATAGCAAATGTCATCATCCATCTCAAAGTATTGAACAAGTTCTCCGTGTCTATGACGAAATTTAGATATCGAAGTATTGGGCGCTAAAAGTTTCCATTCTTTGAGTCGCGAACCGAGTAATTCCGCTTGTCCTTTGGTAAGAGCGAGATCACGTATTAGATCTGAAAGGTTAATTAAGTGAACACCATCATTCACCGGTATATAATCCGAGTCATAATTAGTTTCTAAAGCAGGTAAACTATCACTTTCTGATGGTTCATTCACGTCCAACGGATATTGTTCTGGTGGAACTGGGATCGGACACGTGATTGGATCACGAGGCACTGGTTTCGAAACCGATTCAATATTTGGATAAACCACAGACTTTCTAGTTTTAAAAGTGAAACCATGGATATTTGTCAAGCAGAAGTAACAATCAGTAGCGTTATTTGTCTTGTTCATGCCATATTACTGGCACTCCAAAAGGCATCGACTTATGCTTCGGCGATTTTCGTAACCAACCTGCCAATGTATTTGCACAAAGTCGAACAAACTGCATTTGGCTTCCAAGATTTATTTGCATCATCAACTTTCGAATCGAAATAAAGTTCATATGCTTTCTTTAGTAATGGTGTAAAGTTTTTCTGGTGAACACAATCGGTAAAATATCCACACACGTAACAGAACAGATCAGCCGAATTTCTACAACTTCTAGAAGCCATATTTCGCTCAGAATTATTTCAAAATACAGTAACTATTGGAAAAATAGCGTAACATATGTCATGCATCTTTTAGCAGTATAAAAAGTGGAATTATTTAGCATTTTATTAATTTTTAATAAGTTATATAGTAAAAATGAAACGGAGCAAATAACGGTTTCCCAAAAATATATGTATTCACAAATATTTTAAAAACCTGATGTGATAGAGATAAACGGATTTCAAATTTGAAATCAGCGCAAGAAACTGACCTAAGAACACTTATTCTTATATAAGAAAGAAAAATGTTGTTTGTCAGTGTAATCAGACGAGAATAAACTTTCTAAACTAACTTTATTAATGCTAGATGCTTCATGAGTGGTGACGGAACACGTATGTATTCCTAATTCATGAGGATTGATGATTTTTAAATATAACTTATTGCACGGGAAGATTTAAATGATAAGACAAGCTGCGCTTGCAGTTTAAATTATCAGTTATAGTATGTATAATTATTTGATATGTGTTCTTTCCATTTACATATAGTGAAACTGTGGTACCCAAACTTTGCCAGCGCTAAGTACGTATGAGTGATAGCTGTGAAGAACTAAAACATTTACCTTAGAGTGGCTTGGTGCAAAATCTTTACGAGTACTCTAACGGTTAAATGAGATAATGGGCCTCTTGCGCCTGATTTTGATTCTTCCTGAGGAAATACTTAAGAACAGTGCAGCCTGGTGGCAAGTAAACTATTACAAACAGTAACGTTTTTTCCGCAATTTTTGTCAACTTGTGGTGTGACCAAGAATGCTACCTTTGATCGAAAGTTACAAACCTGACTTTTTTCCCTAAGTAGTGGAAACTTCGTGATTCTGACACAGTGAACCCGCTTACACTAATTCTTACCTGAACTGATAAAGTGACACTAACTTAAAATCTGAATAAACTTATCGCCTGAAGAGAACGCTCCCCGGACAAATTGGATGAAACCAAGATCTGCAGAGCTGGGTATTCGCTTCACCAAACGATAAAACAGATTGTGTCATAGCGTGCGCCAGACGGTGAACAACGGCAAGTTATAGGGTAAGAAAGTGAGAAATGCACGACAGGGCCCTGATGAAAGAACCGAGTGAAAGTAGACTGAGGGATGTTCTTTGTTGATTCACTCACAATTGTAACATTTCTTTATGCAAGGTATTGCTAACTATATATCTATATATATATTCCCTTATACTAGATCAGAGTATCCAGTCTGTTCATACCTTAAAGGAGAAGAATTTTAGACTAAATCATATGTATCTGTGACTCTTTGGGCTATCACTTTCTTCTAACGGGACGGTGAGCTATACATCGAGGGAGGGATCATACCAACGGGTCTATCATTCTTGTAGCATTTCTTGATTTTTGTTTATGATTTTTTTTTGTATATGCTTGATGTGATTTGATATGTTGTGAGAGAAGTTTAGTCTTGATAAATAAACTACTCATAAAATTTAGTCCAGCGTGTCGGTCAGTTCGTTTTCCCAAACGATTCATATAATCATTGTCATAGTGTTTCCCACGTCTGTACGTCTAACTGTCGTCTTATGTGTGTATGTATGTGAGTGGATATATATATATATATATATATATATATATATATATATATATATATATATATATATATATATATATATTTCATATATATGTGTGTAGACTGTCTGACTCAATCTAAATCTGTCGTAGAAGATAGGTGAAAGAGAGAAGATTTTCTTGATTTCAGAGACAGCCTCTATCACATTTCTACCATCTCACTCGTGGAAAGCCTATTGCTATTACTACTTCTCACTGTGACTATCACTTATTCTAATCTATTCAGAAGGGACCAACCCAAGTCTTAATTCTCCTATCAAAAATCTACGACAAGGCTGGAGGTGAGATTTATAGTTGTCATTGGGTTAATCCGAGAATTAACCGTGCAGGGTTGGTCCTGGTTGCTCAGATAATAATGGTGGCTCAGATGTACCGCCACGAGGTGATATATGTTGCCTAACAACTCGATTGTTGTACTGACGTGTCTTATTGCACTCTCGCCAGACCTCATTGTTGAAAGTAATGCAAAATATTTCCTTTTTTAGCAAGCGATCATTCATTTTACCTTTCATGTTCGATCTTTGACGAGTTTAGACGGATAAGATGGATCTTCTGCTGTACACATGAAGCATGAATGTCTTTTAAAAAGCTTATGGAGCAGGGTTTCTTAACGTTATTTTTTTGTTGGCTGCTATGAGCCACTTAGATTGTCCGATGAAGGCATGGGTGCTTTAATTGTTCAATGACGGCTATGGGTGCTTTAATTGTCCGATGACGGCTATGGGTGCTTTAATTGTCCGATGACGGCTATGGGTGCTTTAATTGTCCGATGACGGCTATGGGTGCTTTAATTGTCCGATGAAGGCAATGGATACCTTCTTGGGGGGGGGGGGGGGGAGGCGGGGGGGGGGGGGCGGGGGGGGGCGGGGGGGGGGGGGAATATACGTACATAAAAGCAAAATTTAAAAACTTTACATTTTAAATTTTAGGTTATGTACACGAACCCTCTAGATTCCACTTACGGACCCCACAGTGTTTCATTACCACATGTTAAGAAACAATATAATAGAGTAAGGGCCCTTACTGGAGTGAGGGCCAGCACACGTTAGTTAAATTACAAGATCTGTTTTAAGGACACGCATGAGAGTTCGGACGGGATGAGTGTACGAGAAACGAGAAGTTAGTGTAGTTGAGGTTTTGGTTATCGAAGTCCGTTTTTTTCCCCGTAAAAACTCTTTTTTTTCAGTTTAGTTGTACTGTCTTGGGGTAGAAAGTAGGTTCTGTCATAGGTGGGACATGATAGCTACAGTAATTAAGAAAACGACCTCTCCTATTCTTGAACACCAAGACGAATTCATTGTTACTTTTAACTCTTTCTCACCCAGGCAGTGTTTAGGTTTTACTCAGACACCGAAATGGAGACCAATGTTTTAGCAGGGGTGTATTTTAAAACAAATACACACAAACACACACACATACACACATATAATACATACACACACAAACACACACACACACATACGGTATATATATATACACATATATACACATATATACACATATATATACATATATATACACATATATACACATATATACACATATACACATTACAAACACTACATATATAATTATATATATATATATATATATATATATATATATATATATATATATATATATATATATATATAATCAAATATATATATATATATATATATATATATATATATATATATATATATATATATAATATCTGACTATAAGCTGAAATCTGACTATAAGGCAGGACGGGCGTACCAGCTGACCATTGGGTGAAATACTGTACCATATTGTGAAATTTATACGGCTGTTGTATATATATATAATTTGTATTGTATATATATATATATATATATATATATATATATATATATATATATATATATATATATATATATATATATATATATATATAATATTATATATATATATATAATATATATAATATATATATATATATATATATTATATAATAGTTATATAATTAAAGTTCAAACAAAAGGGACAATCTGTCCAAGCACATAATTTAAATTCTAATAATGGTGTTAATATATCTCTACTACTGGTTAACTGGTACTAGATGGCGGGTTGGGGGTTTTTACATCATCTCCTGTCTTTATTCACAAAGATTCTGTTCACTTTATTGGGTGAAAATGGATTTTATGTTATATAGTTATATTATTATATGGTGGATAGTGGACGAATAGTTCCGTGCCAGGTCTTATGCACTTATCTGGCACGTGAAGCTAGATGATAGTTGTCTTTCCGGCCAACGGCCACTGTCTCAATCTTCCTGGGGCAATCTTGGTAGAGAGCTTGTACCAAGACTACAGTTCCAGTGGTAGAGAGCTTGTACCACTACAGCAAACTCCACTGTCACACTTTTTATAATATTCAGGAAGCTGGCACTAGCATAGTGCCAGTAAAAAACCCACAAATTCAATAAAATACACACAGGTACGATGATTTGGCACAAATTTAGATGTGCCGCTGCTAGACTATGACTGCTTTTCTTTAGTTATGTCTTCATAATATGGTGAATCAAGTCAAACTTCTGGTCTATCAATCGACCTGTTTAAGGGAACGTTTTTATTCAAATGGCGTCAAGCCTTCCAATTTTTTCCTCAATATCCCCTACGCTGGCCAATAGAAATCGGCGTCTATCAATTTTGAATTCAAAGTAAAAAAAAAAACCCACTGCAAAAATAACGTGTGTTTTTCGGTACGTTGGTTAGTCTGCCTTAGGCTTTACTTTGCCAAAATATATTTTTAGTTTCGGGCCAACCAATAACCTCTCTCCCTCTTTCTACTACACCCAATCAAATTACATGTACCCTCTTCTTCCTCATTTCAAAATTACGTTAAAAAAGAATGTTATGGCCAAAATAAGCAGACATGAGTGTTCGTCAGTCTGTCCTATAATATATAGCGTTATTGCAATATCTTGGTTATTTAGTGGACGATTTTGTAAATTAAAATATATTATTGATCAGGAGATCCTATTCCACAGAACTATCCAAGTTTTATGGCCCTAAGTATTATAATTCGTATGTCCATATTTTTTCCATGTTAGTCGTCAATATTATTTGAATCTAGAAAACCACCATCTTTTTTCCCTCTCTCCAACGCTTTTTCAAACTAAAACGACCATGTCTGTGTTTCGTCAGAATTTACGCTACAATACAGGAAATGAGAGCGGTGTATGTGTTTATACAGTTCCACTGCGTGAATATAAGGCGATGCAAGTATTGGCCTTGTGTCGTATTTTCAAATCTGCCAAAAGCCATCTCGCGCGTTCGTTACAATTTATGATTCCAAACAACGCGTGCTGATGGTAGCATTCTTCTGTCTTTCCTTTCCCCTCCTTCTTCTCTCACTCGGTCTTGGAACAAATACGCGTTGACCTTGTAAAAATGTTATATTTAATTCTCAAGGACGACTTAGAAAAGCTAGTACCATTCATTCTATGCTAAGGCTTATCAAAACCGACACGATTGCGGGCGCGGGTGAAGAAGCTGATCGCAACCTAATATTTATTTCTACCTTATTTTGACTAGATACTCTATAATGTTTTATATAATTTATCGATTGTATTGAGGATATCACTACAATCCCAGACAACTGATGTATTCTTAGGGTGACATGGTATACAAAACGACAACATACTTCTCCGAGCAATACTTCAAATATTTAACAAGCAGCCAAAACGTTTATCCAAATCATTACACTTGTTGTCCATCAGGGTATACAGTACATTTCTGACCACACAGACTCTGGCTATAAAACACTTTTACATTGGTCCGCTGCTCAAGACAAAGTCTCCCGTGACGAATATACACATTCAGGCGTCCTTTCTCTTAGTAAGACATTACTATTTGTTTGTTTGGTTTTTTTTTCATTCCACACTTCCGACGTGCGTTTCATTCAACCACGATGTGTTTCGGTAAATGGAACTCGACAAACAGAAAAATTCAACGTTCAGTCCATCGATAACAACTACCTTTAACTTTTTCATATAATATAAATTGTAAACACGCTGAAATCTGACTATAAACAGACGGGCGTACCAGCTGACCATTGGGTGAATACTGTACCATATTGTGACGCGCTATACGGCTGTTGGATAAAGTAAGTTGTTAAAAAGTCGTAATCGCAAAATGATATCCATTTGGCTATTATTATTTTTTTAACTTAATGATTAAAAATATCTCGCTCAACCTCTGATGGGTTATAATTTGGATATATATTGTTTTCAATTCCTAATAATATGAACAGCTGCCGATATGGCTTCAAACCTGTCAATTCATTGTAAAAGGGCAAATCACAATTATCAATTATGCGTGTATGTTAAAAAAGGGAGAAAAAAAACCCCCAAACAAACAAAAATTAGATCAAATCAAGCAAAACCAAACAGACACACCGAACAGGAATACTATTAAGGGGGATGGGTTTAATGGTCTGGTGTTTCCAGTTATATAACTGACTTTAACATATATTTAATTGACTTTCCCCCGTCAAAAGTCATATGTATTGTAAGAACAGCATCAGACCTTCACATTCCCATTTACTATATATTAACTTTTGTTCTTATTAAATACTGTTTGACTATATTATGTAGTTCCCTAGGTCTGTCTATTCTTAACACCTCTTCTATTTTTATAAGTAAATTTGATGCCTGCAAATAATCTAATATTGGTATTCAAATTTGTTCTTACCTCTTACGTTTTAACAAGAAATGCTCTATATTATTGTCTTGAAGACATCCTGCAAAGTAAGGTTCTTCTATTCTGAAATAGCCTTTTCCCAGCTGTAATCTGAGAAGTTTCTTATTACTGGGAATTTTCAATTCCCTAGATATTTGACATTTTCTTAACGGAGCCTTGAACATCTTATATGCATGTCTTCCTTTCAGATGTGTATCCCACTCTGCTTTCCATTCATCTATTATTAAATCTTTTATTCTCATAATCTCTGATTTACTCATCCCTACATTTATTAGATTTTCATCAGATCTAACTTTCTTGGCTTCTTTATCTGCCTTCTCATATCCCTCTATGCCAACATGTGAAGGCATCCAAGCGATTAAGACTGAACATCCTGTGGTGGGTTTTGATGTTAAGAAGAATGGTGTGCGTATAGTTGTACTTGAGTGAGATCAACTGTGAAGGTCTCTGAGGTAAACAATGGACAACTGTGTTACAGAGTACCTTTCTTGTTACCACCCTACGATCTCACTAGTTTTATTCTTTTAAACTAGCGTACTTCTACATAAAGTGTCTAGGGATTTAAGAGTGTCCCTGTTTATCTAGATACAAAAAACATATACAAACATATACTAATTAATAATAATAATAATAAATTCTTTAAGCGCCAAACACGGCGCATAAGGCAGAAACCAGTGCTCTCCAGGTTGTTCGTTGTGACGCCACTCCTCTTAGCTCTTGCACATTATTTAGGCCCAACGTTCTTCCTTCTCTTATTATTGTTCTTCTGAGTGTTTCTTTTGGTCTTCCCGCTACCCTCTATGAACCCAATGTGAGCGGCCTGTAGTGGAAGTTTTTGCATCGTAGGAAGCGATTAAGACATATTTCTGCCTAAGTCTTCTCTTATTGTGGTGGGTTTTGATGTTAAGAAGAATGGTGTGCGTATAGTTGTACTTGAGTGAGATCAACTGTGAATCGTTCTCCAATGATTTTGTTATTTTCCAACTCTCACAGCCGTATGTTAACACTGAGATAACATTTGAATTAAACAGACGAAGCTTGGTATGTATATTCAATGATCGTAATTTCCAAATGTTAGATAATCTATTGAAGGCGCTAGCTGCCAAAGCAATTCTAGTATGGATTTCTCTTGTTGTGTCACCATCCTGAGTCATTTTACTGCCTACATAATTGAAACTTTCAACTTTCTGTAGTTTTTCCCCGTTCAAGATGATATCAAAGGTCTCGTTAGAAAAGTTCATAGCTTTAGTTTTAGAGGCATTTATTTGGAGACCTATTTTAACCGAGAGATGACACAAATTATTTATTGCTTCTTGGGATTGTCTTGGTGTTGAACTTACGAATGCTACATCATCTGCGAAATCCAGGTCCCCCAGGAATTTTCCATTTGTCCATTTTATACCCAATTGTTCATTGTGGGTATAGTTTCTCATAACCCACTCAATAGCTCTTCCAAAAAGTAGTGGTGACATAATACAGCCTTGTTTCACCCCTGTTTCTACTGTAAACCATTCTGTACTCCCTTTATTTGTTCTAACACAACATCTTGCATTGTCATATAGCGCTTTGATTATATTCACATATTTTGTTGGAAAACCATAGATTGTAAGTATCTTCCACAATGATGGGCGGTGTAGACTATCAAAGGCTGTTTGAAAATCGACGAAGGTGATAATAAGTGGCGATTGCCTTTCCACTGATTCTTCTATAATTGTTCTTAGTGTGAATATTTGATCAATACATGATCGTTTCGGCCTGAAATCCGCTTGTTCTTCTCTGATCTTTTCGTCAGCATGCAATTTAAGTCTTTCTAACATCATGCAACATAATAATTTTCCAGGTACTTATAATCGAGATATACCACGCCAGTTATTACAGTCTGATAGATCACCTTCTTCGATAACTTTACAATAAACTGTCTTTCCATTGTTGTGGTGGTTGTTCTTCTCTCCATACTTCATTTATAATATCTAAAATTCTCAAGAGGTTGTTGTCATTAACTGCTTTAATCATTTCCCCTAAATTTCGTCAACTCCAGCATTTTAAAATTTTTTAATCTTTTAACGGCTTGTTTGATCTCGTAATTCACAAGTTTGGCAAAGTGGTTGTTGTTTCATTATTAAAATCAGGTGTTACCTGAGCCTAAAGTTGTTTTGGTCAGGACTACAGTTCAATGAGAATCAATTTAGATGGATAGATATATTTACAAATATAAATAAAGATATTTACATACAACAGACAATATGTCCATAGTACATTGTTTCAAATTTTCAAGTTGATGTTAATTACTCTATTTACTACTGGCACATCCAAAGAACATCTCCATCATACAGGTATATGCCCCCACTACTGACTATGAGGATGAGGCAATTGATACATTTTATGACAATCTGGATGAAGCAATTAAGAAAATTCCAAAGAAAGATCTTCTCATCGTGTTAGGTGATTGGAATGCTAAAGTAGGGCCAGATGCATACGGTCACTGGGCTGGTACAGTAGGGAAATTTGGGACAGGAGAAACCAACGATCGAGGACTAAGGCTACTAGAATTTGCCAGCAACTATAAACTAACCCTTGCAAATACACTATTTCCTCATAAGTTATCAAGAAGAACAACGTGGCATGCCCCAAAAACTGAGATACATGGCCAAATTGATTTTATTCTTGTATCCAAAAGATTCAAGTCCAGTATTAATAAAGCCAAGACTAGGACTTTTCCTGGCGCCGACATTGGTAGTGATCACGACATGGTATTGATGACGCTCAAGCTTAAACTTAAAAAGAACTATAATCAAAACAGATGTTCTGAGTTAAGATTCAATTTAGACAAACTGAAAGATCCAGAAATCGCGGGAATCTTTGAGGCAACTGTTGGAGGAAAATTCGCAGCTCTCAACTTTTTGGAGGATGATATCAACTCAATCACAGAGAACATGAAAGACGTGCTCATTGAATCAGCAACAGAAATACTTGGTAAAAGAAAGAAAATAAACAAACCATGGGTTACAGATGACATTCTAAAGTTATGTGATACACGGCGGGAAATGAAAAAGGTTAAGAAAGAGGTTCCTGAAGCAGCATGGCAATACAGTATGGTGAACAAAAATATTAGGAAGAAAATGAAACAGGCCAAAGAAAAATGGGTAGCTGATCAATGTGAGTCCATTAATACGGGGCTAATAAAAGGTAACAGCAAGGCAGCTTTTGACACATTAAGAAAACTATCAAAACCTCAACAGCCCAGAGTAACTGTCATAGAAGATAGCAATGGGGCTCTGCTCAATGAAAAACAGCTGTAACGAGAAGGTGGACAGAATATTGTAAAGAATTATATAACTGTAAACTTGACACTGACTTAGGCATATTAAACAACATTAAGTGCGAAAACAGGGAACTCGGAAATGCAGCAATATTACGGGAAGAAGTGGAAGAGGCTATATGTTCGATGAAAGGAGGGAAGTCACCGGGTGTGGATAATATACCAGCAGAGCTCTTGAAATATGGAGGACCAGATATAGTAAAAATCATGACAACAATTTGCCAGAAGATATGGAGTACCAAAAAATGGCCAAAAGAATGGACGCAGTCATTAGTAATACCGCTTCCAAAGAAAGGAAATCTAAAAATGTGCAAGAACTACAGAACCATTAGCCTTATTAGTCATCCAAGTAAGGTAATGTTAAGGATACTTTTGAACAGAATAAAACAGAAATCAGAAGAAATCTTGTCAGAGGAACAGGCTGGCTTTAGACCAAAAAGAAGTACCTCAGAACAAATCTTCAATATTAGATTACTTATCGAAAAACATCTCCAACATCAACACGATTTATACCATAACTTCATCGATTTCACAAAAGCCTTCGATCGAGTCTGGCATGAAGGCTTATGGCAAGTAATGAGAAAATTCAATTTTGATACCAACATCATAGATATCATTGAAGCACTATACAAGGACGCAAGCAGTGCTGTTTTTGTAAGCAACGACATTGGAGAATTTTTCAAAACAACTGTAGGAGTTCGCCAAGGATGTATCCTGTCACCAGTGCTCTTTAATATATATCTAGAACATATTATGCAGGAGGCTCTCTACGATTATAAATCAACCATATCGATTGGAGGCCGACCTCTGTGCAACCTACGTTTTGCTGATGATATTGATCTGATAGCTGGATCAGAATCAGAACTTCAAGACCTTACCTCTAGACTGGAAAAAGTAACAAGAACGTATGGGATGGAAATTAATATAGAAAAAAGCAAGATATTGGTGAATAGCCATAAGAAACATGTTCCGACCAACATTACGTTAAATGGGCAAACGTTAGAAGAAGTTAACACCTTTAAATATCTCGGGTCCACTATATGTAGTGATGGAAGATCAATTAAAGAAATCAAGACAAGACTTGAGATGGCCTCAGCTGCCATGACAAGGTTGAATGTGATCTGGAAAAGTAACATCAGTTTTCCTGTGAAGATCAAATTATACAAATCACTTGTATTATCTATTCTCTTGTATGGGTGTGAGGGCTGGACACTCACTGCAGATACGGAGCAAAGGATTCAGGCTTTCGAGCATAAATGTTATAGAAGAATTTTGCGCATTTGCTATAAAGAGCACAAAACAAATGTCTATGTTAGAGAGAAGATAAACACCTATGCAGGCCACCAAGAACCACTTTTGTCAATAGTGAAACGTCGAAAGCTTGCCTGGTTTGGGCATGTAACTCGTCATGACTCCCTTTCGAAAACGATCCTTCAGGGAACAGTCGAAGGTAAACGGAGAAGAGGAAGGCAGAGAAAATCCTGGGCTGATAACATCAAAGAATGGGCAGGACACGGTTTTTCCACACTTGTACGCATTGCTGAGGATAGAGAGTAGTGGAGGACCCTGTCTGCTGATGCTTCCACCATGGCACCCCTACGACCCATGACGGGTTACGGGCTGAGATTAGATGAGACTAGAAGGCAGGTTGGGGATTATCATCATCCCAATGTTCTTTTGTTTCACTAGAATTGTTTATGTTAGTCTTTTGGAGGAACGTTTTTGTCTATACAGGAGATTTTTCTTTAGTCGTGATATGTTGTCCCAGGCCAGATATTGCACTTAGCTGGATCCTGGAATCACAGCAGTTGTAGTTGGTTTGGCCAGACACTTCAGTCTCCTCTGGTCTTGAACTTCTCTAATACCAGCAGGTACCAGAGACTCTTAGAAATCGTGCTGAATTTCTCTATCATCGAGTACCAGCACCAGACAAGTGCCAGCAGGAACCCCACATATCAAGGAAATATAGACAAGTAACGATGAATTAGGCAATAGAATATGGCACACTTTCATCACTGCCTCTGTTCAGACTGCTTTCTGTTGTTAGTTAGTTTAAAACAAAGCACAAGTCTGCTCATCGCTGCTTGTTCCTCAGAATATTTCGAAAAAATGGCAGCGAGCAGCCTACTATTTCGTTAAAGTAAAATGCTTTGGCCAATGAGACCAAGCATCTCTTTTTTTTTTTGAATGAAACTTTATTTTTTTAAAAATATCTCAAACCTCTATGTGTTACTATTACCAACTAGATTTGTATATTTAGGTTAGCCAATAATATTTCGGCTTCCTTCAAATTTCATCCAATCCACTTCATCGTACTATCTTAGCCTTTCTTTCACCTAATTTTTTCCCCCAAAAATGTGCTATCCAATCTAAGCAGACATGACTTGACCTGACAGTATCTCCGATTCTCTATGTATTATTACCAATATTTGATTATTTAATGGACTATTTAGATAACTAACAACATATTCTTGGTCAGCAAGTCTTCAGGTACACGAATATATGATTTTTATGGGGCTAAGTGGCTTGGTTCAAAATTCTATCTTTTTTTTTCTATGTTAGTTGATTATTTTTAAACTACCTCCTGTTCAATTATTTTTCCATGTACTTTCAAGCTAAATACGAGAGTCTCTCGTAATACACGAGAATTACGTCATTCGCAACAAGAGCTAAGCGTGTTTTCATGACCGTAGTGTCCACATTTTCTAACGTTTACATCGTAATTTGAAAACCGCCTAAGGGCAAGGCTAGCAAGTTGGTTTTATTTTTAAAAACAATGTGAGACGTGATTTGCGTTGGTTATCTATCCGTCCCCCTCCCTTCTACAATGTATTTTAGGCAAATACTTCTTTTGAACTTGGAAAAGTGGCACGTTTGTCTCAAGGACGAATTTGAAAAATAGGGTACCCTTTTTGGTTCGGCCAAAGCGTTATCAAATAATACGCTGAAGGCGTAGGCAACGACTACAATTCTCGCCGAAAATTTGTAGTACTATCCTATCTTTGACTTTATGCACTAGACTGTTATATTCTAATTTAGATATTGTATTTAGAAGTTCACCACATATCCCCTAGAATATAAGTATGTGGTTGCCAGAAATATCTCCTCTGCTATATCAGGTCTACTGCATTCTCGTAAGTTTCTAAGCAAATATTTATGAAGTTGCAACGCTAAGTTTTGTTTTTCAATGTTAGTCATTTCAGCTTTGAGCATACGACCAAATACAACCGACCGACTTTTACTCTAGATTGAGCGAGGTGTGTCTTACTAAAAATTGGACAATCTGGAACTTTAAAAAAATGTCCACTATTTATTCACATTTGTATTACAGTTTTCCCCCGTGTATTTTCCCGTGAGGCTCTTGATGCGACAAAGAAATAATAAGATTCCTGCTCCCTCAGGCATCTCGTACAAGGCGACTACTATAGGGTTGTGCATTGGGTTGGCAGTCTAATCCTGTAACACAAATTGTTACAAAAGCTACGACTGCTGAAGCGTGCGATTGCTTGGTACAGACTACCTGTGAGGGGATCAGCACCATAGGGAGCGAAAAGGGAAATATTGATGATCATACCGTTTGTTGTTGGCATAATTTCGTTGTTTTTGTTACTATATTTGGCGCAGACGTATGATTCTTAATTGATTTCGATCTTTGTGTCAACAGACTCTACACGTGACCCCCTTAGATCGTCCTGCAACAGACAGACCACATCACAATGTTGACGTTAGCTGCTGCTCTACTCTTGATTACAATTTCAGGTTTGCACGCAGTCAAACTCACAGCTGTCAAATTTGAGTAAGTTGTAGCTTAATAGAAATATCAGGTATTGTAAGTCATAACAAGATAAATATGTTGTTTTTTTACGTTTGTCAGTTTGTTTGTTTGTCCGCTACATAAACTTAGAACTTTCATTTTTTTAAACCAAGCTTACTTATATAAATGGATTCGTCTGAGTGGCAGGAAGATTTTAGTGGTGCTCCGAAGCGAGAGAGAGAGAGAGAGAGAGAGAGAGAGAGAGAGAGAGAGAGAGAGAGAGAGAGAGAGAGAGAGAGAGAGAGAGCTCCCCAAAAAGCATTGGCCTTCAGCAAACTTATGCCAAGGGGCTAAGAGGTAAGGCGTCCGCCTTGAATTCTAGAGGTGCCAGGTTCGATTCCCAGTTGAGGGGAATATATTTTACGTAAAAATTTTTTCAGAACCAGTGGTCCTAATAATGTCATACTCCCCCCTGGTCTCCTGTCCTGGGTAGTGAGATCGGATGCCTAGCCTTCCCGGATAAGGGCGAAAAAAATAGGAGGTCCCGTATGCAAGTTGCGCACGTTAATACGGTAATCCCACGGCAGTTGGAAAGCGTATAGAGCTGCACTGGCAACATTTAAAAATTAAAAACCTACCTACCACAAAAATATTTATAGATGTGTGATTCCTATATACACACATTGGGATTCTCGCCGGTGCTACGGAGTTCGTGCACTGTGCTGAGATCCTCCTTGTGTGATCTAAGGGAGGAGATCGGTGCACTGATGGAGTTGTCCGTGTGCATTGAAGATAGTCCTTAAAACCAAACCAAACCAAACCAAACCAAACGTATCCCAAGTCCTCCTGTCCTGTACCATCAGTTCCAGGTTTTTCAATGTCTTCCTCGTGCCTTTCATGTCTGTCCCCAGAACTCTTCTCCATGTGATTTTCGCTCTTCGTCTACTGTTCTTACCCTGGGGACTCCTGAAAAAGAGACTGCACTGAGATGCTATCAGCAGATTTCTTCACTGTGTGTCCAGTCCATCACAAATATCATCTCATCTCTTGTTCCACTAGCACCTGCCATCTTTTAGGAGCTTTATTTCTTCCTTATTTTGTTTCTTGAAAGTTAACTTGTAGCTCCATTTCAACTAGTTGAATGTGTGGATGATTTTGTGGAGCTGGTTTTTTTTTTTTTTTTTTTTTTTTTTTTTTTTTTTTAAAGAAATTCCTCAACATCTTCCGTTCATCTCTTCGTTTGCTCTTTTTTTGTTTAATTACTAAACAAGTTTCCGTTATTGTCTTTGATGAGGTCATTTGCTCGCTTGTATTTTCTTGTTAGATTCTTTCTGCTCTTGTAAAGGTCCCTAGTATAAAACGGGTCCATGCCTTCATCGGACAATCAAACGGGTCCATGCCTTCATCGGACAATCAAACGGGTCCATGCCTTCATCGGACAATCAAACGGGTCCATGCCTTCATCGGACAATCAAACGGGTCCATGGCCTTCATCGGACAATCAAACGGGTCCATGGCCTTCATCGGACAATCAAACGAGTCACTGACCCAATCACCCCCCCCCCCCAATTCTCCCCCCCCCCCCCTCTCCCCCCCCCCCCCCCAAAAAAAAGGGGGTTAAGAAACCCAGACCTAAAGCAAAACTCCATGGTGAAACCTGTTAATGTTTGACCAGATATCTGAGAGTAATAATTTTCATGCACGCTATGAGCTTGCCTAATTTTTCTGTCATAAACTTTCAGCCTTGGTGGTGTCCCTCCAAATTTGGCCGGTCCTCTAAAGCAAAACTCTGAACTGACTGAAGCCGAGAGGTATAAAGTAAATGAACTTAAAGGGCCGGAGTCTTTCGTTTTTTACAGAGGTAATTGTTTGTATCTTGATTATAAAATGACTTATTGGAAAATTATCATATAAATTCAAAGATATAATGCGAATAACAGAGAAATTACTAGACTTTGGTTTTGAAAAGATGTTGTCATTATAATGATTGTAATATTAAGATGTGTTAAAGGAGAAGGTGAAGTTTATTATGACTACATATGTGCACGATGAATTTTATTTACATAGGACACATCCATATAGGACTCTCTGAATTATGATTAAACGTGTACTGATGATGAATTTTATGTAAACAGGACACATCTATACGGGACTTTCTGATGGTCGCATTGTTGACATCTCGGACTGTGGCGTCAGAACAGTGGCAAAATTAGCTCCTCCCAGCTGCAGTAAGTAACATTACCTCGGCATTGTGACTGCTGTTTTCAGTAACGAGGTAACACTGATAAATTCTGTACGCGAGACTAGATCTCTGACAGATGTATACATTAGCGACTTTCATCAGTACAGTATATAAGAAATGATAAATTAATATGAGACAAACATAAAGATATGTTATCAGGCACTCGTAGGAAATAAAGAAGTAGAACACTAGACAACAGAAAAACAACAGACATGAGTGACTTACCCAGGATTTGAACCCTGGACCTTCCGTGCGACAACCCCGCCTAGCTATGGAAGCGAATCACACTATCCTAACTGCCATCTACGCATCACCAAAAAATGATGTTTCGATCTTTATGTATTGTGGTTCGCACTAATGACCTGTCATCGAAACATCATTTTTTGGTGATGTACTGTGAGGTGTACAAAAATACAAGGAACTAGACAAACGACCGTGGAACAAGACATGAGGAGACGACATTGGAGATGTATAGGTCACGCAGTGATAGCATTACAAGGCAGTCCTTGTTCCGGAATCCCCAGGGTAAGAGAGATACAAGGAGACCAAGGAACACACGGAGAAGAAAACTGGAAACAGACGTGAAGGCCACGAAAAAGTTCGGAAAGACCTTGAGCTGATGGCAGGAAGACTTGGCATAAGTTTGTTGAAGGGATATGCTCCTTTGGGAGCTGAAGGGTGAAGATGATGATGAAGATGATGAAGATGATAATGAAGATGATGATGAGAAAAATAGATGACGAGTCTTACCACGACAAAGAAAACCACCTACATTACGACCAATAGGCCTTCGTCAGGGACAAATGAACAAAAACAGAAGGGAATGAAAGCCATAAACATTTTTTTAAATACATGAACAATAAATACACTTGATACAACCCATAAATTGACGAGGTTGGCTGGTTTCGCTGCTGTATTTGCAGAAGTACAAATGTAAATAGTTGTCAGATACATATACTTATGTTTGTTGGGGCTCATAATTGAGTTTCACCCGTGTGTCACCGGGGCCCGAAAGGGGAGCAAAGAATAGTAACACTGTCCCCTGCCAGGCATGTCGTAGAAGGCGACTAAGGAGGGTTGGGCATGGGGCCGGTTACCCCATCCTGTAAAAAAAATTTAAACCACAAAAAACTTCAACAAATATGGACAAGTCAAATAAAGGAAATAAAACACAGCCATCCAAGACAGGGGAAGGTCCTCTCGCGGGGAGGCGTATGATGCAACACAGAGAAAGCCGAAAGGAGTCTGTGTTGCTGACTAACCTTCTTTCTTCTAGGAGAACTTCCAGATTTGGCACCTGGAATGTTCGGACATTAAACGAACAAGGGAAAGTGGCGCAAGTAGCAGCAGAAATGAGGGAATACAAAATCGAGGTTCTGGGAATGTGTGAAACAAAGTGGAAGGGGGTAGACAGGAAGAAACTCATCATAGGTGAATTGGTGCTGTCCTCAGGACATGAAGACGAAACTTCACACCACAGTGAAGGGGTAGCTCTTATGTTATCTAAAGAAGCACAGAAAGCACTCATTGAATGGGAAGCTGTTGGACCCAGAATAATAACAGCTACTTTCAAAACAGCTAAAAAGAAAATTCATGTAAATGTCATCCAATGTTATGCACCAACTAATGACAAAGAAGAGTCTGTGAAAGAAGCATTTTATACTAAACTACAGGAAATTATGGATAAAGTAAAAAGAAGAGACATCACAATTTTGATGGGTGACATGAATGCAAAGATAGGTACAGTCAACACCGGATTTGAAGAAGTCATGGGAAAACATGGGCTAGGAGTAATGAATGAAAATGGAGAACTATTCGCAAACTTCTGTGCTTCAAATCAACTGGCTATAGGAGGAAGCATGTTTCCACATAAGAGAATACACAAGGCAACATGGATATCACCAGACCATAGAACAGAAAATCAGATCGATCATATATGCATAAAGAAGAAGTTTAGATCATCATTGCAGGATGTAAAGGTATATAGAGGAGCAGATGTGGCATCAGATCACCATCTTCTGATAGCCAAAATAAAAATGAAACTCAAGAGATATGCAACAATGCAAAATTATAGACAACAGTTTAATGTAGGACAGCTAAGAAATCAAGAAACAAGAGACAAATTTGCGGTCACAGTATCCAACAAATTCCAAGTGCTACAACAGCTGGAAGATGTAGAGAATACAGAAGACTATTGGCAGCAGGTCAAAACGGTATGGAAGGAGACATGTGAAGAAATACTGGGGAAAAGGGAAAGACAACAAAAAGCATGGATAACAACAGAAACCATCAATAAGATAAAAGACAGGAAAAACAAGAAAGCAGAGTTAAACACAAGCAAAACCAGAAGTTCCAAAGCCAAGGCTCAAGAAGTGTACACAGAAGCAAACAAAGAAGTAAAAAGAAGTATCAAAAGAGACAAGAGGAAGTATATTGAGGAGTTGGCAAGAGAGGCAGAAGATGCTGCAGCCAAAGGAAATATGAGAGAACTGTATAGCAGCACAAAGAAGTTAACAGGGAAATACAAGCAAACAAGTTGTCTCATAAAAGACAAGAATGGGAAACTGCTCAGCAATATACAAGAGCAAATGAAGAGGTGGACAGAATATTTTGGGGACCTTCTCAATAGACCAGCTCCACAAAACCCGCTGGACATCCAGCCAGCAGAAGAAGAGCTACAAATTAACGGTGAAAGACCAACGAAGGAAGAAATAAAGAAAGCCATAAAGCTTCTAAGAGATGGAAAAGCGTCTGGACCTGATGGCATTCCAGCAGAGGCCATCAAAGCAGATATCGACACGGCTACAGAGATGTTATATAAATTACTTGGTAAAGTCTGGGAAAAGGAAGAGATACCAGCAGAATGGAAGGAAGGATATCTGGTTAAGTTGCCTAAGAAGGGAAATTTACAAGAGTGCACAAATTATAGAGGAATAATGTTACTATCAGTGCCAGGAAGAGTATTAAACAGGATTATCCTTGAGAGATTAAAAGAGTCGATAGACAAGAAATTGAGAGATGAACAAGCAGGTTTTCGACAAAACAGATCATGTACAGACCAGATAGCCACTTTGAGAATAATAGTTGAACAAAGTCTGGAATGGAATTCACCACTATACATCGGATTTGTGGACTATGAAAAGGCATTTGACAGTGTAGACAGAGAATCACTTTGGAAATTGATGAGGCATTATGGAGTTCCCCTGAAGATCATTAATTTAATAAAGAAAACATATGAAGACATGACATGCAGAGTTCTTCATGAAGGACAGCTTACAGAACCATTTGGGATAAGAACAGGAGTGCGACAGGGATGCCTCTTGTCTCCATTTCTTTTCTTGCTGGCAATAGATTGGGTTATGAGATCATCGACAACACACAACAGAAATGGAATCCAGTGGACTCTGACTAAGCAGTTGGATGATCTGGATTTTGCTGATGACTTGGCTCTTCTGTCCCATAACCGTAATCAGATGCAGGACAAATTGAAAACACTCGATGAGAGGTCACAGCAATTGGGTCTGAAAATACACAGGGAAAAGACAAAAATAATGAGAATAAATGCAGGTAATGATAATAGGGTTGAACTTGAAGAAACACCAATACAAGATGTAGAATCATATACGTATCTTGGCAGTAATATAGACAAAGTTGGAGGGACAGCCAGCGATATCAAAATAAGAATACAAAAGGCAAGAGGAGCTTTCATTGCATTGGGAAATATATGGAGATCAAGAGAAATAGGATCCAACACGAAAATAAGAATCTTCAACTCAAATGTGAAGTCAGTCCTATTGTATGGCTCTGAGACATGGAGAACAATAAAGACAACAACCAAAAAGCTACAGACTTTCATAAATGGGTGCTTGCGTAGAATAGAGGGATTAAAATGGTATGACAAGGTTACCAACGTAGAACTGATGACAAGAACTAGACAAGTGCCAGTGGAACAAGAGATGAGAAGAAGACGATGGCGATGGATAGGACACACACTGAGGAAACCTGTTGATAGCATTACAAGGCAGTCCTTGTTCTGGAACCCGCAGGGCAAGAGAGGCAGAGGAAGACCAAGAAGTACATGGAGAAGAGAGTTGGAAACAGAGGTGAAAATGATGAGGAGAACATGGAAAGAACTTGAGATGATGGCACGTGACAGGAGGACTTGGCATGTGTTTGTTGAAGGCCTATGCTCCTTTGGAGTGGAGGGTTATGAATGAATAATTGAGTTTAATTTTTTTAATATAAAGTTCTAGATGTTAGATGTTTTTTGTGTGTGGTAAATGTGATTGCCATATTTCAGTGTGCATGTGAGTGAAACAAAAATTGGCGCATGTTGTGTATGTGTGGGAGATACAAAAATAAAATGTATGTATGTTTGTTTGTATGCATGGGAGATATAAATATATATGTTTATATATATATATATATATATATATGTGAGATATGAACATAAAATAAATGTCTGTATGGGACACAGCAGAGCATCCGATTGGCACAGTAGTTAGAACGCTGGCCTCTTGCGGCAAACGTGCCAAGTTCCAAGCGCGGTGGTGTCATGCTCCAGTCTACCCAGCTGTAAATGGGTACCGGACTCTGCTTTTGAGTTAGGGGTGGCAAAATCAGCGAGGAAGGAAACTGGTCACTGTTAAGGTTAAAAAGGGAGGTGATACTTTGTATATGGGTTGGTCACAGTTAACTAAGGGTTACATCGCTTGATTAACGGTGTTTTGGGTTAACAAATATTGATAGAGGTCATAGTGTACAGATAGCGTCATGAGCGCTGGTCTGTATTGTTAGAACTGTAAATAGTTCGCACGGCTAGTCCGTGGAAGGGACTGAGCGGGGGTGAACTGCGAAGTCCCGTGACTGTTTAGGCGGGAGTTTTTGTGACCGCTTGCAGTGGGGTTCTGGCGTTGACAGAGTGAAGTCAACGAAGGTGTTTTTCTAAGTGTGTGTTCCCGACTAGTGTTCGGTGAATATGGTAGAGTGTTTTTCAATGTGTGTCTCGATGGAGACTTTTTGAACAGGCCTGTAGCTGAATACTTTTCCTGCATATGTATTCTTCCATGTGTTAGGTTATTTTGAAGGTATGTACTTTGATATTTATGACTGCAGTGGATGCAGCTTATGAGAGTTTGCACTGTGCACGTTCTATAAGAAGTGCACCACTATTTATTGTGAGCTCTAAGAGATAGCGCTGATGATGATTATACTGCCGTGGAGCAGCTTTATGTGAAGATAGACGTTGGTGCACGTTCTATGAGAAGTGCACCAAAAGTGCTATAAAGAGTCCGAGATTTGAAGGACATTGCTTTGAAGGCCAGGATTTCGTACAGGCCGCATTTGAATTAACTGCAGTAAGATGTTTATGGAACTATTATTAAGGCCAGGATTTTGTACAGGCCGCATTTGAATTAACTGCAGTAAGAAGTTTATGGAGCTATTAGGATGCTATTATGAAGGCAGTCCCTGGGGGATCTAGCTATTGTGCACGTTCGATGAGGAGTGCACCAGGATTTATAATGGAGCTCTGAGGGGTGTTTTGTGCTTATGAATTGACTTACCTATGCTTTGTACTATATACGTAATTTTCGTCTGTGTCATCGTGACTGTGTGTGTAGCGTTAATAAAACTGTTCATTAACCATCACCAGTCGTTCTACGCTACATGGCTTCTATGTGTGTTACTGTGCTGTGACGAAAGAATGCACCATTACACACCTACTTTGAACATGCCAGGCACAGTGACAATAGGGACATATTTACAAATAGCCCTGAGGGGGCGTGGCCTAGATAAGGAGAACACATTTACGCCTTCATCACTTATCTACCACTGGTTTCAGTTATTTAGAATTATCAGTGGTGGCCTAACATTCTAGTGGATTAGCAACCTTAGATGTATCAGTCACGCCACCAATGAGGAAGCTGGACTTAGTAATGAGATCTCAAACACTCCGCTCCCCTACTGCAGTATCTGCTATAGGACTACCTTTATCTTTTATGGGACGATGATGATAGGAAACTCTATACAGAGCGATACAACCAGAGGCAATCTGATCATCAGAAGTGTCCCCCCCCATCCCCCGTCGATCAAGTGTTTCGGCCCCTAACTCTTCTTTACCTTCTAAGGGTGCGGGCTCACTTAGGTCATGACTCCTAAGTGTCAGCCTCATGTTGTATTATGCAGAGAATTGAACCCACTCTACCTTGGTTGCAGCTTTCAACTTCACTCCTGTATTCAGCCAGCTGGAAGCATTTATGAAAGTAACCCCTATGTTGAAAACAAATTACTGTCCCGAGTTCCACAGCCCGTTGCGGTTGTTCCATATCCAGCACGATGCCCTTTCCGCAGTTTAGCTGAGCCTCTTCAGTGCCCTTGTTCTTGGCTGTCCTTTCGAACCCAATAGTTTCAGTAGTTATAATATTAAAATTGATTTCTGTGTTTCTGTGTAGAAGATATCAAAATAGATGCCATCGCGTGAGTAATTACAATCGGCAGAAAAATTACAGCCTGAAAGAGCCAAGACACACGAAAAACAGCAAAGTAATACGCTTTTTAGAATGATGAACACTATAAACCTTAATTACGAGTATAACACATATGGGGTAGAACCGGGTATCCCGTGCACACGACTTACAGCTGTTTTCAAGTGCCTGGTCCAAACACCGAACCAAACCTTGTGTATGTTTGAGGCCCCATGTGATGTTTTGGGGCTCTCTAATGAAAGAAACACAAAATAGAACCACTGCTTCATTAAGCATGTCTTAACAAATCTTGTGAGGTTGTGCACGAGACTGGCATCCTTATTTTTCTTCTCTTATTGTTTCACTCTTTATGGTGCATGAAGTCCCTGCTGCAGCGGTGAGCCTGCACCAAAACATATATGTACTTTTGCAGCGTAGTTTTTGTATCAACTTGTTTCACGTGATAAGGTTGCTACCCAAAATCATATGTCGCCTCTTACGACATATCTGATAGAGCAGGAGGCCTATTCTGTCTTTGTCCTCTCTAAGGCCCCCGTGAACTACATGAGGGCGGTAGCCTCATCGTGTAAAATACAGTGTTACAGAAACCACCACTGTAAGAGTACATGAAATGCATGGGCGTAGATTTCTTGACAGGTTGGGGAAGCAGCTGTAGTCGTGGCCCCACGTTCGTTAACGACCGTAAATGGAAAATAAGTATGTTACGTATGTATATAAACATAATTATTACAAAGAATGAAGTGGAAACTCTAGCGCACGCACTCATAAAGTCATGACGAAACTATCCTCATATAAAAAATAAGACGTCAACGTGAATAACTGCTGTTAGGAAATAACATAACAATTTCTTTTTCTTATTTAAATGACAAGAATTAACTCTTCCACAGCTGGAGAGAACGATTGTGGAAGACCTCTAGGGTTACGCTTAGACACCAGAGGGAGGTTAATTGTGGCAGATGCTTCGAAAGGGATTTACCGCGTAAATGTGGACACAGGTAAGGACACTTTTATTAAGGTATGAGAACGTGCGTTCTCCCTTGAAATTAATAGTTTGTTTATTGTGGTGGAGAGGAAAAGACAGGGTTAAAAGCGTTTTTACTCACATCAAGGAAATCCTGTTTTACGGATCAGAACTATGGATAACAAAAACGAGAATCAAGAGGTTGCGTAAGAGAAGCTCAAGCAGAATCGAAAGTATAAAAAGGTGTGACAAAAATCAGACTAATACACATATGTAAATACACGTAACTAATTTTCCAGACCTAAATGTCTTTTATATTTGGACATGCGCCCTAATATAACCGGCTAGGTTGAATGGGACGCACCTCGCCAAAACGAGGCAAAATTTTACTAAAAAAATTATAAAAAAAAAAAAGACCAACGACGTACTTAGAGAAACGGATAGAAAAAAATGTACTAGTAGCAAATACAGGTACTGGATAATTTCTGCAGGTACATTGAAGAATCCATCGTCTAGTATCTGGATCACAGAGAAGAAGAAGAAACTGGAAGCCACAAAAATGTAGAGAAGAGAATCATCATCATCATGTGACGTATTCTTTCCAGAACGTTGTCTCCATTACAGCTGCTCTGAACGCATCACGATTCTGGGCAAGTCGACCTGCATCAGCCAAAGACAAGTTCAGACTCTCTGTGATGTCCTGGGTCCACCGTCGTCTAGGTCGACCCCTTCCCCTTTTTCCAGGGACCATGCCTTCCATCACTGTTTTTTCCAGACTATTATGTCTTTTTATATGACCGAAAAATTTCAGCTTCCTTATTGCGATGGTATTTAGGAGCCAATGTTCCTGTATGTTTAGTGAGTGCAGTACTTCTCTGTTGGTCTTTTTTTCTGTCCAGGGTATTCTCAACATCCTTCTGTAGCATTTCATTTCGAATGATGTAATCTTTTTTGCGGCGTCTGTGGCCAAATGGATATGAACGCAGTTTCATAATCCAGATATACCAGGTTCGAAACCTGCTGCAGGCGGTTTGGTAGCAGATCGCTTTGTGTGGATTTTGAACTGGTATAAGCGCCGTACCGTTCAGAAAGCAATGGCAAACTACTGAATGAAAAAAATTGCCTAGATAAATCACAAACAGCCAATAAAAGCTGGGGTTGATTGCCACGTCCTGTAAAGGATAAGTAACTAACTTTAATCTTTTTTGCAACTGTTTTATTGAGTGTCCAAGTCTCGCAGCCGTATGTTGCTACTGGGAATATACATGCTCTGATCAGTTGTAACTTTGTTTCTTTGCTTGTGCCTTGCCATAGGTTTTTCATCTGTATTAGTTTATGTGAAGCAATTGCAAGTCTTCTTTTAATTTCTACTGCACAGTCACCAGAGCTGTTGATGATTGACCCTAAGTATTCGAATTCATTAACACTTTCCAGTTCTTCGTTATCAATTTCAATTTCTGGTTTGGTCTTTACTTTGTCTGTTGTCAATACTTTGGTCTTCTTGGTGTTTAGGTATAGATTCTGGGCCTCGCTGTGTTTTTTGGTGGACAGAATTAATTGTTCAAGTCCTTCTGGGTTGGTCGATAGGAGGACTGTGTCATCAGCATATCTGGTTTCCGGGATCTGGTACCCGCCGATGTTAAATGAGTCAAACTCTGTGTGTTCTTGGTCATCTCTTACGTTTCTCATGATATTCTCGGCATAAATGTTAAACAGGTAAGGGGAAAGGGTACAGCCTTGTCTTACTCCTTTCTGTACTTCAAACCATTCTGATGTTCCCCCTCTATTCTTACGGCTGCCTGTTGTTCTTGGTACAGCAGTGCGATGAGTTGTATAAGGTGGTTTGGAAATCCCATATTTTTCATAATAGCCCATAACTGCTGATGTTGTACACAATCGAAAGCTTTGGTGTAATCAATGAAACAAGTATGAGAAGAGAATGTGCGAAATAAACCAGAAGGACAAAGAAAACATCCAGAACTTGAGTGGCGTTTCTAAGAAAGGAGTGCTCGAAAGGGCCTGCTTAATCTTTTCTATATCCACAGAAAACTGACAGGTGAAGAACTATTGAAACCAATGTCCAGCAATGCATTTGAACAGCTGGGATGTCTAATGCAAGTGTTGTCCCAATGACCTACACTCAAGTTAAGCAATGTCATACAGTACTGCTTTGTGAACCATGAACCGTAGTGGGGAGCTGAAGTTTGCGTTCTTGAACCAAGTGTATCGCATCGGCTACTGTGTCGCACCGGCTACTGTGCGTCCGTGTTGTAAAGATTTCTTTAGTATTGTCTTTCTGTCTGTGTTTTGGTCTTCCCTGTGCCCGGAAACCAGATCTTCTACTGTCATAGGTAATTGATCGGACTCCATTCTCGTGAGATAGCCAAATTGCTTAATGTTATGTCTCTCTATATACTTCATACTGGATGTAAGGTAAAGGGTAAAGGATCCCGTTACACGCCTATTGAGGCATACTGGGAATATGGTGTTAGGCCCATATTTTCTTGACCATCGGCACACTAGGGGTGATGTGATCAGCATCACGCCGGCCGCCTTTACCTTCCCAGAGTTGCGCTGGTACCCAATTTGATACTGGATGTAGTTCCTACAATTTTTCTGGTGTCATCATTTCTCATCCTATCTCTCCTGGTAACATTAATGACTTTTCCATTAAAGCATCTATTTTCGAAAGATATCATTTTTGTTCTCCTGTGCCTTGGCCAGGGACCATGTTTGACACTGATTGTAAAGAGTTGGCAAGAATATACTACTTATCACCTGTCGTTTAATTTTCATACTGATTTTTGGATGTTTGAGTAGTGGTGACAGTTGGTCTGTCACTGCACTAGGTCTAGCTATGTGGCATCTTGATACAATTTCTCTGTCAAGTCTTCTAGTCTTCGACTTCATTCTTGAAAAGTGTGCCTTCCATTAACTCACTCTGTTGTTTTACAGGCGAAACAGAAGTTCTATTCTCAACCAAGATACCCGTGAATGGCAAAAGGTGTAAGTTGATCAATGATGTGGTGGTGGCTAAAGACGGCACCATCTTGTTCACAGACTCTAGCACCAAATGGAGCCGGAAGGAGTTTTTATATGTCATTCTGGAAGGAGAATCATCAGGAAGGTAGGAACTGTGATACATTATGACATGAAGTTAATCTAATGCTGTTTTGTTAACTAGCCCCTGTTTGTTTGTCAGTTGACAAAGATACATGTGTTGATACCTTAGAGAAGTGTTCCCCCAAAGTGTGGGTTCAAGGAGTACACGGCAGAATTCTATATTTTACTTTATCATACTTTTTTTAAACCGCAGACAATAAATAATGCAAATGTAACATGTGAGAGGAGAACGCCGGTAAGACGAAACAATTGTAAGAGGTGCGCGATTATTGTAAGTTCTGGGAACTCTGCCCTCGAAATATGTTGCTGTCAAAAAAGGTAGTCCCGTAGCAAATACTGCCGTAGGGGAGTGAAATGTTAGAGACTTCACTATATTAGGTCCAGCATCGAGAAGTGGGGTGACTAGTTCCCTTCCTCGCTGCCTTTTCCTTCCCTAACTCATGTGCAAAGTCAGGTATCTGCTTATTCCTTTTTTATATTTGGTTTTATTCATATTTGGCATGGGAGATTGGGCTTAAAATTAAGACCAAAAAAAAATTGAAAATGTTTTTTGTATACGATGCAGGAGAGAACAACTTTTTTTTATCTCAACAGTATATTATGCATCTTAAAATAAAATTTAATATGGTCTTGTATTAATATCACTTCTTTTTTAAGTACTTTACTGACTTGCAAATTTAAACATTAATTATTTTTGTTCTTGTGAATTGTTGATTTACTCGAATGGCATGTTGTTAAACTGTCATTAAATTTGTCGCTATCATTTTTCTACAGGTTTTACGTGTTATCATGTTATGTTGGTAACATCATTTAAAAAAACAAATGAAAATCAGACCATACTTCCATGATTTACTTTCTTTTCATCTTGTAGTGAATTTCTAAATACAATATAAAAATTAGAATATAACAGTATAGAGCATAAAGGCAAAGATAAGAAAGTACTAAAAACAATTTCGGCTAGAACGGTTGTTGTCGCCTACGCCTTCAGATTATTATTTGCTAAGGAATAGCCGAACAAAACGGTACCCAATTTTTCAAATTCGTCCTTGACATAAACGAACCACTTTTCCTAGTTCTAAGAAATATTTGCCTAAAATGCATTGTGGAACGAGGAGGGGCAAGGATAGATGAAAATGCTAATTCGTTTCGCATTCATTTCAAACTAAAAGCCAACAACAGCACAGGGGCAAGCCTTGCCATAGGGGTTTCCCCAATACGATGAAAAAGTTAGAATTGTGGACACTATGTTCATGGAAACATGTTTAGCTCTTATTATAAATGACCTAAGCTCTCGTATTTAGCTTGATAGTACACGGAAAAAGAGTGAACGAGAGGTAGTTTAAAAATAAACAACTAACATAGAAAAAAAAGATAGAATTTTGAACCAAACCACATAGCCCCTTAAAAATCATATATTCGTGTACCTGAAGACTTGCTGACCAAGAATATGTTGTTAGTTATCTAAATAGTCCCTTAACTAATCAAATAATGATAAAACAATACATAGAGATCAGAGATACTGTCAGGTCAGGTCATATCTGCTTAGATTGGATCGCATATTTTTTGGGGAAAAAGTAGGTGACAGATAGGCTAAGATATTACGGTGAATCCGATTGGGTGGAATTTGAAGTGAGACGACATATTATTGGCTGACCTTTGAATAAACATAAATAGCCTAGTAACGTAGAAAGGTTTGAATGATATTTTTTTGAAAGACTGTTTACACTGTAATATTAAGAGTGATTGGCCAACTGAGTCGATATTGTCAGAACAAGCGTTAGGGGGGGACGCCATTTCTTGAAAAAATTCTACCAGCGATTGATGAGATCAGGCTGTGCTTTCAAATACAATTTCTAGGCAGCCTGGACAATAAAACAGATCGAAACTGTGTCAGTCATCGTCACTGTGTATTTTATTGAAAAAATTGTGGTAAGATTGACATTTATTAACCTGTATTTTATATAAAAATTGAATGTGAAATAATAATATATGTCTGTACATGAGTGGGTCTATAGCGACCATAAGGCAAAACCTAAAGATTGATCCACCATGTGATAGACTGTCAGAGAGGTGTAAAACTACAAGAATATGTATGATTGTCATAAAGGAGCATAGCACATATCCTATTATATGGAAAAGATTACAGCTGGAATTGCAGTGGCGTTGTAACTATTAGGGCAGAGGAATACTGGTGTACATTGTCACATCAAAAAATAATGGTGGCATAGGTTGGTATAAGGCTATGACCCTTTTTGTTTGTTTGTAATGTACCTGTCCTAGAATGTGGACTATTAGTGTATACTAGGTATTAAGAAGGATGCATAACCTTCACATTTCAGAGGTCCTGGGTACTGACGTTAATGTGGTACCAAACGCTTGAAAACTGATTGATTCAGGACTCTGTCTGTATACTGCGAGCCCATGCTAGTGGCCATTGCCTATCAAACAGGGAACAGATTGTCAAGCGAGCAGAGGAAACGTTCTACCTGTATTCTACTGCCAAGTTAAGTTCATGTTCGGCACCTGACAGCTCAACAAACAGAACTTTAAAAAAGGAATATAAAGTGACAGTGAATAAAACTGGGACAAATATTTAATAGTCCCACAAGAGACAAACGAAAAACAAACATAACTAAAAGGGTGTGATTTTAAACAACAACCTAAGGGTACTACCAGTATTACCTTAAAGTAGGAAAATACAACTACAGACGTATAATAGAATAATATTTTTATGTATGGACAGAAGATCTACTGTGCTATTTGACTGATGTAAATGATTCTTTTGATTTCAATTTTGATTGTCAGTCCTGGTTCAAAATAAATTAGAATCAGGATAATAAATTGTAAAAATTATATTTACACAAATTTAAACCACAGTCTTAAATAAGATAGCCTTTTAAAGTGTCGTTTGTGTGTTATTGTGGTAGTACTGTGTGCTGTTGTGAATAATAAACTATTTGTTTGTATGTTTGTTGATTATTGTACATTACACTCTACCTTCATAACCCTAGACACTACACGAAGTCATTTAATATAATAATATAAATACATTTTGAATGAGATAAAAGGGGTGGTAGCGGAAAGGTACCCTGAAAAGTTCACAATACTATTGGGTAAATTCAGGGACCTTCATAGCTAATCTCATTTATTACAATAATACTTAACAACAATTCATAACATCAAAATCCACCACATATATTGGGGTCTCACTCCTGGGGATTGAATTTCTCATAACACCAGCTATATTGGGTAGTTTGCTTCTGGGATTTTAAATTCTTAAAATATTATCAATTATATTAGGAATCTCAGATAGTATAAAACTAAAAGCATTCCTTTTGGAAAAATTAAATAGTAGTTGAGCTATCAGTGCCTGTGGTTGTTCTTGGTTATCATTAGAAATTATTAGCCATAACACTGATAAACAACATTTTTCTTTCTTATATAAGAATAAGTGTTCTTAGGTCAGTTTCTTGCGCTGATTTCAAATTTGAAATCCGTTTATCTCTATCACATCGGGTTCTTAAGATATTTGTGAATAAATATATTTTTGGGAAACCGTTATTTGTTCTGTTTCATTTTTACTATATAACATTCAAAATTAATAAAATGCAAAATAATTCTACTTTTTAATACTGCTAAAAGATGATGACATATGTTACGCTATTTTTCAAATAGTTACTGTATTTTGAAATAATTCTGAGCGAAATATGGCTTCTAGAAGTTGTAGAAATTTGGCTGATCTGTTCTGTTACATGTGCGGATATTTTACCGATCGTGTTCACCAGAAAAACTTTACACCATTACTAAAGAAAGCATATGAACTTTATTTCGATTCAAAAGTTGATGATGCAAATAAATCTTGGAAGCCAAATGCAGTTTATTCGACTTGTGCAAATACATTGGCAGGTTGGTTACGAAAATCGCCGAAGCATAAGTCGATGCCTTTTGGAGTGCCAGTAATATGGCGTGAACCGACAAATCACGCTACTGATTGTTACTTCTGCTTGACAAATATCCATGGTTTCACTTTTAAAACTAGAAAGTCTTTGGTTTATCCAAATATTGAATCGGTTTTGAAACCAGTGCCTCATGATCCAATCACGTGTCTGATCCCAGTTCCACCAGAACAATATCCGTTGGACGTGAATGAACCATCAGAAAGTGATAGTTTACCTGCTTTAGAAACTAATTCTGACTCGGATTATATACCGGTGAATGATGGTGTTCACTTAATTAACCATTCAGAACTTTCAGATCTAATACGTGATCTCGCTCTTACCAAAGGACAAGCGGAATTACTCCGTTCACGACTCAAAGAATGGAATCTTTTAGCGCCCAATACTCCGATATCTAAATTTCGTCTTAGACACAGAGAACTTGTTCAATACTTTGAGATGGATGATGACATTTGCTATTGCAAAGATGTAAACGGTCTAATGGTGCACCTAGGTCATGAGCACATAGTCAACGAATGGCGACTTTTCATCGACTCTTCCAAGACTAGTCTAAAAGCTGTGTTATTGCATAACGGAAATTTATTTTCATCAATTCCAGTCGCCTACTCAACTTATGACAATATGGCTATACTTTTGGCAAAAATAAAGTACAGTGACTACCAATGGCGGATTTGTGGAGACCTAAAGGTCATTGCAATTCTCAGGGGCATGCAGACTGGGTATACTAAATTTTGTTGCTTCCTATGTGAATGAGACAGCCACAACAGACAGGAACATTATGCAAGAAAGGTGTGGCCTATCAGGGATCGTATGCAGCTTGGGCATAAAAATGTAATACACGAGCCATTAGTTCACAAAGACAGCATCATTTTACCACCGTTACATATAAAGTTGGGGCTCATGAAGAATTTCGTAAAAGCGTTAGATAAAACGAGCAAAGCTTTCACTTATCTTCGAGAAAAGTTTCCGCAAGTTAACGATGCAAAGATAAAGGAAGGTATCTTTGTAGGACCTCAGATTAGGAAAGTTATTGCAGACAAACAATTCGAGAACTTGTTACATGGTAGTGAACTTCATGCATGGATGGAATTCAAATCGATTGTCGATAACTTTCTGGGAAATCACAAATCTGTCGACTATGTGCATATTGTTAAGCAGTGCATAGATGCATACAGAATTATGGGCTGTAACATGTCCCTCAAAATCCATTTGCTCGATTCGCATCTTGACTTTTTCCCTGACAACCTTGGCGAAGTCAGCGATGAACACGGAGAACGATTCCATCAAGATATCGCCGTAATGGAGTCACGTTATCAAGGATGGTGGAGTGTGACCATGCTTGCCGATTATTGTTGGATGCTTCATCGCGATGTACCACATGCCATTCACCGACGAAAGTCGACTGCAAAGAAATTCAGGCCTACATAACTGTTATACATCTTGTACGAATGATGTAATACTGTATGCGTTGTTAAAAAACTTCAATTGCGTATTTCTAGAGATCCCGACCTGATAGAGAAAAACGGTTTGCCGATTTAAAAACAACGCATTAAAATTGACCAGAAAAACATAGAAATGTTAGAGAAAGAAAAAAAAATTTTTTGTTAGCCAGTGTAGTTAGAGATTTGTATAGTTAGAAATTTTAAAGGTTGCATAGTACAAATGGCTGATCTGGCAAAGTTTCGATCTGCTGCTGTGCTGACTGCTAAGGAAATGAACATACAAATTGAGGCTGACAAAAGAAATTAAGAGGTTGCAGATTGAGGCTGACAAGGAGTCTAGGGCATTGGAGGCAGAAGAAAAACGACTGCAAAGGGAAGCAGAAGAAAAAAGATTGACTGCCGAAAGGGAGGCAGAAGAAAAAAGATTGACTGCCGAGAGGGAAGCAGCAAAGGAGGAGAAAAGATTACAGAGGGAGCATGAGCTACAACTAAGGGAGTTAGAATTTCAAGGCCATGCTCCTGAAAATGGTGCCAGCCCCTTTACCTCAGATGCCACTGCTAGTCAGGGAGCCTCAACCTCAGCTATGGGTTTTCATGTAGATCATTTTGTTGAGAAAGAAGATGACATCGAAGGGTATTTAAGTAGATTTGAGCTTTTAGCTACTACATATGGGTTAGAGAGAGAGAGAGGTGGAGCCTCAAGTTATCCCAAGGGCTTAGAGGAACGGCTTATGAAGTTTTTGCCAAGATGAGCAGAGATGACCAGGACAATTATGACATGCTAAAGCAGGCTCTTTTATTAAGATACGAAAAGAACGGAGAATTTTATAGAAAAAAATTTAGGAATGTCAAACTACTGTCGGGTGAGACTTATCACCAGTTCTCTGCACGGTTAGAGACCTACTTGGAGAAATGGACTGCTCTGGGGAAAACCCAAGATCTTAAGGAGATGATCCTTATTGAGCAGCTAAGAGAGTCCATGGCTCCAAACCTGAGAAAGTTTCTCATGGAACAAGGTGCAGAGAGGCTGGGTGAGTTACTCAATGTCGCTGAGAGGTATCAGGCAGCCCAGGCAGAGGTACTTGGTAATAAAAAGAAACAGGTAGACAATTTTAAGGCACCTCAAAACTTTAATAAGTTTGACCATAGAGACCAGAACAAAGGTAAGCAATATTTTGATAGGCCACGCAATGATTATAATAATAAAACCTCACAATTCAATGAAAGGAAATATGATGATAGAAAACCTTTTTATAAAGATAGATCATATTGTAGTTGGTGTCGGATGGACAACCATAACACCGAAGTGTGTAAAAAGAGACCTGTGTACATGGCCACGCTTCAGACCAGATCACAGTCTAAAAAGGAGGAAGATAATCCGATAAATACCCATCCAGATGAGATGAGGAAGGCACAGGCGGAGGATAAGACCCTCAAGCCTTGTTTTAAGAAATTGCCCAAATGTCATACACCTCCAGGCAAAGGAGACTTCTATATGAAGAACAAACTGATATATAGGAAGGCTGGAACTGGATCCAATTGTCAGGGACAGCTGGTACTTCCTAAAAAGTATAGGGCAGAGTTAATAAGGAGCTTACATGTTGGGAAAGATGGGGACCATGAGAAAATAGGTACCATCATCCAAAAGATTGCTCAAAATTATTATTGGCCCGAGGAAATGATTGACATTGAGAATTTTGTAGAAGCATGTGGCATATTACATGAGGGAACACCTACAAGTGGGAAAATTGATCAGGACCTAGACACATCACGGGGCAAACTTAGGCCTGACAATGGAGAGAAAAATAAAATTAATAATGTAGACAAAGTGGAATGGGAGCCCCCTTTTCACAGACAGTCTTCACTTGGATGTTTTACAATGGCCACAATGCAACGAGTACAAAGAAATGTTTTACCCCAGGATAAACCGACAATCCCTCGATCGGAATCGTGTGAACTGGGTGAAAATAAAAGAGAGAGAAGATCTCTCACAAGGAAATTAAAGTGGGAAGTAAACCCCAAGAAAAAAATTGGTAGTGGTCGATTTGTGAATGATGATTCTAGGAAGAAAAATCCTCACTATAAGGCTTCCAATGGAAGAGACCATACCGGTGCATGGAAAAATAGGTCAACAAAGTTAAAAGTCCATATGTAGCATTGTTAAGGACATGGACCGATGAAAAGGCAGAAGAAAATATTACCTCATCATATCAATATGTGAACGAGCTGACCACTCGTCTTAAAACTGGCTGGAAACTTGCCAATGAAAATTTGAGACAAGCCAGGAAAAAGCATGCTGCCTATTACAATAAGAAAGCGAAGGATCGAGAATTAGCTGTGGGAAAGAAGGTGCTCCTTCTACTGCCCGGCAGCCATAATAAATTACAAATTGGATGGCAAGGTCCATATACAGTTCTAGAGAAGGTGTCTAGAACAAATTATAAGATAGATAAGAAGGGGAAAGAGAAAATCTATCATGTGAATCTCCTGAAGAAATATCTGGACAGAGAAAACCAGGAAGAGACACACCTACTGACCTTGTCTGTAGCAATGGAGATGAAAAAGGAACCACTCACTTCTCATGAATATCCTTTACATCCCTGTGAGACCGCTGCACAGGTAAAAATCAGCACACACTTAACGGAAAATCAGAGGGAGAGGGTTCAACAGGTTCTGAATAATCATACAGATGTGTTAACGGACCGACCGGGGCATACAAATTTATTAGAGTATGATATGAAACTCATAGACCCAACACCAATCTGTATGAGAGCCTATTCGATTCCGTTCGCTAAGGAAAAAGCTTTAAGGGAGGAGATAGATTATATGTTGAGAGAAGGGATTATCTCGCACAGTGAATTTTCTTACAGCTCCAGTGTGGTTCTGTTGAGAAAACCCTCTGGAGAACACAGGCTGTGTATAGATTACAGGAAACTGAATGCTGTCACAGAAGGTCAGGTGGATCCATTACCTGATACAAATCAGCTGTTTGCCAGGCTGAATAAAGCTAAATATTTCTCTAAAGTGGATCTGAGCAAAGGCTACTATCAGATTCCAGTAAAGCCGGAAGTCAAACGTTATTTAGCCTTTAGCACCTCGGAAGGACATTATGAATTTAATATGTTGCCATTCGGGCTGAAAAATGCACCGAGTGTGTTTTCGAGGATGATGAGAAAGTTACTGGATCCCCTGAAAAATCCATGCATCACCAACTTCATGGATGATATTCTCATAGCAACAGAAACATTTGAGGAACACATTAACTCTCTGAATATGTTGTTTGATCGACTGAGAGAGACCAATTTGACAGCTAGACCGACGAAATGCTGTGTTGGATGTAAAGAGCTAGAATTCTTGGGACACACAGTACATCAGGGAAACATGACCCCTGACCCCAAGAACCTGGAGAAGTTAAAAAAAGCACCAAGACCACAGACAAAAAAAGATGTGCGATCCTTTGTCTCATTATGTGGTTTCTACCAAAAGTATATTAAAAACTTTAACTCCATATGTGCTCCATTGACTGATTTAACGCGCAAAGGAAATTCTGATAGAATTATTTGGACAGCGCAGTGAATTGAAAGAAAAGCTCACAAGCAGGCCTATTTTGAAATTACCTGACTTGAGTCAAGAATTCATTGTGAGAACGGATGCTAGTAATATCGGTTTGGGTGCAGCTCTGTTACAACGGTCAAATTCACTTGATGGGGAATTAACCCCAGTAGCTTATGCTAGCCGTAAATTGAACACAGCAGAACAAAAATATTCAACAAGTGAAAAAGAATGTCTAGCAGTCATATGGGCTATAAAAAAGTTCCAGATTTATCTTTATGGAAAATCATTTAAGATCCAAACAGACCATAAACCACTCGTGTGTCTGTCACAAGCAAGGCACGAAGATGCTAGATTATTACGTTGGTCGTTGCTTCTACAACCATTCCAGTCCATTCCAGTTTACCATAGAGTACATTCCCGGCAAAACCAATGTTGGCGCTGATTTTTTAAGCAGACATCCGTACGACGAACATCAGAGTAGTCACCAGGCATAGATAGTAAATTCATCTATGTGTATTTAGAAGTAGGAACTGACATATGATCGTCTGTTCTAAAGGGGGGAGATGTGTAGTGAATTTCTAAATACAATATATAAATTAGAATATAACAATATAGGGCATAAAGGCAAAGATAAGAAAGTACTAAAAACAATTTCGGCTAGAACGGTTGTTGTCGCCTACGCCTTCAGATTATTATTTGCTAACGAATAGCCGAACAAAACGGTACCCAATTTTTCAAATTCGTCCTTGACATAAACGAACCACTTTTCCTAGTTCTAAGAAATATTTGCCTAAAATGCATTGTGGAACGAGGAGGGGCAAGGATAGATGAAAATGCTAATTCGTTTCGCATTCATTTCAAACTAAAAGCCAACAACAGCACAGGGGCAAGCCTTGCCATAGGGGTTTCCCCAATACGATGAAAAAGTTAGAATTGTGGACACTACGTTCATGGAAACATGTTTAGCTCTTATTATGAATGACCTAAGCTCTCGTATTTAGCTTGATAGTACATGGAAAAAGAGTGAACGAGAGGTAGTTTAAAAATAAACAACTAACATAGAAAAAAAGATAGAATTTTGAACCAAACCACATAGCCCCTTAAAAATCATATATTCGTGTACTTGAAGACTTGCTGACCAAGAATATGTTGTTAGTTATCTAAATAGTCCCTTAACTAATCAAATAATGATAAAACAATACATAGAGATCAGAGATACTGTCAGGTCAGGTCATATCTGCTTAGATTGGATCGCATATTTTTTGGGGGAAAAGTAGGTGACAGATAGGCTAAGATATTACGGTGAATCCGATTGGGTGGAATTTGAAGTGAGACGACATATTATTGGCTGACCTTTGAATAAACATAAATAGCCTAGTAACGTAGAAAGATTTGAATGATATTTTTTGAAAGACTGTTTACACTGTAATATTAAGAGTGATTGGCCAACTGAGTCGATATTGTCAGAACAAGTGTTAGGGGGGACGCCATTTCTTGAAAAATTCTACCAGCGATTGATGAGATCAGGCTGTGCTTTCAAATACAATTTCTAGGCAGCCTGGACAATAAAACAGATCGAAACTGTGTCAGTCATCGTCACTGTGTATTTTATTGAAAAAATTGTGGTAAGATTGACATTTATTAACCTGTATTTTATATAAAAATTGAATGTGAAATAATAATATATGTCTGTACATGAGTGGGTCTATAGCGACCATGAGGCAAAACCTAAAGATTGATCCACCATGTGATAGACTGTCAGAGAGGTGTAAAACTACAAGAATATGTATGATTGTCATAAAGGAGCATAACACCTATCCTATTATATGGAAAAGATTACAGCTGGAATTGCAGTGGTATCTTTCAGTTCCGAACAGGACACGCCAGAGTCAATAGCCATCTAAACCGTATCAACCCTCAGCACCTACCCATGTGTAGACACTGCTCTCATCCCTATGAAACAACCAGACACCTCCTCATGGAGTGTCCATCACTCACAAACGCTAGGAAAAAACTTTTACAGACACCTCTGACAGTCACCAACTCACTATATGGAACGTTAAAACAACTGCAGAAAACCTGCACTTTTTTAAGAATGGCATTGGGCTGCCAAGAGTAGATATGCTCAGCAGCTATGGGATATCGACAACAACAACAACAACAATTGCAGTGGCGTTGTAACTATTAGGGGAGAGTAATACTGGTGTACATTGTCACATCAAAAGATAATGGTGGCATAGGTTGGTATAAGGCTATGACCCTTTTTGTTTGTTTGTAATGTACCTGTCCTAGAATGTGGACTATTAGTGTATACTAGGTATTAAGAAGGATGCATAACCTTCACATTTCAGAGGTCCTGGGTACTGACGTTAATGTGGTACCAAACGCTTGAAAACTGATTGATTCAGGACTCTGTCTGTATACTGCGAGCCCATGCTAGTGGCCATTGCCTATCAAACAGGGAACAGATTGTCAAGCGAGCAGAGGAAACGTTCTACCTGTATTCTACTGCCAAGTTAAGTTCATGTTCGGCACCTGACACATACATGCCACACCTCAGAGATGAAAAACCTGTACAAAAAATTTAAAAAAACCTGTACAAAGACCCGCAAAACCTGTACAAAGACCCGCAAAACCTGTACAAAGACTGAAAAACGTAACAAAAGAGTTTATTCATGTAAAAGTATATTCAATTAGATGGTTCTGCACCATCATAGTGACATGCGGCCTTTGCCTTTTTAAGCATGTCTTCACTTGCTTTAAAACCTAAACAACAAGAGTTAGAATTTATTTTGCATTGTAGAAATGCTGTGACTGTATCATCATTTAGTCTATTTCTGCAGTCCGTGTGAATCTTTTTCATCATAGAGAAAGACCTCTCACAGTCAGCATTGCTGTGAGGCAATGTCAATAAGCGTTTCACTATGACTGCCAGACTGGGAAATCGTGTACGACCAGTGCTAGTTTTCAGGTTGATTATGTCAAGCCAGTACCTAGAAAAGCTTCTTTTTTGTCCAGCGTCAAATCTTGAAATACATTCATCAGGCAGCAAACAATAATCTTCAAATTCATCCTTTAACACCTCTTGGTCTAAATGTGGTGCAAAAGTGTTGGCCAGCTTACAGATTGCTGTATATTGAACTGTGTCTTTAAAGGCTGGATCAAGAATTTTGATATCCTTAAGATGGACTTCATTCTCAAATGGAAATTTATCCAATATCTTTTTCACAACAGCAACATAAAAGTTCCTCACATCTCTGAAAAATGAATTTCTCACTTGAGAACTTATATCTAACTCTTCCAGTAATGTCCTGTTGGACAGACCAACAGCAAGTGTATGGTCATCATGCTGTAGATCACGTTCAGCATACTTTAACAATCTTATATCTTTCACCTCTTTTACATATTTCATCTCTACAAATTTGACAATAAATTTTCGTAGCAGACGATCCATTTCATCCATCATACCACCTATTTGGGACTCATCTGTCTGAAACAATTTGTTAAATTCATTCAACAGAGGTAGCACAAATTGGAGAAAACGTAGAGTCATCTGGGTCAGTGGTGATTTTAGTAACTGATGAATGTTTTTGACACGGCATGGTTTTTTCCATATCGTCGTGGCTCTCGAAGTATGAAGATAGAGCAGAATATTGATTTAAAATTCTGTCCACTACTTTCTGCAAAGAAAGCCAGCGAGTCTGGCAGTGCTTTAGTATGTCTAGTGCATCCACTCCTGTAAACAGTTGAAACTCTCTGTATGATTTTTTCCGTTTTGAGCTATGCTCAAAATGATAGAAGATATCTATCAAAAGGTCATCAACAGGAATAGTCAGCTGCTTTATACCCTCCTTGGCACAAAGATTTGCAAGGTGGCAAATACACCCTATACTAAACACATCAGGGTTCTTGCTCTTGATTCGCGTTAGTACAGAGTTTGATTTGCCAACCATTACATTGCAGTTGTCACTTGCAAAACCTATACAGTTAATCCATGGGATTTGTAAGTCGCTGAACACAGCATCAATATCACTGAAAATAGCTTCACTGGTTCCACCAGTACCGACCGGCATGCCCAGCAACCTGGTTCTAGGTCCTATGCCATCTTCAAATACCCTCACCATTATAGCTAAACGCTTGTCAGTTTTTCTATCATTTGACTCATCGATCATCAAGGAGAAAGGTGTCTTCCTGCATAATTTGATGACTGGCTCCGTTGCAGATGGAGCCAAGCAGTTTTTAATAATGGCTGTTGTTTTGGTTCGCTTGCATTTGAAACGTTTGGCAATAGCACTGTCCGGAAACATCTCAGCTGATAAGTCTGAAAAATGGTCAGCTATAGAAGCAGCTATGTTGTGTTGAGCAATAAAATTTGCAAATAAAACTTCAGCCCTCGTTATTTTATCATCTTCTTGTTGAGGCTGAGTAAAGAAGGCCTTGATAGAACTTCCGTTCTTCAGCTGATAGTTCCTTTCATGCAGTTTTGTTTTGAAATGCTCCCTCACATCGTGTAAGCCAGATGCCATCACTTTAATATCTCTATTGCATATTCTACAGTATGCATGTGAAGAGCCTAATTTGGATGTCTCAATAATCCCAGGGAATGTAGTTGTCCAGTCAGATTGAAACTTCCCACGACGTTGATCTTCTTCTAACCTCCTTTTTTTAAAGTTAGGCTCAGCCATGCTGTTAGATGGATGCAATATTTCCTGCTAGACAGAAAAAAAAAAAAAAATATTAATGTGAAAAAGTAAATACAAATATTAATAATCAATTTGAAAAATATAATTATTTGTAATTTTAATATTATATAATGAAATAGAATCTTGGAAAAAAATTAATACAATTTATGGTTGAAATGAAGAACAGTTGCTGTGTTTTCTATAGTGCCTTATAAAAGTACAGGCCTAAAGAGACCAGTAATAAGCATTATGGGTTAGGAATCTTAAATTTAAAATCTAATTAATTTTTTGCTAAATCTGGTAATGAAAATATATAAACTAGCGCTGGCGTAATATTAGCCTGTATATTTTCTACCGAACTTCAAAAATTGGAATAGCCGTTAAAGCCCAACTGGTAGTTTTTAAATAGACCTTCCCATACAAATTTTAGTGTCAATCAAACATTGATAGTAGGCTAATTAATTATTTAATAATTATAAATCATTGAATGACCGTAATGATGACCACCAAAGGCAAAATAACATTGTTTTTTTAAAGAAACGAAATTAAAACTAAGAAGAGAAGTAGGCTAACTCCAAATAAACTTTTCTCTGATCGAGTTAAGATGTAAATTTTCCACGCTATTGTGGTTTTTTTTTTCTTTTCAGTTTCATAATTTGGTAATATCGGAATGACGTTCGCCGAATGCTCCGCGTGTATTTTCGTACCATTTAGATTTAGGGTTAACCCTAGCTGTAACCCTAATTATAACTCTAAATGGTACGAAAATACATGCGGAGCATTCGGCGACCGTCATTACGTTATTAGGCTACCCATAATTTGTAGGCTATTGTATTATTTTTCAAATTTACATTTCTTACGCACTTTCCAAAAGTTTTTAGGAAATAAAAATATATGTAGGGGTATCAGGCTTTTTTTTTTTACCAGCCGTAAATAATCAATTATGCTAAACCTTAGGGGAAAGAAAGCATAGGCCTAAGTTATCTGACAGTTAAATCTAACTTCATTTATACAATGTTATTGTAATATTTTTTTAAAAATGAATTACTTACCAATACTAAACTGGAAATTAATCCTAAACAATAGGCTCGACTCAAAAAAGATTTCAGTGCTGCGTAATCGTTCAAATAATCAGTAACCTCGCGCTAGCTTTAGCGAAAAATTGTGAATGAACACGCCACGCACATCCCGCGGCAATTGAAAAATAGGCAGCTTGATTTTCATTGGTTATTTTTTTTTTTTATCCACTTGGCTTAAAATCTCGCCGAATCTCATGACGCAAATTGTGTAGTGGCACAAGATTTATATGTATATTTAATAATTAGGCGAAAAAACCCGTACAGACCCGTGTACGGCCCGTACACATCTGAAAACGCAAACACCCCGTACAGATTATGGGTAAACCTTTAAGTGTGGCATGTATGCCTGACAGCTCAACAAACAGAACTTTAAAAGGAATATAAAGTGACAGTGAATAAAACTGGGACAAATATTTAATAGTCCCACAAGAGACAAACGAAAAACAAACATAACTAAAAGGGTGTGATTTTAAACAACAACCTAAGGGTACTACCAGTATTACCTTAAAGTAGGAAAATACAACTACAGACGTATAATAGAATAATATTTTTATGTATGGACAGAAGATCTACTGTGCTATTTGACTGATGTAAATGATTCTTTTGATTTCAATTTTGATTGTCAGTCCTGGTTCAAAATAAATTAGAATCAGGATAATAAATTGTAAAAATTATATTTACACAAATTTAAACCACAGTCTTAAATAAGATAGCCTTTTAAAGTGTCGTTTGTATGTTATTGTGGTAGTACTGTGTGCTGTTGTGAATAATAAACTATTTGTTTGTATGTTTGTTGATTATTGTACATTACACTCTACCTTCATAACCCTAGATACTACACGAAGTCATTTAATATAATAATATAAATACATTTTGAATGAGATAAAAGGGGTGGTAGCGGAAAGGTACCCTGAAAAGTTCACAATACTATTGGGTAAATTCAGGGACCTTCATAGCTAATCTCATTTATTACAATAATACTTAACAACAATTCATAACATCAAAATCCACCACACATCTATTCCTCCCATCTTGAAGTACGGTGACTGGTTTCTAGTCCAATGCACGCTTTGTAACCTGGTGTTCTATCATGTTGAGTCTGTTTAAGATGTTCGCCAAAACCTGTTTTTTTGTTTTTTTTTTTGTTTTTTGTGTGTATATCTCATAAGCAAGATATATGAGGTCTTCCTCGTGCATAGAACACCCGGATAAATCCCATTTTGGGTACCGGATAAATCCCATTTTGTGTTATAATTTGGTTATAAATGTTCTTTATTCTAGATAGCTTATTTTATTTGTTTTTGGTTTTTTTTTTTTGTTCCTGTGACGGTATTGCCTCCCCTGCTTTGCAGTAGTGGTCCAACAGTGGCCAAAACTCAAGAGTATCTATTATAGGCTTCAATGGAGTCTATTTTTACACAAGATTACTCTTGGCAGAAATGTCGATAGAAGAGTAGTAAAGCTTCTATCACATGGGAGTCTTCATAAGATATTCAGATAAGCGAAAACAATGCTGGCTGTCGCTGAGCACGTTAATTCTATAATCTGCCGACACTTTTATGAAGAATTTAGCAATGGTTTATTCTAGCTCGTTAAGCCCCCACCGCTGAGTTAATCAGTGGAATTATTATTATAATATATAAAGCTCTGTTTAGAGTGTGTGTTTAATAACTTTGACTGAGACACACATGTAGTACATTTAAAAGGATTGAATCGAAGTTAAATTTGTAACATTATAAATAACAAAATTTAATAATCGCTTTAAGTTTTAACAGTTGGAAAATAATTTGAATAGTTATGGAAAAGGTTTCATCACTTGATTGGGATTTAACTGAATAAAGGAGGTCACATTTGGCAGCGGATATTTTCACTTAGCTGCAAATGGTAGTTTCTTCTCCCGCTAGGTCAGTTCCTTTCACTCTGCTCTCGCTCATCTCTGGTCGAAGTTCAGGCGCCGCCCGTTCCAAGAACGTCGAGGAGTAACGGCTAAGTTGGTTCTGCGTCTGTATATAAGACCCTCTTATGATGGCGTCTCGCAAAACGTTAGTCCACTTCTACCTTCACTTGGTTCCAGAGATAGTACTTTCTGCTGGTACCACCAATAACTGGTAATAGAAATAGAAACAAAACGCTCTTCTGAGTGTGGCGTTTTCCGACACATTTATGTGCCCCCTACTCTTCTATTCTACCATCCCATGTCAGAATTTACCCTCGATGAGAATTAAATTTAATCCCACGGGATAAAACTTCCTTTACATTTAAACTGAATAGCTTTAGCTTTACATTATATTTAAATGAAAAGGTTAAACGTACAGATATAATATGTTTTACATTTACATCTCCACTGTTTGAAAAGTGTTCACAATATAAATTCATTTATGTTTCATTTATATTAACACTTATGGAAAAGTTTGAAACTTCTATTAATTTAAAATTAATATTTTCACATAGACATTTACATTGGTTTAAAGCTTGCAAACTTACATTAATTTTAAAGTGAATATCTTTATAGGGACATTTACACTGCTTTGAAAATGTAAGTATTATACTTACAATGTACATCATTTCTTTCATCTTTCCCTCCCTTCTCCATAGAGAACCTGGAACTACTTTATGCTTTTAGTTCTCTTTACGAAACTATCAATAAAGCAATCACCAGCCCGTGCAGTGGTGGTTCATAAATCATCATTCTATTCGCTGAGGTTGTCAGCCCCAAATGACTTTGACATCAAATAGTGAGTTTCACACATTAAACTTCACATGGTAATATATACATATATATGTTAGTTCACATGTTAGTAATAAAATATAAAATGTAGATCACAACTTACGCCAATCCTGGCTACAGACTTGTTTGCTCAGATGAATAAAAGAGACGTATCGTTCTCTTACACGCGTCTGGGGTGTCTTTAATTTTGCAATAGATTCCCCTCTGACTCCGTGTTTCTTCAGTTTCCTAGTCCCTGTGTTCTTTATTAAAATGTAGAGATTTCCTGTGCTTTTTTAAGTCTTATCTGGTTCTCCAATAAAAGGTCCGTTTAACAAATAGGAATTATGAATCTATTCTTCACTTTGGCGAGGTCTGATGTTGTCTTGGCGAGCTTGAAATTCACAGAGATAAAACTGCGAAAATGGCCAGGCTATATTCCCCTCAATGTTGTTATGAATCTAATCAGAAAGATCCAATCATTTCAAACAGGTCGGGTGTGGCACTTTCAAAATATTTCCTACATGGAAAAATTTTGCAGAAGATCACGTCTCCCATGTATGGTAATAGGATGTCTTGCATACACTCTCACAAACACATTTGTAATATTGTCTAAAATGTAATAAATCCATGATTACTTTTTAACCATGTGACCGGAAGCGATTATATCACTCTTATCTGCCCACATGTGTCACACAGACAGTAATCTCGTTATCTGTCGTATGAGTACGCAAACTCCGTGTCTTATCGGTGATTTAAGCCGATAGTGCTGGCCGATGTACGGGTTAATATGTCGCGCCTATAACCACAAATCTGGGTAGCGTCAAGCAAATGTGATATCTCATATCAGCCGCTCCTTGCAAATGTGATATTTAGCACCTACAGGGTGCTTTGATTAAAATCAAATATCTGCTACTTAGCAGAAAATAAAGAAGAAAGAAAGAAAGAAAAGAACGCAAAGTGCGATAATTGACAGCACATAATAAAAATCAGTACCACAGATGTACCGATACTGCCGGAGAGAACCAAAGATCGATAGAGGTCGTCCATTTCGTCACAGATCCTGGACACAAATTCTGGCATGTTATTATGGTATTTCATAGCGACTGTATTGTATACGATGCGCACATTTCCATGCTTTTTAATATCTCTCTTTAAGTGTTAGTATTCGGGGAACTTATAGATATTGGTTACTTACTTCAGTTTTATTAATATATCTGTTCTGCCTGTCCATTCTTCCCTGGGCTGGGCCATCCTGTTTCATGTCCCTTATATTCTGAGGGTAAATGCTCGCGCTGCTGGCTGATGGAGATTCATCGTCACAAGGTACCTAGATCAGCTTATTCTTTCTTTCTCAAAACAATTCTTCACCGCCAGCGTGTACTTTTCCAAGGATGAACTGATTTCTTCTGAGGTCACTAGGTCATTTAGTGTCTTCTTAGCTGCTTTTGTCAGGCATCTCACTTCACACCTGTGATTACTTTGTAGTGTCCTTTGATTACTCTCTGGTATGGCAGTGGCAGCACAATGTTGGTTTAAATATTAGTTTTACCATTTGTTTCTTTGTAATAATTTGAATATTTGGACGTTTTAAAATTTAACCGAGTTGTTGTCAAATGTGTTGTTCTCTAACTCGATACATTCTTATTTCAGTCTCTTTACCCAATTTTCTGTCTATGGTGAATATAATGTTAAGATACGGGTAATGTAACTGTAATAGAAGAAATAGGCACACCAGGGATTCGATTCAGGTCTATCCGAACGGCACCACCGCCTCGCTGTGACAGTGATTTACGTCACGACGGGGTATATGTGCTGGTGTTACAGGCACAGAGACTCAGGACGTGACGATCCTATTGCCTTCAACTCTTGGTCACATGCCTAGAGCCTCGGAGAACTCGGCGTAACCAGCAGGCAATTTGGTGGCGGGGAAAGAGCACTGTGAGCCCTACCTTGGCTACGTATCACAAGGAGACGCAGAAGAAACACCCCCTTTATCTCCCCCAGAGCTGGCACAGTACACTTCTGGCTTCTACCCGGGGCGTTAGGAAATCCACAGGCACCCCAGCATCACAATGCCAAGAAGATGACAAAGTTGGAATTTACTAACTCAAACCTGGCAGAGCAAGTCCTCCAACAGATGCGGCCGATGCTGGGCCCACTGGCGCGTGGACACGTCCCGATCCCCATCGAGACTTGCCCAGGGAGGCCACCCCGGCTCAAAAAAGCAGAGAAGGCCACTCTCCAAACCTCCGATGTCTTGCGGGCAGTGTTAGGATGTGCAAGAACATGGACAGGAAGACTCCACAACTTCCCCACTGAAGACACGCCCACGGCGACCGTTGCCTCAACTGGCTGTGTGTGGTGTACCCGGAAACGGGGCCTCCCAGTACTGAGACACAGTTAAGTCCCCGATGTCATTTATCGGTGCAGAGTTGAGAGAGATGGCTGAGCATCACAATCCCCCTGTGTTGCAGCATGATCAGAACCCAGAATTGCACACTGAGCTTGGGGGGAATCACTTGGGCACCAGACTTAATACTGGCTCTTGACTGGATGGCCGCATGCAGGAGATTTCTACAATGGGGGGTTGGCAGGTGGTGGGTATCTGGAAGTGGCTCTGTGCAGGACGTGAGGATTCCTTGGGTGAGCCCAGAACCAGAGCACAGCATTGTGCAAGCTCTGCATAGTTGGAGAGCCCCCTGGATGACGGGGAATGCACAGTGTGCTACCCCACCTGTCCCCAACTGCTAACTTAGAACCAGAAGTGGGGTCCTCTGTATGCGTGCCAGGCCAGGATAAAATGCCTGGGAAAGAGACTGGAGCTCAGAACTCCCTAACTCAAAGTTGCAGGATGGCAGGAAAGACAGGGCAATTTTGAAGATAATGCAACCATATTTTCACCATACGAGCTCGGACGCCGCCTCGGTAAACAAGGTCCGCGCAGAGCAGTGATACCCCCAGGCTGCTTGCGAATAGTCTACTACTGGGAACATAAACAGATTAGGGATGAGCCCACTCTCCCGTTGAACAGGTGCTAAAGTCATAGATACTGGGCCAGAAGGCGCACCGGAAACCACAGTATCACGCAACTCGCTTTTTTTTTCTATGGAGAGTACACCGTCAAATAAATCTCGTACTGGTGCTCGCCCTGTGGAGCTCCACCAGGCAGGTGCAGTGCCGGGCTCTGAGCCTCGACAGAGCCCACCCTCAGCTACTGGAGGACCCTCTAGACCGTCTTGTGGAGTCAGCAGACGGCGGAGGAGAACTACTGACCAAAACAAAACAGAAAAAGAGAAACCCAGAGTGCCACTTGTCATGATGCACTGGAATGCAGAGGGAGTGAACAGCAAGCAGGCTGGATACAGCAAAAAGACAGAGCTGGAAAACATCTTGTATGAGAAGCAAGTCAGTGTTTGCTGTATCCAAGAGACTCACTTGAAAGCAGATCAAACCTTTAAAATAAGGGGATATCAATGCTTCAGATCCGACAGAAAAGATAGACGAAAAGGAGGAGTACTTACTCTTGTAAGGAATAACATTCCTGCACACGAAAGGAAAACCTTCATGGATGGAGCAGAATATCAGCTGTTGCAGATAAAGGTAGACAAGATGGAAATAGAACTCCTGAACTATTACTGTCCAAACAACAAACCACTGAGTCTCAGCTCTATACAGGTACCAGCCACCAACTTTATAGCAGTTGGAGACTTTAATAGCCACTCCCAGAGCTGGGGCTATAACCATCTGGATCACAGAGGTGAAGAGGTTGAAACTTGGCAAGATGATCACTCCCTAATCCTAGTCAATAATGCCACAGATACTCCTACCTTCTACTCCAGAGGATGGCACACAACTTCAACACCAGATCTTGCCTTCTCCACACCAGATATAGCTGGATCTATTAGTAGAGAAGTAGGAGACCAACTAGGGGGAAGCGACCATCGCCCAATCTTTCTTACTGTCCAGAGTGCAACTCTCAGTACAGGCCCAGCCATTACAAGATGGAACTACAAAAAAGCCAACTGGGGTTTATTCAGGCATCAGGTGAACACGCTGCTGTCTACCCTCAAGGTACAGAACAGTGACATTAATGAAGTGGTAAAAGACTTCAACAGATGCATACTACAAGCTGCAAAAGAAACCATTCCCAAAGGATGCCGGCGTAACTACATACCATACTGGTCCAGCACACTCCAAGAACGTCAGGAAGCCATGGACAGGGCTAGAAAGGACGCAGAGTCTCAGCCTTCACTTGAAACTCACAACAAATGGAAAAAGGCTGTAGCAGAGTTTCAGAGAACAAAGCTAGAAGAAAAAACGGAAAAGCTGGAGAACTAAAACGGCATCGCTGAACCTTGAGAAAGACGGCAGGAAACTTTGGAGATTAGTCAAGTCTCTAAATGAAGAGCGTTCCTCACCTAGGCAGACTATCACATTGGATGAAGGTGGCAAACTTTTCAGAGGAAAACAAGCTGCAGACTTGTTTGCTAGAAGATACAGTTCAGAAAGCAACTTACCCATTAACATAGATCATCAGAGAGAGATAAGAAAAGAAATACTGGCAACCATGGGACAGACAGATACTCCTGCCCCAATGAGGGAACCCATCAACTAGGAGAACTACAGAAGGCTATTTCCAAGCTTAAGTTTCAAAAGTCACCCGGCCCAGACAAAATCAGCAACGAAATGCTAGTAAATCTGAGCTCAGCAGCAAAGACAAAACTGCTTGAGATATTCAACCACAGCTGGTTGAAAGGAACGGTACCCCGAGTATGGAGAGAAGCCATCACAATACCCATACTAAAGAAAGGGAAATGTAAGACCGAGGCTGCAAGTTACCGGCCAATCAGTCTCACAAGCTGTATTGGGAAGACTATGGAGCGAATAGTCAACCACAGATTGAAATGGTATTTAGAGTCTGAGCAGATCCTGGTGCCGGAACAAGCTGGATTTAGAGAATGCTACAGTATAGAAGACCAAGTTACTTACTTGTCTCAAGCAATAGAAGATGCCTTCCAGGAGAAGAAAAAGGTCCTAACGATCTGGGTCGACTTCAAGCAGGCCTTTGACAAGGTGTGGAAAGATGGCCTCATTGCAAAACTTAGGAGAAGTGGAATCCAAGGCAACATGATGGAATGGATCCAGTCATACTTGCATAACAGGAGAACTAGAGTCACTCTTGACGGTCTGCAGAGCAGAAAAGTGTTGCTCCATCAGGGGGGTACCTCAAGGAGGAGTAATTTCCCCAACACTCTTCCTTGTTTACATCAATGACCTGGTGAAAGATCTCCCTGCAGGAGTTAAAGCTGCCTTATATGCAGATGACCTAGTACTCTGGTGCGCTGATGAAAATGTCACCACAGCAAATTATAGAATGCAGCGGGCAGCAGACATGCTAGTGTCATGGGCAGAGAAATGGCTTATCACAATAAACACAGACAAAACCTCCACAACACTGTTCTCCCTCGCCCCCAAGGACAAATCAGCTAACATACACCTAGGGACAACCGTGATCAAGGAAGAAAGCTACCCCACCTATCTTGGGGTGACATTTGACCAAAGGCTTACATGGAATAAGCATATTGAAAATGCAGAAGGAAAGGCCCGAAGACGCCTAGGCATACTCAGAAAATTAGCAGGTACCAACTGGGGAGCAAATGAACGAAATCTAAAGAAGATTTATAATGGAGTAATAAGACCACACTTAGAGTTTAGCTCAGCAGCATGGTCATCAGCTGCTAACTCACATCTGCAGTCTTTGGACAAGGTGCAAAATCAAGCTCTCAGGCTCATTACAGGAGCCATGAAAACTACACCAATAACAGAGATGCAGAAGGTTGCTGGATTACAGACATTGTCCCATAGAAGAGACACAAAAACCATGATCCAGATGGAAAAAGTACAACAGTATGCCAATGCACCCAATGAAGGCAAGACTAGATGATCTGGCATTGGGACGTCTAAAGCGTAGCAGCTTTGTGCATCGGGGGAAAAGACTTATAAGACAGCATCAAGAAGACCTATCCATGAAGGACAACACCACTGAAGCCCACCCTATACCCTGTACCATGGGAGCAGGCCAGCAGTGCCCTCCAAATTAATACATCAGTCAGTGGTCTCACAAGTGGATGTGAGTATAATGATCTGCAAAAATGAACTGCTACATTGAGTATGATCCAAGAAAGCTATCCCGATCAATCATGGATACATGCCTATACAGATGGATCAGCAACTAATGCTGTTAGGAATGGAGGTGCCGGTATCTTTATCTCATATCCTGACAACCACTATGAGACTAGGCACATTCCCACTGGTAAATTCTGTTCCAACTATACAGCTGAGGTTCAAGCTCTAGAGCAAGCTGCAAATATGATTTATAACACCAACTCTGACTGCCACCAGGTAGTCATCCTCACAGATGCACTGTCTGTCCTGCAAGCTCTCAAGGGTGGTAAACTCCCGCATCTGAGAAATGAACTAAACAAGGTAGCTGCCAAAAAGAGAACCATACTTCAGTGGGTACCATCTCATTGTGGTGTACCCGGAAATGAAAAAGCAGATAAACTTGCAAAAAAGGGAGGAGAATGTGAACAAGAAGATAATGAAGTCACATACTTTGAAAAAAGAGAGCTATCCAGACTATCAGAAGAGAACAGAACCAACCCAAAGACGACTATCACACTCTCGACCGGCAGGGACAGATAACTATTTTTCGACTCAGGACAGGGCATAACAAACTGAATAAACACATGCACAAGCTACGATTGTCTGCTTCCCCACTGTGCACATGTGGATTAAACGAACAAACTGCTGAGCATGTTCTACAGGACTGTCCTCTGTATGACCAGTTAAGAAAGATATACTGGTTGAATGACTCAACACTAAACTCAAAGCTATATGGAGTTAAAAAGAGGAACTTCAAACAACAGTCGAATTCATCATGAGAACTCGTCTGACGGTGTAATCATCAAAGATGCGATCGCAAGAAGAAGAAGAAGTGACGGTACAACTGACGACCAGCCAGTTACTGTGCTTACTTTATCTAATAGAGAAACGCTCCATAAAGCAGATAAGAATACTAAAGATGCTTTACATCGCGTGTGAGAGACTTCTCGTAGATTATGGAATTGGAGCATGGGCAACGCAGTCAAAGAAAACGTTGATAACGTTGGCAGATTTAGAAACAGCCAATAAAAAAATGAAAAAGAAACGTGTCAACATCTTTTGGATAACATATGATTCTTAGCAGATATACTTGTATGAAAACTAATGTCTGACCTAATAATACTTTTCTGTTTAGACTGCTGGCCTACAATGAAAAGTCGAACAAAACTATAACTGTCCTAGACAACTTGGCATTTCCTAATGGCCTTGAGTTTGGGCCAAATGAGGAGTTTCTGTTGATCTCGGAGACCGGACGAGCTAGAGTTCGCAGGTAAGTGCTGTTAGAGTTTGTCAACAACATATTTTGCCGGGTTTTTTTTTTTAAATTATGTGAATTCAAACCAATCTCTATCTTAAATGTTTTTTTGTTTTTTTTTATGGAGGTTGGCACTTGAGAGTAACTACCCAAGCGAACCAGCTGGCTACCTCTTAAAACACCGGTATCAAGAAGTTAGTACCGTGTGTAGCACTTTTATAAATGTGGTGGTTAAAAACATCTGCTGTGGCACTGTCTTGAAATACCATAAAGAACGGAGGCGATTAGTTGTTAGTGGTGAATTTCTAGTTCAGCTAGTATAACCTTGGTACTTGGTGTCATCGCTACTAACCTGAGACCCGTTCCTTGCTGCTCTCCACAGACTGAGTCTGAAACCTGGAAAGACCTGGCTGCAGCTTTCTACATTTGCCGAAAATCTTCCAGGATTTCCCGATAACATTCGGGCATCTGGGAGAGGAACATACTGGGTGGCCATGTCTCAGGCACGTCACCAAAATATGAGCAACATGCTTGACGAGTACGCTAGCCAGCCCCAGATGAGGGAAATGGTGGCAATGGTAAGATATAAAAACAGTAAAATAAAATTGCACAAGCCTTGTTTAGTATGTAGTTTTTTTTGGGTATGTGTTCCACAGGTGTTTGCCGTATGTGTTGTGTTAGTGTCGATTCAGCAAAAATATTCAAGCTAACGTGGATTTACATCTCCCTTCAGCGAGAAAATGTAGTGACAAATATTTGCTGTGCAACATATTTAGACATTACCTTGTTGCCCCCCAAGGAGCATAGGCCTTCAACAAACCAATGCCAAATCTTCCTTGTCCCGTGCCATCAGCTTAAAGTCTGTCCATGTCATCCCTTTTATGGCTGTTTCCAGTTCCCTTCTCCATGAGTTCTTCAGCCTCCATCAACCTCTCTTACCCTGGATATTCCAAACCACGGACTGCCTTGTAATGCTACCAGCAGGTTTCCTCAGTGTGTATCCTATTCATAACCAGCGTCATGTTTGGTTCCACTGGCACAGGAGGGAAAGAAATGTTGTCACGGAAGGCACTCATAGATCAGACACGCAAACTCCAGGAGGCAACACCAACTTACATCTGAAGGAGAATTCACTAAACTATTTATTCTACGACCTCTAACACCAAAATATATAGTGCATTTTCCATATGATGCTGAGATAGAATTGCCACCTATTTTTTACTAATAGCTGTATTGATCTCTCCTGTACTATGATTCTCCCCCCTCCTTTATCTCAGTGGCAGGGGCGGACTGAATGGTCGGGCAATCAGGGGATGTCAGAGGGCCCACAGCAGAAAGGGATCCAGTTCCCCTTAGCCTCTATCTAGCTTAATCAGCTGTCAATGTTCCAATGACCCTTGTTTTAGTACGCCCCTGCTCAATGGGTGAATTTTAAGTATGGCTACTTTTCTCTCTCTCTTACTTGCAGTATCAGATTGATCATTTTTCTCAAATCTCCCCAAACAGATTCTAACCATTACTACAATATCATTATCGCTTACTTGTTTCCATCCACTAAAAGAACCCAGTTTGTACAAGTATTTCAGTAGAATCCGTTTTATTCTGTGTCACAGATGGTGACATAAAAGAGTGACGAAGAGCAGTTATGGGAGACTTCATTTTAGTTTTTTTTTTTTTATTGTTTGTTTCTTGAAAAGGGGAGGTCACACACAAAAACATTCACACAAATTTGGTTTTGATTTACTCTGTTTGGGCTGCTGAGTGGAGGGGGGTTGAAGGTACTATATTTGAGTATTGGAAATCTGACTTTATTTTCTTGAATTAGTACACCCTATGTCCTAATTATAACCCATCAAGGGTTGACCGGGATACTTTATTTAAAAAAAAAAAAAAAAGATAAGGGACGAATTAAAAGATCAGTACTTTTGTTTTTGGTCATGTTTCATGAAGCTCCGGGCTGTGGCTTGTGTTTTCAGATGTCTTCCATTGAACAAATCCTTGAGATGAGTGAAAAGTATGGCATGGTTGTGGAGTTAAATGGTAATGGTGAGATCATCCGCACTTTACAAGACCCAACAGGCAATCAGATCTCTGCTGTCAGTGAGGTAAGTTTAGAGGTATAGATACTATTGTCAGAACAAGTTTATTGATAAAATCTTAAAGGTGTTTAAATATAATTAAGAAGTTACAGTCATCTGACTTTACTGGAGATAAAGATTTCAAATAATATGTGAGCTATAATCCATTTTTGATTGATTGATTTTTGGTCAAGCACAGGAGAACTGGTGTTTATACTGTGCATGGAGTATCTAGTTCAGCCCCACGTGGGTTATAAATTGAGTATCTGGTGTTTATACTGTGCTTGGAGTATCTAGTTCAGCCCCACGTGGGTTATAAATTGAGTATCTGGTGTTTATACTGTGCTTGGAGTATCTAGTTCAGCCCCACGTGGGTTATAAATTGAGTATCTGGTGTTTATACTGTGCTTGGAGTATCTAGTTCAGCCCCACGTGGGTTATAAATTGAGTATCTGGTGTTTATACTGTGCTTGGAGTATCTAGTTCAGCCCCACGTGGGTTATAAATTGAGTATCTGGTGTTCATTATTCTTTATACTGTAGTATAATGTATATTATTTTTGTTGTTTTGTTTTGTTGGTACTTCCAGGCTGCTAATTCTCGGGCATTTGTTACAGTGTTTCATAATGTCATTGGTGTACCTTTTTCCCATGTTCCTTAATATATCTCTTTACCCTGTTGTTTTTGAGGGGTTTGTAGAATTTGCTTTACTGCATCTTTTTCCATCTTGCCTATTGCAACTGAAATCATCTCAGATATATCTGTTTAGTATTTTTCGACTTTTTAAGGATTGGTAGCTTAACATACTTTTAGAGTCATTTTTAATGTCTTTGCCTATTTATATAGCTCTTGAATTGAGTCAGAAATCAACAGCAAGAAATTAAATGATGTACAAGTGAAAAAAAAAGTAAAGAGCCATTAGCAAATTAATTAGATTTTAATAATGCTGTTCTACCAGACAGTCCTTGTTCTGAAATCCCCAGGGTAAGAGAGGTACAGGAAGCCCAAAGAACACCTGGAAACGAGAACTGGGGACACATAGAATGTGGATGAAGAAGAGATTGAAAGACCTGCAGCTGATTACATGGGACAGGAAGACTTGGCATATGTTTGTTGAAGGCTTATGCTCCGTGGGGAGTTGAGAAGTGAAAGAAGAGGAAGAATACTGCTGTTATGAAAGCCTGCAAGCTGTTAAAGCATTTGCTTGTTGCATCATAGGTCACATTTAAGTGAATGCTACATTCTCCATGTAATAATGTTTTACTGCCCTGTGTAGTTCCCCGGGGGGTCTTGGAAGGGACAAGAGTAGAACAGAGCTGCTGCTCCTTCTGGCATGTCGAACAAGATGACTAATAGGAGGTTTTGCATGCGGCTGGCAACTTCATAATGTAAAACAAATTGCTACACAAACAACGACTACAAGAGCATATGAAGGCTTAGGTGCAAGTTTCCTGTAAGGGGCTCAGAAGCTGCAGTGGTGGCACCGTGCTTCATAAGAAGGAATATGATGATGATAAAGATGATGAATGTTTTATTGTTTATCCACTTTTCTGGAATAGGTCACATGGGTTCATTATTTGATCCTGAGATTCATAGAACACAAATTTGGTCAGTCACGAAGTTAAAATATTCTTTATAAATGACTTTGTTATTTTGGCAGGCTGCAGAGCATGATGGTTTTCTGTATCTAGGGAGCTTTGACCGGCCTTACGTAAGCCGTGTAGCCCTGACTAAAGTTTTCCACGTGGAGCGCTTCCTTCAGAAGATCAAGTCCACGTGCCGAGCCACGAAGATCAATATTGTGAAGTTGAGAATAGTTCTTAGGCGACTGGTTGCTATAGCTGAATTTAGACGGGCTTTGCTAAATGCCAAGAAGAGACGGGAAGAGATAGAGAAAGGAATGCAGAAAACTAAAACAACAACCACAGCCTCTGCCTTCACTGACTTAAATTCAACAACAGAAGGGCCACTCATGGATAATACAACTGCTTACCAAGTTACAGCAGAAAATGTCACAGACTACATGACCACACAGTCAGGTCAAGAAACTACATCGTTTACAGCTTCCACGGTAGCTACAAGATTAGTTGTCTCGACAACAAGAGATCCAGAGGCTGGAGGAGGGATTGTGGGAGCAACAGAGGCGGCCGCTCCTGCCACTGTCACTACCACTGGAACTATAAGCCCAGCAGGCAATACTGTCACTACCACTGGAACTATAAGCCCAGCAGGCATTACTGTCACTGCCATTGGAACTATAAGCCCAGCAGTCATTACTATCAGTCCAAGTAGAGATATGACTGAGACAGAGGGCATTACTGCCACTAGAGTGCCTTGAGGCACTTTGACAAAGACGTAATTACCAGAATTAAATTGTTTTGGATGCGAGAACATCACCTACAAATAAATAAAAAAAATTAACAAACAATGATTTATGGTAATTGACTGAACAATTTAATGATGTAACGTAGTGTCTTAGCTTTTCTTGTTTGCTCTGATTACAGATAATGACTCGAGCAGCATCATATAGTTAATACTTACTAAATTACATCACAAGACAATGGGTTATGTGTTTCATTTCTCAAGTCTTTACCACTGTCATGACATTTAGTTAGCTGACTATCACTACAATAAGTTTAATTAAAACTAGGCACACAGGTACTTTGTATCTGTGGTGGAATACATGTAAGTTCTTTCACCAGTTGCTGCAGGTAAGACCTTTCACATAAAAACCAGTGGAAGACAAGGAAAAACTGCAGCTATTTTGTTTTTCTTTTTTGAAGAATAGCCTAAGACTGGAACAACTTCTGCCCTGTGTGGTTCCTCTGTGTGTGTGTGTGTGTGTGTGGGGGGGGGGGGGGGGGGGGGGGGGGGGGTCTGAGGAGACAAAGAAAAAAATAGGTATACTGTTCCCAAAGGCATGAGGGACTAATCTGGTTGTGCATGTGGCTGACAACCTCATCATGTAAAACAAATTGCTGTAGAAATCATCATCACAGCTGCATGTGATATGGTGCAGACTTCCTGCAAGGTGACCAGGTACATTTGTGGCTGAATTAAAAAGGAGATGATAATGATTATTAAAAAAAAACGTCTTTACAGTAAGAATTATGTTCATTATTATTTTAAAGACAACAACCACAAGAAAGTGGAATCTCAGCAACTATGCCGAATTAAAAATTAGAAAACATCTTAAAGAATGAATTAATGACAGCTGATTAGGATTATGCGAAGTGAGATGGATCAGAGCAGGGAAGGTTCATTCTGATAAAAACAGACTTGACTTTGATCCACTGTCAATGAACATCTGCTCTTGGTGACCTTGATGCCATTATGTGGTATTGCACTGTTTGGATAAGCTATTTTGGGCTGCCATAAAAGCATATTCTCTATAGATGGGTTGTGTGGTAGGAGTAGTTGTCACATGCCTTGAAGTGCAGGGCATAGGTTGTGGTGTTCTACTACTCTAATTGGCAAAGGCAGTGTCCGCATTTATATACGAGGGGCGTTCAGAAAGTAATGCACCACATCGTTTTTCTCAGGAGCTGTTTATTCAAAAAGCATGAAATTTATATTCAATATACATAGATATGTCATGTAAACATCAGTATTATTCAACATAATCCCCATCAACTTGTACGGTTTTATGCCAGCGCGAAACAAGTGCATGTATTCCTAGCCCGTACCAGATTTTGTCGATCATGTAGCCATTTCTTCGCTGCATGAATCACTCCTTCATCATCTTCAAACCTTGTCTTACGGAGTGCATCTTTAAGTGGACCAAATAGATGAAAATCAGAGGATGCCAAATCGGGACTATAGGGTGGATGAGGTAGTACAGTCCAACCCAATTTGGTGATTGCTTCCCGTGTTGCCAGACTTGTGTAAGGTCGAGCATTGTCGTGAAGGAGAAGCAGGTCTGCTGAATTCTTGTGCGGCCGAACACTGAGAAAACGTTGATTGAGTTTTTTCAATGTCTTAATGTAAGCTTGCGAATTGATTGTCTCTCCTCTTGGCATAACGTCCACAAGGATCACACCTTCAATGTCCCAAAAGACAGTGATCATGACCTTTCCAGCTGAAGGAATTGTCTTGAATTTCTTTCTTCGTGGTGATTGCGGATGATGCCACTCCATTGACTGTCTTTTTGTGTCAGGTTCAAAATGATGTGCCCAGGTTTCGTCACCTGTAACGATCTTAGCCAAAAAGTTCTCTCCATCAGCATTGAAATGCTCCTACAATTCAGAAGAAATTGCTTTCCTTTGCAATCGGTGGTCATTTGTGAGACTTCGAGGAACCCATCTTGCGCAAACCTTAGAAAATCCGAGAGTTTTTATAACAGAATTTGCACTACCAATGCTGAATGACAGCTGTAAGGCCAATTGTTGAGTAGTGATTCGCCTATCAGTAAGAATAATGACCTCTGCGCATTTCAACATTTCTACGTTGGTGGCTGTGTCAGGACACCCATTGCGCGGCCGATCAAGCAGCTCGGTATCTCTACTTCCTGATTCTTTGATTCTCTGAACCCAGCGACTGACTGTATTCCTGTCGACTGCAAAACTTCCATACACATCACATTGACGCTTGTGATTGTTCACAACAGTTTCCTTCTCTGTAACGATAAATTCTATCACAATTCGCTGCTTATAACGCAAGTTGCTAACACGCTCCATTTCAACGGTTTAGGGCAGCCATATTATTTGGCCAGTTGCGGTGCAATTTGGTGCACACAATTGGCACATGCCATATTTGAAGTGTGCAAAATTTCATGCTTCTATCTTCATTATTAGCTGAGAAAAACGATGTGGTGCATTACTTTGTGAACGCCCCTGTAGAATAATTCACTCTAATAAATACATATGAAAAAGGAGTCATAGTACTCAGTAGCACAAAATTCAATAGCAGAAAATTAATCCTTAAAATACTGGATCACGTTTTATTAGTTTTAATGAAAGGCAGACCACCAGGTACTAAATTTGCACAGAAAAATGCACCAATAACTGACAACAGAGGAAGGCGCTGACACTTACTACAATGAACTTGAAATGGCTATGGGGCAGTTTAAAACCCATGATACAACAGTAGTATTTGCATACTTCAAACAAAAAGTTTGTACTGCAAAAGTGAAAAGTGGGCATGGTAGAAATGGCTCTGGAGAAAGGTATGAAAGATACAATGAACCACCAAGGGGACAACAACAAAAAACATGATCAAAGGAAACACTTGGCTTAGACAGCATCTAGATGCCTTTGGAATTGGAAAATTCAGTAAACAATTTTTTATTATCAACCTGACTACATGCTGAAAAACAGACAATTTTAAAATTCGTTAACATCTGAATACAGAAGCCAAGAGCATTCTACAAAGTTGGTTATGCATGGAGACATTTCTGGAGTCATCGTTGTATGACCACCAACTATGCACAATGCTACAATATATGTTCGTGGAACTGAACCTGTGTCTGTGAGGCTAATTACATCCTCATTGACTCTTGAAATCATCCAAACACTTCCAGGGATTCCCTCTGTGGTGAAACTTGTTGAGAACCCAGCATTGCACACTTGGAGAAGTCACTTGAGCCCCAGGCATAATTCTTTGGCTTTGACTTGGTTGACTGCATACAGAAGGATCTCACTATGGACCCAGTGATAGGCAGGGGAAGCTGAGAAGTGGCTCTGTGCAGGACGTGACAATTCCTTGGGAGAGCTCAGAACTAGAGTACAGTAATTTAGCTCTGCATAGTTGGAGAGCCCACTTGGATGGCAGAGAATGCACAGTATTCCACACACTTCTTACTCCTAGCTTGGGACCAGATGTGACGATCCTTTAAATGCAAGCCAGCCTGGAGAAACTAGAGCTCATGGCTTCAACTCAACATGTTTCGGAATGGCATAAAAGCCACAGGAAAAGCCTAGATCTACAGTGTAGATATTACCAAGAAGTCTTCAACTTGGTATCGGCTGCTAAAGAGCGAGAAGCTCAGCAGCCCTGGTTAAAGAACAACAACAAAGGGGGCTAGTCAAGTAACAGAAAATCTTGCAATTAAACTGAATCAAGTAAAGAAAGATTTTAAAAACTAACTATCAAGGAAGATTTCATTCATTCGTTGATTTCCTTTTTCACTCCTTGTGCTGCATGGAACCACCACTGCAGCTGACCCACATGCAGAAAGCCTGCGCCAAGTAATCACATGCAAGAAGCCTGCGCCAAGTAATCACATGCAAGAAGCCTGCGCCAAGTAATCACATGCAAGAAGCCTGCGCCAAGTAATCACATGCAAGAAGCCTGCATCAAAGCAAATGATCCTGCAGCTGTGATTTCTGCAGCAATTGTTTAACATGGTGAGGTTGCCAGTGTTATGCATAACTTAATATTAGTTGCTTTTTTATGACATGCCTGAGGGAGAAGTAGTCCTATTCTTTATTTGTCTGCTCAAAGAGTCACAAGAACTAAACGAGGCTGTTTCACTATAATAAAGAAGTGATAAAAATAGTACCAAACATGATAAAAGAAAATACACTGGAAACCTGGTGATAGAAGCAGAGAAGTCTATTAAAATTGAAGAATAGAAGACACTTAACAAAGGTTTATCACTAGAGCCCTATTTAAAAAAAACAACAACAAATTCATAATAAACTAGTGTTAGACAAGGAAGGACAAAACATCGGAGAAACAACGAGCCAAGTTGGTGAAATAATTTAAAGTCATTCTAACAGGAATCAGCTGATGCAACATACCATTATAGAACCCCTAAATGTAAACATAAATACACCCACTAAACAAGGGATTAAACCGGCACAAAAATTATTTGAAAAACTAAAGCTGCCAAACCAAATGGAATCCCATTAGGCACCATTAAAATTGAAATTTAACACACAGTTGTTACACCGCTTTTCAAGAATACTGGAACATAAGTCCACCCACAAAAACTGAAAGTATGCAGTTAACACTGCCCAAGAAAGGTAAAGTGACTAACATAAGTAGCAGTTGGCTTGGTAACAACATTGACAACTGTTGTAAAAATTTTAGATCGTACAAAAGAAAGTTTAAAATTACTACAGGACAGGAAAAGCAGTCACAGAATTGGCACTTTAAAAAATGTTCAACTTCCCTTGTAGGCACCCCCTAAACCTTGGTGCCCACAGCCAGTGCCACACTGGCTTGCCCCTTCCACCAGCTCTGCATATAAACAACAAGAGATGCAGTCAAAGACCATAGCATGTCGTTAAGAATATCATATTTAGATTTCAGATCTTCAAAAGCAGATCCTTCCACTGCATCCTAAAAATCAGATGTTCTTAAGTAATAGCAAACAGGTCTGTAGAAAAAGAACCATACAACAGCCAATATAGCTGAAGATTACAGGAAGGAAGTGAAGAAGGATACAATTTACCCTTAAAAAAAATAAGTAACTAGTACAACCAAATAATCCGACAAACCTTTGACTGGAAACCTAAGGGAAAGAAAAGAGTGGAAAGACCAACAAGAACTGGAAAAGATTGGCATAAGAGGAAGCCAAAGCAACTGAAACTGCAAGTGTTACACTGAAGAAGAATGCCCAAAATATTAACTGGTGGAGAATTTCAATTTCATATCTATTTTCCATGTAGACAAAAATAAAACGATAGATAATGATACTAAATGTGGAGACTAGCCAAAGAAGGAAAAATAGAAACCTCTAACAAAAAACAGGAGAGAAAACCCAACATTTGTAAAGTTTCATCTAAGAAAAGCAGCTTATCTCTCTTTCTTTTATCCACTGATAATGCCATGAAGTAGCAAAGATGGGACTTGTTACTATGACACCAATGCATACAGTGCAGCTTGGTGTGATGTGTTGTGTTTCTGAACAACGTGTGTCACCCATTCAATCCATTTAAGCCAGACTGCATTTGGACAAACATCTTTTGCACTTTCATATATAGGTGCTCACACAGAATAGAAGGACTGAAATGGTATAACAAGATCACCAATGTGAAACTGATACAAAGAACCAGACAGAAAGAAGTGGAACAATATGTGACAAAATGATGTTGGCATTGGTTAGGACACACATAATGGAAACCAGCTGATAGCATTACAAGGAAGTACTTGTTCTGGAATTCCCAGAACATGAGAAACAGAGGCAGATAGATAATGAAAGGGATAAAAAAAGACATGGAAAGATCTTTAAAGGACAGCACAGGACAAGACAGGATAGGAAGGCTTGATATGAATTTGTTGAAGCCCTATGCTTCAAAGGGAGCCAACAGGTAATTGATGAATGAATCCATCATCTTCTGAGTCATCCTCTACACTCCATCTCTTTCATCCACTAATTATGTGCCCGCCATGCTGCTTATCAGGATTCATGCTCATTAGATGTCCAAATCAAATTACTGTTTCTTAATATACTTCTACTGTTGTTCTAACTATGACTTATGTCTTCGTTTCTCACTATACCTTTTAATGTTTTAACTGACATCTCGTCTTACAGATCAACTAATAGCAAACCAGACTGCTAGTTCTTTTATATTCTGACATATGCTATAATAAGTGCTTGCCCAGAACATCAGGATTAATATGGTATGCCAAGATAACCAATGTGGAGCTGATGACAAGAACCAGACAAGTGTCAGTGGAACTGATGACAAAAACCAGACAAGTGCCAGTGGAAGCAAGAACCAGACAAGTGTCAGTGGAACTGATGACAAAAACCAGATAAGTGCCAGTGGAACTGATGCAAGAACCAGACAAGTGTCAGTGGAACTGATGCAAGAACCAGACAAGTGTCAGTGGAACTGATGCAAGAACCAGACAAGTGCCAGTGGAACTGATGCAAGAACCAGACAAGTGTCAGTGGAACTGATGCAAGAACCAGACAAGTGTCAGTGGAACTGATGCAAGAACCAGACAAGTGCCAGTGGAACTGATGCAAGAACCAGACAAGTGTCAGTGGAACTGATGACAAAAACTAGACAAGATTCAGTGGAAGGTGGACAGGAAACCTGTGGAGAGCATTACAAAGCAGTTATTTGTACTGGAACACCTAAAGTAAGAGAGACAGAGGTAGACCAAAAAATACAAGGACAAGAGGATTGAAGTGAAAACGATGAGGAAAACGTGGAAAGAGCTTGAGCTGATGGCATATGACAGGAGGACTTGGCATTTGTTTAAGGCCTATGCTCCTTGGGGAGCTACAGGGTATGGTAAATTGATGGACTGATGCACCGTAATAACCGATGGACCATGTGTTTCTAGGGTGAACAGACTGCGCCTCGCTAAAACGAGGCAAAACTCCCTATTTTTTTTATTTTAAATCTCACAAATGCTGATCTCTTTTCCTTGAATATCGGTAGCTCATTTTATTTGCTTGTTGAATGCTCATCTCAATCTTTGTCACATCTTCTGTCTGTCAGTGTGGTGGACATCATCATCATCATTTTCCATTGCACTCCTTATGGAGCCACCACTGCAGCTGCTCCCCCTTGCAGGAAGTCTACACCAACCAATCACATGTTCTTATAGCAGTGGTTTTGCAATCAACAGATATGCCTAGAATGTAGCCAGTCACAAGACAGAATGTAAACTACCTGCAATGTGGTAATGAACAGAATGAAATTTAACTATTATAGGAAATGAATAACATGACAGCAACCGGAAGTGAAGTGCAAATAAATGTTTTAGCTGAAACAGCAAGAAGGGTTGTCACAAAGTTAAAGAATTCTGCAGAGTGTAATATTAAAGTAAAAGAAACAATGGATATAAATACATGTGTACACTAATAACATCAGTTGTAAGATACAACTCAGAAATAAAGAACAGAACAGCCTGAGCATAAACAGCATTTAAGAAAATAATGAATATCCTACGTAACAAATCTTTGTAACTAGAAGCAAGAAAGATGCAATGCTTGAAAGCATAAATCAGAGAAAATTTCCTTCTAAAATCAAAAGGTATGAACAACAGAGAATCCAAATATTAGATTCTTTACAGGTATGCAAGTCATCATAATTATAGAACAGGTGTTGAGACAGACCTAGGGAGCTGCACAATATAGTCAAATAGTATTTAACAAGAATAAAAATTGATATATAATAGTTTGTAAAAGTATAATAAGAATGTAAAGGTTTAATTAGATTTAATAATACATATTACCAATGTAAAATTAGAAATAAATTAAATATTAACTCACATACCCCAAGCTTCCACCCCCCCCCCCCCCCTTTTTTTTTTTTTTTACAGTATAACACATATAAAGAGCTTACCATTTTCCTTTAACAAATAACTCACTCACAATTTGGACATTTTCATTTATCCTGTTTGTAATAATAGGCCAGGAGGAATAATGTCATAAATAAATAGCGGAAACTGAATATGCTGTCTAAATTACACATGCTACTAACTATATATCCTAATTATAACCCATGAGAGGTTGATCAGGATACTTCTTCTTCATTAATTTTTAAAAAAAGTCCTTCATTGTTTCAATGAGTTGATCTTGTCACATGGGAGTGAATAATTGACAGTTAATAAACAAACAAGAAAAATCCGTGCAGGCAATAACAAAACTGAAGTTCAATGTCAGAATGTAAAGAATATCACAGGCAGTTAAAATGACTCATGAGGAGGCAAGAGCACAATTGAAGCTTGCTGCAAATATCAGAAAGAAGCAGTCCACATTGAAGTTGCATGAAAATTTCCCTGTTGCTACGATCATTTTTCTCTGCGTACTGCTGCTTAACAGCAGAAAGACCTCTCCACCTGTTTTCAGCTGCTGTTCCATCTTTGCACAAGTCCAACAACTGCTTATATAGCGCCGCTCTATATTTTATGGTACCGGTAATGGTTTTTCTTTGTGCTTTAGTCTGAATGTTCTCTTTCATCTCAAGGAAAATTAAGAGTAAATTAAATGTTGATGCATGTACCCCAAGTTTTCACACACAAATAAACCCCCCACCAATTTACAATATAACAAGTATGTCAAATCTATCATTAAGGGATTTGTGAGGGGGGTAAGAAGAAAAGGCCATACAAAAATTAGAACATTTTCATTTACACTGTATTCAATAATTAGCAAGGAGGAATAATTCCATTACAAAATATTGGCAAGTGAAGACACTACTTGAAATTATAGACATTATACATCCTTATAATAACCCATCAAAGGTTGAACAAAGTATTGTCTTCATAATTTTTTTTTGTAATGCAGTCCCCATTTTTTTAGCATGCTATGAAGAGAAATAAAGATAGAAAATCAGTTTACTCTGAGGCCAGCCATAGTGTCACATACAGGGTTAGGGTTAAAGTATGTGGTAGTGTAGTAAATTAAAAGTGCTATTAATTGTTTATTTAAAGAGAATATGGTTAGGGGTTTAGTATTAAGGGTTAGGGTTTGACAGAAAAAAACATCTGCTAACTCTTAACATGAACCCTAGCCCTGTTTGCAACAAGATGGCTGATGACAAAGTAAACTGATTCAAGCGAGAAAAATTAGAATATATTATGACAATGTCAAAACTGACAGAAAGAGACTCGAGCCAACAGTAATAAAATACTTGGAAATTTAAACTTGAAGCATGAAAAAAAAAGGGGGGGTGAAAGCATTGGATGTTTGTGTTAATAAAGTAATATATATTACTAATGTCAAATGAAAAGCAAATTATTACAGCAAACACACCAGGCTTTACCACCCCCACCTGCCCCTTGCTACATCGCAACAGGTATGAAGACTACCATTTTAAGACAAAGAGAAAAAAATCACACACCCACCTATAATGTGGAAAAGTTCATTTACTCTATTTACAATTACTGGACTGGAGGGATAACAAAAGTAAATATTAGCAATTAACATACTACTGTATCTGAAAATTTTTTTTAAAAGACAAAGTATCCCGTTCAACCCTCGATGGGTTATGATTAGGATACATAATGTAGTAAATTCAAGATAATAAAATCTGATTTCCGATATCTAAATAACGTTTCTTCTGCCCCCTCCACTCAGTACAAATATAATAAATCAAAACTGAAAACTGTGAATGTATGTGTGTGTAAACATAAACACACCCACTAAACAAGGGATTAAACAGGCACAAAAATTATTTGAAAAATTAAAGCTGCCAAACCAAATGGAATCCATTAGGCACCATTAAAATTGATATTTAACACACAGTTGTTACACTGCTTTTCAAAAAAGAAAAAAAATTAAAAAAAAAAAAATTAAAAGAAGTTAGGTCTCTCCAACTGCCCTGTTGTTAACAATGTGAAAAGGGGTGAGAAAGCCCGTAGGTTTCCGGGATGACACCCAATTATCTGCAATCATCCATATGAGCACCCCATCAGACTACCCCCTTATCCTCACACCATCACTGATCCTTATATATTAATTTTAGTTCTTGTTATATCCTGTTTTACTAAATTGTGCCATTCCCTAGGTCTATCTATTACTCAACACCTGTTCTACAGTGATGGATGAACTGCATGCCTGTAAATAACCTAATACTGGTTTTCTCTGTTGTTCATACTCCCTACATTATAGTAGGAAATGCTATATATTATTTTTCTAGACACTCTGCACAGTAAGGTTCTTTTATTCTAAAATAGCCCATTTCCAGTTGCAGTCTAAGAAGTTTCTTACTGCTAAGAATTTTTAGTTCTCTAGATACCTGAAGCGTTCTTGTTGGAGTCTTGAACAATTTATATGCATTTCCGCCCTTAAGGCTTTCATCCCACTCTACTGTTCAATCGTCAGTTATTATTCTTTTAATTAAGCTTTTGATCTCTGTTTTATTAATCCCAACATTTATTTGGTTTCTATTAGTTTACTTTTCTTAGCTTCTTTATCCGCCTTTTCATTTCCTTCTGTGTCAACATGTGAAGGTATCCAAGCTATTAGAACGGAACATCCTCTGGAGTACAGGTAAGTATTTGCCAGTAATATCTCTTCTGCTAAATCTGGTCTACTGCATTCTCATAAGTTTCTTATAGCTTGAATAGCTGAAAGTGAGTCTGTTAATATTGTCAGTTTATGAGGAGGGTTGTTAGAGACGATTTCTAGAGCTTTCAGAATTGCAACCATCTCTGCTGTGAAAATAGATGTATGATTTGTTATACGGTACTATATCCTTTCAACATTGCTACACGAGAACATAAATTCCTATCCCTAATTTGCTATCTTCTCCTTTAGATCCATCTGTGTACACTGTAATACTGTCCTTTGACAGGAATATATTTCATGGCTTTGTTTTTAATAGTTTCCACATCAACTGGTTTATTAATTATTTCTGCCAGGTGGTAGTGTGTATCTGGTTTCTTGAGCTCCCAGGGTGGTACCACTGGCCTGGATAAACTACTGTTATTAATTGATGCATTTAGGGCATCCAAGTGTGCTAGTTCCTCCATGCATTTCCAACCTGTCAGGTATCTACTGGTATTCATGAACATGTTCTGAGTTGTTAACTGATAACTAGCAAATGCTGCAAAAGCTGGATGAGTCTTGTCCAACATAATTTTGGTCATGTAATTTAGTCTCAGTTCCTTTCTCTGAAATCCCAAAGCTCTCCACATGTAAGCCTACCTTGCCGTGGTTGGAGAGCTTGAGTGCCCCAATGATCCTGGGAGCTATGCCGGTGGGAGTTTTACTCCTGGCTGGGTCACCCAAGCCGGACAGGTCCTTGTTGAGGGGTCAGACTAAATGGGCTGAGGAGTAGGTGGAACCCTATAGGTGTAGATGCAGAACCCACCGGCGAGTGGTACATGCTCTGGGCTGCACCAATCCACCTCCACTTCATGTGACAAATGCTTTCTTGCCTCATTCTTCACTGTTTGTCCTCTATCCTTTAAAGCCAGGGAGTAAACCCTGCAAACAAAAATCAGTGCAGGAGGAGCACAATAGTCTTGGTTGACAATCCACCTAAGAGAAGGACAACTTCACACAAACCCGGGTAGGAAAGATTCGTTAGTCCGGAAAGTCAGCTCTCCTAGGAGAGACAACTCTGATGTAAAACAACTGCTGCCTTGCAGGAAGGTCACGGAAAACCAGGGGCTAGGGAAGCAGTCCCGAACAAATGCATGCTGAAGACGGATGCACTGGGCCGCAAGGTGCATAACATAGTGCAACGCAAACCGCCATGAGATGACAGACACAAATATGACTCAACGAGATGGTGCTCGACCCAAGGAATCCCGCCAGGTGGGAAGAGTGCCGGACCCCTGCCTCGAAGGGGTCCACCCAAAGCTACTGGTGGTCACCTATCTCCGCATCGTGCAGCCAGGGCGCGGAATATTAGGGAAAATGCGACTGGCCAAAACACCCAGGAAAGAACACTAAATATACTCAATGGAATGCAGAAGATGTCCTAAAAAAGAAACTACCACTCGCTAAAAAACTACATGATGAGCAAATTGACATAGCCTGCATTCAGGAAACACACCTAAACACAAACCACAGATTTTCTGTAAGAGGATATGAAACCCTCCGGCTTGATAGAGAGGGACACAAGGGAGGAGTACTCATGTTAATCAGAAACTCCTTGCCTAGCAGAGAGCTTTCTGTTGCTACAAACGGTCAGGCGGAAATTATAGGAGCTGATATCACTATAGATGACCAGACCGTTAGAGTGTACAACCTATATGCCCCCACAGATAGAGATCTTTCACTAGCCACAATGGAGATTAGTCGCACCAACTGCCTGGTTGTTGGTGATTTCAACAGCCATTCAGAAAGGTGGGGTTACACAGAGGCTGATACCCGTGGCATTGAGGTAGAGGACTGGGAGATTGACTCAAATCTACAACTCATCAATAGAGCAGATGATACACCCAGCTTCTACTCGAGAAGATGGCAATTGACCTCGACACCCGACCTTGCCTTCTCAACAGGAGGCATCAACCATAAGATTGAACGCATTGTGCTCAACCAATTGGCAGGCAGTGACCACAAACCGATCAAACTAATGATCAATATGGAACATACACTCCACATCCATAAACCATTACCCCGCTGGAACTACAAAAATGCCAACTGGAACAAGTTCTCAGCACTGACAGATGAATACTGTGGTTCCATAAACACCCAAAACAAAAGAATTGGAGAAATAGCTGATGGATTTAATAAAGCAGTTCTGAAAGCTGCCCTAGAATCAATACCACGAGGGGCGAGAAAAGATTATAAGCCGTACTGGACAGAAGAACTCAAAGAACTGGAAGAACAGGTAACAGAGGCCAGACATGTAGCAGAAAAGGACAAAACAGTTGAGGCAAACATCGCCTACAAAGCTATCTCTGCAAAATACAGGAAAACGTTAAACTGTTCAGCTAAAAATAGTTGGATCAAAACAACAGGTCTTAACCTCGACAAAGATGGAAGAAAATTATGGAGGCTCGCCAAAGCCTTAAATGATGAGGAATGCAAAAATAAGGAAATAGCCCTACAACAAAATGAGAAAATACTCACAAAGAAAGAAGCAGCTAATGTTTTTGCTCAAAAATTGAGAGCCAGATAAATGTTCCACCAGACAGAAAACAGGAAATTACCAAAGAGCAAGAAATTTACCAAAATATACCAACTGTTCCAGAAGAGCACATGACATCAAACCTCACCATGAGAGAGCTAGAGGCAGCCATTGTATCCCTTAAACAAAGAAAGTCACCTGGAAAAGACAGGGTAACAAATGACATGCTTAAAGAACTAGGGCCTATTGCCAAGAAAGTCCTCCTCAAGATTATGAACTATAGCTGGAAGCATGGAATTTTACCACAAGCCTGGAAAGAAGCAGTACTAGTTCCAATCCTCAAAAAGGACAAAGACCGAATGGACCCCAACAGCTACAGACCCATCAGCCTTCTAAGCTGCACGGGAAAGCTTATGGAGAGAATGATCAATACCAGATTAAGTTGGCACCTCGAAGAAAAACAAATTTTACTGCACCAACAGGCAGCCTTCAGGCAACATAGGTCTACAGAGGACCAAGTCACCTACATCGCACAGGAAATTGAAGATGCTTTCCAAGAAGGAAAGCACACTTTAGCAGTCTGGGTGGACATGGAGAAAGCATTTGATAAAGTTTGAAAAGATGGGCTAAGAGTTAAAATGCTTAAATATGGAGTCTGTGGAAGAATGTATAACTGGATCAGCCACTACCTAACAAACAGAACAGCTAGAGTGAAGGTGCACGGACAGTTAAGCAAAAAGACTACAATGGAACATGGAGTTCCACAGGGTGGGGTCCTTTCCCCAACACTCTTCCTCATATATATATAAATGATATAACAGAAAACATCCACAAGAATGTCCACAACTCCCTCTATGCTGATGACCTGGCCATGTGGACTTCAGAAGAATACATTACCACAGCAAGAGTGTGTATGCAGGATTCACTGCTAGCCCTTGAAAGTTGGTTCAGAAAGTGGTTGCTCAAAATAAATGAACAAAAAACTACACACACTATTTTCACCTTGTCAAAAAAACCTCAGCAAGCAAAGCTACAACTAAATGGGCAGGCAGTACGAGAAGATGAAACACCAACATACTTAGGAATCACACTAGACCGCCGAATGACGTGGAAATCACAGATAACAAAAATACAGCTAAGGGCAAAACTTCGCATGGCCATCATGAAAAAGTTAGCTGGTACCACATGGGGTGCTGATGAGAATATCCTCAAATAGCTGTACACAGGCAGAGTCAGACCTGCTATGGAATACGGCATCACAGCTTGGTCGACGGCAGCAAAGTCAAATTTTGACAGAGTAAACAGACTCCAAAACCAAGCAGCCCTAAAGTCCACACAAATCAACCATATGGAAAACATTATAGGGCTACAGTCAATGGAGGATAGACGTGACAGCAGAGTCCTAAAACAAGCTGAAAAATTTAAGAGACTCGAAGCACACCCCATGTTCCAAAGAATGAATAGGCTAAGAAGAGGCAGGCTCAAGCGAACTAACTTTGTGGCCCAAGCAAAAGAAAAAATTAGCAAAAATACCATGCTAGCAAGCTCAGTTGCAAAGAAAATCCAAACAAGCTCAACTATTCCACTGTGGAAAATAAGATGCTTTCCTGAGTTAAAATCTGATATTCCAGGCATTGAAAGTAAGGGAACACAGACAGAAACACAAAGAAAGTGTATAGCAACCAAGTATATTGACCAAAAATTCCCAGCAAAGCTTTGGACACATGCATATACTGATGGTTCAGCAAAAAATGCAGTTGAAAATGGGGGTGCCGGCATCCTCATAAAATTAAAGAATAGAATCCACTCTATGGCAATTGCCACTGGCAAATACTGCAATAACTTCAGTGCTGAAGCAGAAGCCCTGAAACAGGCAGCTGAAACTCTTATTGAATGCAAAGCACAGGCAGAAAAACAGATAGTAATCTTTACAGATGCCCTCTCAGTAATATCAGTGCTGAAGAGCCACCAAACTAAAGGATTAAAAGATCTGATAATCTCCCTTGAAAGACTGGCCAAATGCTTCAACAAGTGCACTATCCAGTGGATACCAGCCCATTGCAACATACCAGGAAATGAGGAGGCAGACAGACTTGCTAAGGAAGGAGGTGCCTTACAACAAAATGATATAGAGACAACTTACGCAACAGCAAAGACTACTATAAAGGCTACATTCAAGTCCAAATGGGAAAGAGAGCACCTGGGCCATCTGAAAAATGATGCATATCATCAACTATCCAGGAAAGAACAGGTCATCATTTTTTGGCTACGCACTGGACACAACAGACTGAGATACCATCTATACCACAAATACAAAATTGGTGCAACAGATCTCTGCATCTGCGGTACCAGCCCGATGACGGTCGAACACCTGCTGCAATACTGCCCAACCTACAGTAATGAACGGAGTAGCATATGGCAACAACCCACTTCTGTCAACGAAAAACTGTTTGAAGATGTCGGGAACCTTGAGTTGACTACTGCCTTTATTAGAGTCATAAATGTGGAAGTCTGAAGGCGAACGAGGAAGAAGAAGAAGACATCCCAAAGGTAACAAACGAACGAACTTTATTTTCAAATGGTTAAGAATTAGGCACGCAGGCCCGTCTTACATTCTGCCCATCTTCTCTCTGTCATCTTACATACCGTATCCTTTCAATTGCACATGTATTTTGAGCATTATTTAAGCATACAACATTATCAAGGTAAAATAATAACATACATTTGTAACATCCAGTCATAATCAAATTTAAGTATGTTAAAAAAAAAAAAAAGAGAGAGAGAAAAAAAATTAATTAAAAAATTAATAATAAATAAAAAAAACATACAAACAAACAAAATCTAAACCATACAGTAAATTAGACATAATTTGAAACATAATCAGATTATGGTGGCATATAATAAGAACTCGTGACACATTGGAAATCTGCTGCTGAATGACCTGGGACTTCGTGTGTTGTCAGCGCTTACGGAAAATGTTCCCACAGGTGAGCAGCTTTGAGTCCCAAGCAGATACTGCCACAGGGAGTGAATTGTTGACGCCTCCACTATATGAGATCCCGCTTTATGACCTATGCTCCTTAGGGAGGTAAAGGGAGGACTTTTAAGGCCACCTCCAGAGCACCCCTTGATGTTGTATCTGATTGCACCAGCAATTGTACATAATGCTTGGTGTTGAATTCTATCTAATTTAATCTTGTGACTACATGCTGCAGGAACATAAACCATGCTTCCATAATCAATTTTGCCCCTAATGAAAGATTTATAGAACTTGATCATTGTCTTTGTGCTTGCACCCCATCCATGACCTTTCAAATATCTTAGCATGTTAGTTAGTCCTCTACAAAACTCTACCAGCCTATCTATGTGTTTGTTCCAGTTCAGTTGTTGGTCTAGTGTCATTCCTAGGTATTGTGTGGTTTGGACTGTACCAATTTGTTGCCCCTGTAAGTTTATGGCACTTATCTTATTTTTAGCAATCCTACCTTTACAGAAGATCATTCATAATGTCTTATTCGTATTTAAGTGAAATCACCATTTATTCATCCATTTATATACTTTATTTATTTGTTTTTTGAAGATTGTTATATAATATTGTTAATATTATAACTGTATCAAATTATTTTTGATATCTTTAAATTCTTCATTCAAATAATTTACTATTATTGTAAAAATTGAAGGGGATAAAACTGATCCTTGAGGATGCCATTCTGTCATTCATATAGTTATGACCTGCCATTGTTAATTTCTACTGTGAAATATCTATCTTGAAGGAAATTCTCTAAGTATCTATACATTGTACCTGCAATTCCTTTCGTTTTGATTTTAAAGAGGGCACCTTCTCTCCAGCATTCATCGTATGCCCTAGCTATATCTAGGAATAATGCAACTGTCTTTTTTTTTTCTTTTGAAATCCTAATTTAATGTCATGTTCCATTTTGATTATCTGATCTATAGTGCACCTATCCCTTCTAAATCCTGATTGAGTCTGGCTGTATATTTTATTATTTTCTAAATAAAACTTTAATCTGTTATTTACTATGGTTTCTAATATTTTACCTAGATGGGAAGTTAAGGAAATTGGTCTGTATGAACTAGCATCATGATCATCTTTTTCTGGTTTTAGTATTGGAATAACTACCGCCACTTTACAAGTATTGAGAATTTGTCTTACATACACAATTTTGTTAAATAGAGATGTTACAATTCCTAAGGTACTCTTTGGCATATGTTTCAGTATTTCATAGCTCAAGATATCATGTCCTGGTGCCGTATTTGTTTTTTCCCTTTATTACATTTTCCACTTCCTCCATTGTAATATCTGCATTTAAATATGATAACTCTTCTGTACTCTTAGTTACTTTTTCTATGGTGTTGTAATGAATGTTTTCCTTCGATTGCTCTCATTCTGACCTAGCTTTTTCTTGGAGCTAACATTATGGTAGTATCTGGCCACTACATTTGCTTTTTGATTGTCAGTATCTGCTCTTTCTGGGTATTTTTTATAGTAGGTATTATCATTTGTCAAGTTCTGCCTTTTTAAATTTATTCCCTACATCTGAAATAGCATGCATTTTTGGGGATTTAGGGCTCGCTATAATTTTTTCCAGTAATTCTCTTTTGATTTGAGTATTATTTTGTTTGATTCATTTCTTATTGTTCTATGTACTTATAGATTCTCTTCTGTTCTATGCTTTCTAAATCTTTGAAGAGCTTGTTTTCTTTGATTTCTGTACATTTAATAGTCCACCATGGTACTGAGTTTTTTTTTTTTTTGGTCCTAATGTGGTGTGGATTTAAGTGTTCTGGCATATTAAAGTTTTTTATATGTTTAACAGTTATTTTTAATATTTCTCTTTTGAGATTATCTGCAAACACATGAACGTTTTCATTTTTTTATATTATTAATTGATATTTATTCCATTTTATTTTGGAATGCTATCCAATTTGCATTATTGTAGTGAAATATTGGTTTCTCAGTCATCTTGTTTGTCTTGTAGTGTCACTTATTATCATTTCAATGGGCAGATTATCTCAGTTTGTATCCTCAACAATTTTCTATTTTGTATTGATAAGATTGGGTGTTACTAAGCTTATACCAATTGCTGTGTCTTGTTATTGAACAATCATTTAGCATGATTAAATCATTGTTTTTGATGAAACAGTATTTTTCCTGATTTGGCTATCAAATTACCTCTCCAAGCTGTGTGCTGAGCATTGAAATCTCCCACTATAATAGGTGTATTGTTTAATCTCTTCTTTACTTCTGCAAGATCTCAATCATTTATATTTCCACTTGAACAGTAAAGGTTAATGATTTTTATTTCCTCTAATTCACTAGATACTATTATATGTATTCCTTCTAAGTTTTCTGTTCCAAAAGATTCCCAGTCAGTTATTATATATGCTTTATGAACCATAAATGCAACTTCTCCTCCTTTTTGGTTATACTTCCTATAATTTCAAAAGATTTTATATTCATGGATAGAAGAACATTGCTGAGGATTTAGATTTGTCTCTTGAATGGCAAATATTAATTTATAATGTTTAGTCATGCCTAATAATGCTGGCATATTTATTTTTTTGCGCTTCTGCAATTCCACTGTATGAGTCTAATGTTCTGTGCTTTCACTGTTCTTCTTTTTTTTTCTTCTTCTTCCTCGTTCGTCCTGAAAAGGACGCCGGAGCTGTGATATGGGCACCTCTCGGTCGACACATCCGACTTCAGCAAGGCATTTTTTGGGACCGGGTTTGCCTTCCCTCTGCGATTCCTACTCTCTCAGCCAGACTGCAGTGATGCAGCCTGTTTCCAGGACCACCACATGGAGGTGGAGTAGGGTCTTGGTCAGCTCTGGTTCGCTGACCCTGATGCAAGCAGTCAAGCTATGGGTCGCTGACTGCATTCTCTATTGCTGCATCTTTGGGTCCCTTTCACTGTTCAATTTGTAGGTTTATTTGAATATAATGTACTACTCTTTTATATATATATTATATTTTAATTAGTTTGTTGATACTAGTTTCTTCCTGTTTTTCTATTATATTGCTTGAATGGGTTTGTAGTTCAGTTTGAATTTTCTGTAGGAATGTTTTCACTATGTTGGTTATGGAATCAATAAAATGTTGGCAATCTTGAATGGTGTTTTCCATATTTTCCGTCCACTTGCCTACTTGTGTCTGTTTTTCTTCTTCTTCTTGTTTTTTTTTTTTTTTTTTCTGCTGCTTATGATTTGTTTTTCTGAAATGAAAGACGCTATAGAATAGCCTACAGCATAATTATAATGCGTCAGAGGTTGAAGATATTTTTCTTCATTAAGTTTTTAAAAATCTGGCGCAATACGTGCACTGGTAGGAAACTAATAATTAACCCTACCTATAACGCTTCACAGCAAAAATTATAGATGTAAGAAAGAAACTGTTCTGCACCACCTAGCTACAGAAGTAGCCTACCTTATTTACATTATGTTTGGTACGTAAACTGTAGTTTGTTTACGTATCGTATTTATGTCACGATATATAAATATATCTGAGCAAACAGTATTCTTTGTCTTTCAAACCTAAATTGAGCATGGGCCTTCAAACATATCTCCAAATTCCTTCATGCCACGTGGAAGTTCACTCCAGTCCATTCTTAACCATATATTTCCTTTCATTTTCAATCCCATTCTCTTCACTGGTTCATCTTCCTTTCTTCCAACACTTGGCAAGGTGCGGATAGTAGGTTAAATAAATTAGGATTAGGCTTCAGAAAAGCTATTAAAGAGACAAAGAAAAGTGAATGATTAGAAACCAATAAACTGTTATTTTTCTAATAATGTTTTTAAAACAAAGCGAATGTGGTAAGCATGAACAAAAACAGGCAAGAACTGTGGCGGAAAGAATATGCTCACTTGATTAATTTTTAAAATTGTCGTTGGCTTGCCATTGCAACCACTACCTGGATTCAATATAGCCTTCCATTATATTTTCCTGTGTTGTCATCAGCCTGATTCTTCTAACTTTAAAGCTTAGCATGACTCTGCAGTTTGAGAAATCAGAAACAAATTGTCTGATTTAACGTTTATTGGCACATTAGCAGCGGGACGGCTGGTTGGAAGGAACTCGCACGAACTGTGGTTGTAAGTTTTTCCTTTGTGACTTTTCACTGTGGGGTCGATTAGTACGAAGTATTTGGACTATGGTGGCGTTATAAAGATTAGAAATATATCATGGTCAGAAAGCAAAAGGTTCTGCCAGGGGAACGGCAATAAATTGTCATAGTTCTTATTCGTCAGCGGCATTAAGTCCAGCCACGTTTATTTGACTGGTAATCCATAAATATTAACGTCACGGTAATAAAGTTAAGTCTACTCTGCTGGCTACAAGTTTGCTGGCTTGAAAGTAGTTTACTATTACTTTAGGCAGGTGTTACTCCCTATAGCTAAGGCTAATATAACACAAATAAAATAATAAATATCAGTGGGTAGAGGGAAGTAGAAAGATAAAGATACTACTATTACTACGTTCAATAATGTTCGTTTTTGCCTTTTTCTTTTGTTCACATCATTGAGTCATTGAAATATTGGTTGAAATAAAGAATAGTGGGGCTTGTATCTGACTTAGCCCAAATGTCTATCGAAACCTAAGTCACCCGCATTGATGTTGCCTTAAATAAGAATTCAGGGTTGAATTGAAGGTAAGTGGGTCATCTTTGACGCCATCCACATGTCACCCACGTCGTTAGGGTTAGGATTCCTAACCATCACCCCTTTTTACTACACGTCTAAATTCTTTTTTAAGGCCTTAACAAACAGATGGCCCACTATCCTTCTTTTCAACCAAATTCAGGGGCAAAGTCTTTTACAGACAGGGGGTATGATGTGTTGGTGTTGTGGGTAGTGGGTTTCCCCCCTTGCTTCACCCTAGGCCTAGTGAATTCTTGTTCATGAAAGGAGCGACCATTGCGGTGTTAGTCTCTTGGCCTAGCAAAACCTCTCATACCCCAAGATCGTTGTGCGTGGTGAAGAGCCACACCCTCCTCGAGGTAGTCCTGGTAACTGAGGGTGCGAATCCTCAGGCTAAACACAACGGATCTAGAGTAGCAAACCTTGATAATAAAACCGGTGCACTACACCGTACACGCCCTCTGTGGGTGGGAAGGAGCCAGATGGATACTGAACAAGTCTTGGGAGTGGGAACGAGTGTGGACTGCTCCCTGAAGATTGGAACCCATCGTACAGGCACAGAGACTCAGGACGTGACGATCCTATTGTCTTCAACTCTTGGTCACATGCCTAGAGCCTCGGAGAACTCGGCGTAACCAGCAGGCAATTTGGTGGCGGGGAAAGAGCACTGTGAGCCCTACCTTGGCTACGTATCACAAGGAGATGCAGAAACACCCCCTTTATCTCCCCCAGAGCTGGCACAGTACACTTCTGGCTCCTACCCGGGGCGGTAGGAAATCCAGAGGCACCCCAGCATCACAATGCCATGAAGATGACAAAGTTGGAATTTACTAACTCAAACCTGGCAGAACAAGTCCTCCATCAGATGCGGCCGATGCTGGGCCCACTGGCGCGTGGACACGTCCCGATCCCCATCGACACTTGCCCGGGGAGCCCACCCCGGCTCAAAAAAGCAGAGAAGGCCACTCTCCAAACCTCCGATGTCTTGCGGGCAGTGTTAGGATGTGCAAGAACATGGACAGGAAGACTCCACAACTTCCCCACTGAAGACACGCCCACGACGACCGTTGCCTCAATTGGCTGTGTGTGGTGTACCCGGAAACGGGGCCTCCCAGTACTGAGGCACAGTTAAGGCCCCGATGTCACTTATCGGTGCAGAGTTGAGAGAGATGGCTGAGCATCACAATCCCCCCTGTGTTGCAGCATGATGAGAACCCAGCATTGCACACTGAGCTTGGGGGGATCACCTGGACACCAGACTTAATACTGGCTCTTGACTGGATGGCCGCATGCAGGAGATTTCTACAATGGAGAGATGGCAGGTGGTGGGTATCTGGAAGTGGCTCTGTGCAGGACGTGAGGATTCCTTGGGAGAGCCCAGAACCAGAGCACAGCATTGTGCAAGCTCTGCATAGTTGGAGAGCCCCCCTGGATGACGGGGAATGCACAGTGTGCCACCCCACCTATCCCCAACTGCTAACTTAGAACCAGAAGTGGGGTCCTCTGTATGCGTGCCAGGCCAGGATAAAATGCCTGGGAAAGAGACTGGAGCTCAGAACTCCCTAACTCAAAGTTGCAGGATGGCAGAAAAGCCATGGGAAAGACAGGTCTATTTTGAAGATAACGCAACCATATTTTCACCATACGAGCTCGGACGCCGCCTCGGTAAACAAGGTCCGCACAGAGCAGTGACACCCCCAGGCTGCTTGCGAATAGTCTACTACTGGGAACATAAACAGATTAGGGATGAGCCCACTCTCCCGTTGAAGAGGTGCTAAAGTCGTAGATACTGGGCCAGAAGGCGCACCGGAAACCACAGTATCACGCAACTCGCTTTTTTTTATTTTTTTTTTTTTATGGATGAGTACACCGTCAACCAAATTCAGAAACTCAGTAATAAGGTTTATGGGTAGTGTTAGGTTCCAAAGAAGAGACTTGATCTTCAACCAGATGATACATCATGGCCTAAAAACCCAACCCCTATTGACCCAAGTAGAACAGTCCCAACTAAGATGGTTTTGACATGTCTGCGGAATGGGAGAAGATCTGCTTCCACAAGTATGGGAAACTAAAAGCCAGGGATCCAGACCTCCAGGACGACCCAGAGTCCGCTGGGAGGACAACATTAGACAATCTCTGAAGGAACGAGGACTAGAATGGAACCAGGCCAGGAGGAAAACAGATGATAGGATAGTATGATGTTCTCTCTTCCAAACCAATACACCTCATGAAAGAAGAGGAATGGCTAATTAAGTTACATTCCATAATCCTAACCCTAATGATGTGGGCGAGTTAATTGGCCACCATATTGGTAGACATTTAGGTGAGATTGGGGGCAAAGTCTACAGACAGGGGGTATGATGTGCTGGTGTTGTGGGTAGTGGGTTTCCCCCCTTGCTTCACCCTAGGCCTAGTGAATTCTGTTCATGAAAGGAGCGACCATTGCGGTGTTAGTCTCTTGGCCTAGCAAAACCTCTCATACCCCAAGATCGTTGTGCGTGGTGAAGAGCCACACCCTCCTCGAGGTAGTCCTGGTAACTGAGGGTGCGAATCCTCAGGCTAAACACAACGGATCTAGAGGAGCAAACCTCGATAATAAAACCGGTGCACTACACCGTACACGCCCTCTGTGGGTGGGAAGGAGCCAGATGGATACTGAACAAGTCTTGGGAGTGGGAACGAGTGTGGACTGCTCCCTGAAGATCGGAACCCATCGTACAGGCACAGAGACTCAGGACGTGACGATCCTATTGCCTTCAACTCTTGGTCACATGCCTAGAGCCTCGGAGAACTCGGCGTAACCAGCAGGCAATTTGGTGGCGGGGAAAGAGCACTGTGAGCCCTACCTTGGCTACGTATCACAAGGAGACGCAGAAACACCCCCTTTATCTCCCCCAGAGCTGGCACAGTACACTTCTGGCTTCTACCCGGGGCGTTAGGAAATCCACAGGCACCCCAGCATCACAATGCCAAGAAGATGACAAAGTTGGAATTTACTAACTCAAACCTGGCAGAGCAAGTCCTCCAACAGATGTGGCCGATGCTGGGCCCACTGGCGCGTGGACACGTCCCGATCCCCATCGAGACTTGCCCGGGGAGCCCACCCCGGCTCAAAAAAGCAGAGAAGGCCACTCTCCAAACCTCCGATGTCTTGCGGGCAGTGTTAGGATGTGCAAGAACATGGACAGGAAGACTCCACAACTTCCCCACTGAAGACACGCCCACGGCGACCGTTGCCTCAACTGGCTATGTGTGGTGTACCCGGAAACGGGGCCTCCCAGTACTGAGACACAGTTAAGTCCCCGATGTCATTTATCGGTGCAGAGTTGAGAGAGATGGCTGAGCATCACAATCCCCCCTGTGTTGCAGCATGATGAGAACCCAGAATTGCACACTGAGCTTGGGGAGAATCACTTGGGCACCAGAGTTAATACTGGCTCTTGACTGGATGGCCGCATGCAGGAGATTTCTACAATGGGGGGTTGGCAGGTGGTGGGTATCTGGAAGTGGCTCTGTGCAGGACGTGAGGATTCCTTGGGTGAGCCCAGAACCAGAGCACAGCATTGTGCAAGCTCTGCATAGTTGGAGAGCCCCCTGGATGACGGGGAATGCACAGTGTGCTACCCCACCTGTCCCCAACTGCTAACTTAGAACCAGAAGTGGGGTCCTCTGTATGCGTGCCAGGCCAGGATAAAATGCCTGGGAAAGAGACTGGAGCTCAGAACTCCCTAACTCAAAGTTGCAGGATGGCAGGAAAGACAGGGCTATTTTGAAGATAATGCAACCATATTTTCACCATACGAGCTCGGACGCCGCCTCGGTAAACAAGGTCCGCGCAGAGCAGTGACACCCCCAGGCTGCTTGCGAATAGTCTACTACTGGGAACATAAACAGATTAGGGATGAGCCCACTCTCCCGTTGAACAGGTGCTAAAGTCATAGATACTGGGCCAGAAGGCGCACCGGAAACCACAGTATCACGCAACTCGCTTTTTTTTTTCTATGGAGAGTACACCGTCAAATAAATCTCGTACTGGTGCTCGCCCTGTGGAGCTCCACCAGGCAGGTGCAGTGCCGGGCTCTGAGCCTCGACAGAGCCCACCCTCAGCTACTGGAGGACCCTCTAGACCGTCTTGTGGAGTCAGCAGACGGCGGAGAACTACTGACCAAAACAAAACAGAAAAAGAGAAACCCAGAGTGCCACTTGTCATGATGCACTGGAATGCAGAGGGAGTGAACAGCAAGCAGGCTGGATACAGCAAAAAGACAGAGCTGGAAAACATCTTGTATGAGAAGCAAGTCAGTGTTTGCTGTATCCAAGAGACTCACTTGAAAGCAGATCAAACCTTTAAAATAAGGGGATATCAATGCTTCAGATCCGACAGAAAAGATAGACGAAAAGGAGGAGTACTTATTCTTGTAAGGAATAACATTCCTGCACACGAAAGGAAAACCTTTATGGATGGAACAGAATATCAGCTGTTGCAGATAAAGGTAGACAAGATGGAAATAGAACTCCTGAACTATTACTGTCCGAACAACAAACCCCTGAGTCTCAGCTCTATACAGGTACCAGCCACCAACTTTATAGCAGTTGGAGACTTTAATAGCCACTCCCAGAGCTGGGGCTATAACCATCTGGATCACAGAGGTGAAGAGGTTGAAACTTGGCAAGATGATCACTCCCTAATCCTAGTCAATAATGCCACAGATACTCCTACCTTCTACTCCAGAGGATGGCACACAACTTCAACACCAGATCTTGCCTTCTCCACACCAGATATAGCTGGATCTATTAGTAGAGAAGTAGGAGACCAACTAGGGGGAAGCGACCATCGCCCAATCTTTCTTACTGTCCAGAGTGCAACTCTCAGTACAGGCCCAGCCATTACAAGATGGAACTACAAAAAAGCCAACTGGGGTTTATTCAGGCATCAGGTGAACACGCTGCTGTCTACCCTCAAGGTACAGAACAGAGACATTAATGAAGTGGTAAAAGACTTCAACAGATGCATACTACAAGCTGCAAAAGAAACAATTCCCAAAGGATGCCGGCGTAACTACATACCATACTGGTCCAGCACACTCCAAGAACGTCAGGAAGCCATGGACAGGGCTAGAAAGGACGCAGAGTCTCAGCCTTCACTTGAAACTCACAACAAATGGAAAAAGGCTGTAGCAGAGTTTCAGAGAACAAAGCTAGAAGAAAAACGGAAAAGCTGGAGAACTAAAACGGCATCGCTGAACCTTGAGAAAGACGGCAGGAAACTTTGGAGATTAGTCAAGTCTCTAAATGAAGAGCGTTCCTCACCTAGGCAGACTATCACATTGGATGAAGGTGGCAAACTTTTCAGAGGAAAACAAGCTGCAGACTTGTTTGCTAGAAGATACAGTTCAGAAAGCAACTTACCCATTAACATAGATCATCAGAGAGAGATAAGAAAAGAAATACTGGCAACCATGGGACAGACAGATACTCCTGCCCCAATGAGGGAACCCATCACACTAGGAGAACTACAGAAGGCTATTTCCAAGCTTAAGTTTCAAAAGTCACCCGGCCCAGACAAAATCAGCAACGAAATGCTAGTAAATCTGAGCTCAGCAGCAAAGACAAAACTGCTTGAGATATTCAACCACAGCTGGTTGAAAGGAACGGTACCCCAAGTATGGAGAGAAGCCATCACAATACCCATACTAAAGAAAGGGAAATGTAAGACCGAGGCTGCAAGTTACCGGCCAATCAGTCTCACAAGCTGTGTTGGGAAGACTATGGAGCGAATAGTCAACCACAGATTGAAATGGTATTTAGAGTCTGAGCAGATCCTGGTGCCGGAACAAGCTGGATTTAGAGAATGCTACAGTATAGAAGACCAAGTTACTTACTTGTCTCAAGCAATAGAAGATGCCTTCCAGGAGAAGAAAAAGGTCCTAACGATCTGGGTCGACTTCAAGCAGGCCTTTGACAAGGTGTGGAAAGATGGCCTCATTGCAAAACTTACGAGAAGTGGAATCCAAGGCAACATGATGAAATGGATCCAGTCATACTTGCATAACAGGAGAACTAGAGTCACTCTTGACGGTCTGCAGAGCAGAAAAGTGTTGCTCCATCAGGGGGTACCTCAAGGAGGAGTAATTTCCCCAACACTCTTCCTTGTTTACATCAATGACCTGGTGAAAGATCTCCCTGCAGGAGTTAAAGCTGCCTTATATGCAGATGACCTAGTACTCTGGTGCGCTGATGAAAATGTCACCACAGCAAATTATAGAATGCAGCGGGCAGCAGACATGCTAGTGTCATGGGCAGAGAAATGGCTTATCACAATAAACACAGACAAAACCTCCACAACACTGTTCTCCCTCGCCCCCAAGGACAAATCAGCTAACATACACCTAGGGACAACCGTGATCAAGGAAGAAAGCTACCCCACCTATCTTGGGGTGACATTTGACCAAAGGCTTACATGGAATAAGCATATTGAAAACGCAGAAGGAAAGGCCCGAAGACGACTAGGCATACTCAGAAAATTAGCAGGTACCAACTGGGGAGCAAATGAACGAAATCTAAAGAAGATTTATAATGGAGTAATAAGACCACACTTAGAGTTTAGCTCAGCAGCATGGTCATCAGCTGCTAACTCACATCTGCAGTCTTTGGACAGGGTGCAAAATCAAGCTCTCAGGCTCATTACAGGAGCCATGAAAACTACACCAATAACAGAGATGCAGAAGGTTGCTGGATTACAGACATTGTCCCATAGAAGAGACACAAAAACCATGATCCAGATGGAAAAGTACAACAGTATGCCAATGCACCCAATGAAGGCAAGACTAGATGATCTGGCATTGGGACGTCTAAAGCGTAGCAGCTTTGTGCATCGGGGGAAAAGACTTATAAGACAGCATCAAGAGGACCTATCCATGAAGACAACACCACTGAAGCCCACCCTATACCCTGTACCATGGGAGCAGGCCAGCAGTGCCCTCCAAATTAATACATCAGTCAGTGGTCTCACAAGTGGATGTGAGTATAATGATCTGCAAAAACGAACTGCTACATTGAGTATGATCCAAGAAAGCTATCCCGATCAATCATGGATACATGCCTATACAGATGGATCAGCAACTAATGCTGTTAGGAATGGAGGTGCCGGTATCTTTATCTCATATCCTGACAACCACTATGAGACTAGGCACATTAATAATAATAATAATAAATTCTTTAAGCGCCAAACACGGCGCATAAGGCAGAAACCAGTGCTCTCCAGGTTGTTCGTTGTGACGCCACTCCTCTTAGCTCTTGCACATTATTTAGGCCCAACGTTCTTCCTTCTCTTATTATTGTTCTTCTGAGTGTTTCTTTTGGTCTTCCTTTTTTCCGCTTACCCTCAGGAACCCAAGTGAGCGCCTGTAGTGGTATTCTGTTGTTTTGCATTCGTAGGACATGACCGATATATGGGACCATCGTCTTTTCCTTATATAGTCGGAGACATATTTCTGCCTAGAGTCTTCTCTTATTTGTCGATTAGTCTTGAATTCTTTCCAACTGATGTTCATGAGTTTTCTAAGACATTTGTTCTCGAATGTATTCAGCTTGTTCTCCAATGATTTTGTTATTTTCCAACTCTCACAGCCGTATTTTTAACACTGAGATAACATTTGAATTAAACAGACGAAGCTTGGTATGTATATTCAATGATCGTAATTTCCAAATGTTAGATAATCTATTGAAGGCGCTAGCTGCCAAAGCAATTCTAGTAGGATTTCTCTTGTTGTGTCACCATCCTGAGTCATTTTACTGCCTAAATAATTGAAACTTTCAACTTTCTGTAGTTTTTTCCCCGTTCAAGATGATATCAAAGGTCTCGTTAGAAAAGTTCATAGCTTTAGTTTTAGAGGCATTTATTTGGAGACCAATTTTAAACGAGAGATGACACAAATTATTTATTGCTTCTTGGGATTGTCTTGGTGTTGAACTTAAGAATGCTACATCATCTGCGAAATCCAGGTCCCCCAGGAATTTTCCATTTGTCCATTTTATACCCAATTGTTCATTGTGGGTATAGTTTCTCATAACCCAATCAATAGCTATTCCAAAAAGTAGTGGTGACATAATACAGCCTTGTTTCACCCCTGTTTCTACTGTAAACCATTCTGTATTCCCTTTATTTGTTCTAACACAACATCTTGCATTGTCATATAGCGCTTTGATTATATTCACATATTTTGTTGGAAAACCATAGATTGTAAGTATCTTCCACAATGATGGGCGGTGTAGACTATCAAAGGCTTTTTGAAAATCGACGAAGGTGATAATAAGTGGCGATTGCCTTTCCACTGATTCTTCTATAATTGTTCTTAGTGTGAATATTTGATCAATACATGATCGTTTCGGCCTGAAAACCCGCTTGTTCTTCTCTGATCTTTTCATCAGCATGCAATTTAAGTCTTTCTAACATCATGCAACATAATAATTTTCCAGGTACTGATAATAGAGATATACCACGCCAGTTATTACAGTCTGATAGATCACCTTTCTTCGGTAACTTTACAATAATACTGTCTTCCATTGTTGTGGTGGTTGTTCTTCTCTCCATACTTCATTTATAATATCTAAAATTCTCAAGAGGTTGTTGTCATTAACTGCTTTAATCATTTCCCCTGAAATTTCGTCAACTCCAGCAGCTTTAAAATTTTTAAAATCTTTTAACGGCTTGTTTGATCTCGTCCAGCGTGAATTCATCGCAAGTTATTGGCAAAGTGGTTGTGGATGTTTCATTATTAAAATCAGGTGTTACTGTTGGTGGTGGTCTGTTTAGCACCTCCATGAAGTGCTCAGCCCATCTCTTCATTTGTTCTTTTTCTGTTGGTATTGAATTCCCTAATTTACCTTTAACAGGTGTTTCCATAGCAGTAGGCTGGTGACATAGTTGTTTTGTAATTTGATAAAGGCACCTACTATTACCAGTTCTTGCAGCATTTTTCAGCTTCTACGGCCAGTTCATTGATGAAATGTCTTTTATCTCTTCGAGTTTTTGTCTTCACTTCTTTATTTAACAAGTTATAAGTTAGTTTGCAAGATTCAACTGCATTATGTGTACTTGCCGCTAGTAGTTTAAGTTTTGCTGTTTTCCTTTCTTGTATTTTATCCCAAGTATCTTCTCTCATCCATTTTTTCTTTTTATGTACTAGGTATCCGGTGGTCGCTACAGCTGCTTCTGTCATTGCTGTTCTCAGTTGTTCCCATTTAGTATCGATTGTCTTGGTGGTGATATCGTTGTCAATTTTGCCTAAAGCATCGAAATAGTTGTTCATTTTGACATTATATTCCTTCTTTATATCATTTGATTGCAGTCTGTGTACATCTATTCTTCTATTTTTATTCGGTTGGTATAACTTCTTCAGTTTAATTCTCATTTTAGCTATGCAGAGGTTATGATCGCTTCCGATCTCTGCACCTCTGTATGCTCTGACGTCTTGAACTGATGAGCGAAATTTAGCGCTTATGCAGAAGTGATCTATCTGGTTCTTAGTTCTGCCATCAGGTGAATTCCATGTTATCTTGTGGATATTCTTATGTGGAAAGATGGTGTCTGCCACAACGAGGCACATTCCCACTGGTAAATTCTGTTCCAACTATACAGCTGAGGTTCAAGCTCTAGAGCAAGCTGCAAATATGATTTATAACACCAACTCTGACTGCCACCAGGTAGTCATCCTCACAGATGCACTGTCTGTCCTGCAAGCTCTCAAGGGTGGTAAACTCCCGCATCTGAGAAATGAACTAAACAAGGTAGCTGCCAAAAAGAGAACCATACTTCAGTGGGTACCATCTCATTGTGGTGTACCCGGAAATGAAAAGGCAGATAAACTTGCAAAAAAGGGAGGAGAATGTGAACAAGAAGATAATGAAGTCACATACTTTGAGAAAAAGAGAGCTATCCAGACTATCAGAAGAGAACAGAACCAACCCAAAGACGACTATCACACTCTCGACCGGCAGGGACAGATAACTATTTTTCGACTCAGGACAGGGCATAACAAACTGAATAAACACATGCACAAGCTACGATTGTCTGCTTCACCACTGTGCACATGTGGATTAAACGAACAAACTGCTGAGCATGTTCTACAGGACTGTCCTCTGTATGACCAGTTAAGAAAGATATACTGGCCGAATGACTCAACACTAAACTCAAAGCTATATGGAGTTAAAGAGGAACTTCAAACAACAGTCGAATTCATCATGAGAACTCGTCTGACGGTGTAATCATCAAAGATGCGATCGCAAGAAGAAGAAGAAGAAGAAGGTGAGATTGGACATAGGTCCCACTATTTTTCACTTCAACTGAAATATTTGTTAAAATGTAGATGAAGAAAAAAGAGCAACCACGATAGCATCAGATGGATTATATTTAAGCATCAGATGGATTATATTTAAGCAGTGCCTCTTAACCAGGCGTGCGAGACATGCCAGATATTTTAAAAGAGGAATTATCATAAAAACTGTATAATTCACAGAACTCAAATGTATTTGCACAAAATGCAACATTGATAACCTTAGTCACATTTTGTAAATAAAATTTTATCGAAACGTATTTTTGTTTCTGTTTTCGCATTTCTGGGGAGGAGCAGTGATGGCTCCATGTACCATGAGGAGCACAAAGGAATAAAAAATTTAAAAAAAATATTTTAAACACAAAAAGCGTTGGGCGGTTAGGCGCTTATCATATATTTTATCCATGTGTCTAATGAAGTATAAAGCAGAAGTTAATTTCATGCACAATCAGCGCCCCAAGCTTTTTGTCAATTTGATGTTACATTTTTTTTACTGCAAGCTATAAACTCCTTGAACAATTATTTTTGGGTTTTTAGTGCATTAAAATATTTTTTTTTAATTTTCTTCTATTTGGTGTTAGAAAAATTATGACATACTAAAACATAAACAATATTTTTACTTATTGTAAATCTGGTCTAAATTTCTTAAGCGATCCATTTCTTTTAGAGCGTCAATATTACATGGCTTTGTGCCTGTTAATTTGGTGCAATCAATTTCTTCAATTTGAAGGCCATCTAGAGATCGAACTCGACTTTCCCTTGATTTATAATTTGGATTGTTTTCCTTAATTTAGCTAGACACTTGTTTGAGTACTGCCCTGTTTTACGCATAGAAAAAAAAAAAGCACCCCACGTACTCTTGAATTTTTAATTAACTTGATTATGGCCCCTGATTTGTTTACATTTCTTTACGAAAAACTTTAATTACTCATAATGTCATAATTGCAATATTAAATTATTAACAGTTGACTGATTATTGTATTGTCATTGGGAATACACAACTATGCCAAGTTTCAGAGCTATTGTTCATCTAGAAGTGATTGAAAAATTGATTGCAAGATTTGAAAGTGACATAGAAGTGAAGTTAAATAAAAGCGTGTAATAATGATGATGATGATGCATCACAGTACCTGTGCTGCTATGAACAAAATATACTGCCAACAGTGTTAGTCTGAGGGAGCTGTTAAGCTATGTTGGATTCTACTAAAAGTACTAATGCCATTTTGGAAAATAATGTAGTTACACGTTTGTATATGTCAAGTTCCTTTTGTTTTGTCCTATGTCTTTGTTATATGTGAATGGCAAAGCAGCATAGTTTTTTTTAAACCTTTGTGAAGTTCCTTTGTTGAGCTCCATGAAGATCTGGAAAAGCAACATTGCACTGACATATAATCTTCAGAGATTATCAGATTGGACATTGCCAGTGATGAATCTCAATTAGATAGATTTTCTTGTATGTTGCAGTATTTCCTCTCTGCTTATGTTTCCATTCCACTCATTTTTATCTATTTATCTTTTTTTTTTTCTTTCTTCTTGTCTCTGCTGTCCTTTTGCATAGTAGTAATGATGGAATTTTATTTACTTTTTCTTTACCTCTCTACAGTATTGAGGTTTTATTACAGTCACAGATAGATTTTATTAGTTGATTTGTGTTATGCTTCATCTTGGAGCATTGTTTTTCATTGGTTACCTCTGTCAGTGATATCCTGAGCATTCTCAAGCTGCACCAGTATTCATTAGCCCTTATTATTCTGTCAGTGTCATGTCTGCTTGATCAGCTTTCTATTTCATTTACTTCTAGGCTGTGCTGTCTAGTGTCATCCATTCAGGCTCACTCATTATAACGTCCTTTTAAGTCTGTCTCTTTGCAGAGGGACCCCAAGATGCAGCAATAGTGAATGCAGTCAGCGACCCATAGCTGTACTGCTTGCATCAGGACCAGCGAACCAGAGCTGGTCAAGACCGCGCTCCACCTCCACGTGGTGGTCCTGGAAACAGTCTGCAGCAGTGCTGTCTGGCTGAGCGAGTGCGGATCGCAATGGGAAGGCAAACCCGGTCCTTAAAAAATGCCGTGCTGAAGTCGGATGTGTCGACCGAAAGGTGCAGATATCACAGCTTAGGTGTAAACAGACACAACGCAACCACCGTCCTTTTCTGGGCGAACGAGGAAGAAGGAAGAAGAAGAAAGTCTCTTTGCAGGAATATCATCCAAACATTTCTGAGAATATTTGTTCTTAATCAAGGCTTGATGTCATGTAATATAGGATGCTGCTTCTCTCTCTCTGTCTCTCTCTCTCTTCCCCTCTCTCAAAAACTTGCTGTCATGTAATATAAGATCCTAATTCTCTGCCCTCTCTCTCTTAAGGCTTGATGTCATATAATATAGGATCCTGCTTCTCTCTCTCCTCCCCCCCCCCCCCCCCCTGTCCTACTTCAGATGATTTCCAGTTTGTTTGTTTTAGATTTTCACCTCTGGGTGCTGTATTTGACACCTCTTTTATCTCTTTACAGGGGCAAAGTCTTTTACAGACGGGGTATGATGTGTTGGTGTTGTGGGTAGTGGGTTTCCCCCCTTGCTTCACCCTAGGCCTAGTGAATTCTTGTTCATGAAAGGAGCGACCATTGCGGTGTTAGTCTCTTGGCCTAGCAAAACCTCTCATACCCCAAGATCGTTGTGCGTGGTGAAGAGCCACACCCTCCTCGAGGTAGTCCTGGTAACTGAGGGTGCGAATCCTCAGGCTAAACACAACGGATCTAGAGGAGCAAACCTCGATAATAAAACCGGTGCACTACACCGTACACGCCCTCTGTGGGTGGGAAGGAGCCAGATGGATACTGAACAAGTCTTGGGAGTGGGAACGAGTGTGGACTGCTCCCTGAAGATTGGAACCCATCGTACAGGCATAGAGACTCAGGACGTGACGATCCTATTGTCTTCAACTCTTGGTCACATGCCTAGAGCCTCGGAGAGCTCAGCGTAACCAGCAGGCGGTTTGGCGGTGGGGAAAGAGCACTGTGAGCCCTACCTTGGCTACGTATCACAGGGAGATGCAGAAACACCCCCTTTATCTCCCCCAGAGCTGGCACAGTACACTTCTGGCTCCTACCCGGGGAGGTAGGAAATCCACAGGCACCCCAGCATTACAATGCCATGAAGATGACAAAGTTGGAATTTACTAACTCAAACCTGGCAGACTAAGTCCTCCATCAGATGCGGCTGATGCTGGGCCTACTGGTGCGTGGACACGTCCCGATCCCCATTGAGACTTGCCTGGGGAGCCCACCCCGGCTCAAAAAACTCCGATGTCTTGCGGGCAGTGTTAGGATGTGCAAGAACATGGACAGGAAGACTCCACAACTTCCCCACTGAAGACATGCCCACGACGACCATTGCCTCAATTGGCTGTGTGTGGTGTACCCGGAAACGGGGCCTCCCAGTACTGAGGCACAGTTAAGTCCCCGATGTCACTTATCGGTGCAGAGTTGAGAGAGATGGCTGAGCATCACAATCCCCCCTATGTTGCAGCATGATGAGAACCCAGCATTGCACACTGAGCTTGGGGGGAATCACTTGGGCACCAGACTTAACTCTTTGACTCCAGACCAACGCTCTGAGCGTTGCAAAATTCAACGCGCCGTGCCAGAACAACGCTCAGAGCGTGGTTTTTAGTTTATCACGCATAAACCCTAAAAATCGTCCGTTTAATGTAGTTCATATATTAAAACTCATAGAATGACTTCCGCTACTATCTAAACAACTAATTTGACTGTAGTTAATCAGCACATGTGCGTGTCTTGATGTTATTATCACAATTTTTGTGAAGATTTGCGTGTTTGCGTTTTTCGTTGTTATTGCTAGAGAAATATGTCACGCTTTATATTTACATTTTCTAAGTCTCCTAAGCAAATAATTGTGTCAAACTACTTTGAAACATTGCTGACATTGATGATGATTGTTTGGTAGTCACAGTTTGTTGTCAAAATACGGAATCTGTGCAGAAAAGCTAGACACACTAGATTTAGTTGATGAATGGGCGTAGTCATATTCTGGCCGATAAAAAAGCAACAAAACTAGACCTACCGTAACATCTAATCACTAGTTCTTGGTAGAAGATGAAGCTAGGGATACAACTAAAACATTAAACAAGAGTAAAAAAGTTTTTATATGACGTTATTGTTCTTTATTTGTTTGAAAATTACGTAATGCACGATTGCATAATTTATTTTTTTCTTACAAAGGACCACGGAAAAACTGGTGTCAATAACACTAAATGTACTAATTGTGGCCATAAGCATTTTTTTTTTTACTTTGTATATGGATTAACTTGATGTTTGAAGACTAAAAAGAAAGTTTTATTGTCTACAACAGTCATTTTTCTAGGTAAGATCGTATTCTACAGTCAACTTTTTAGCGTTTTTCTATTTTACATGCAAAATATTTTAAGTATACCAAACATACTTGTGTTAATACTACCAAAGACATTATATATTACAATTCTCCATCAATTTTCCTACAGTTTGGTATATAATAAGTACATGTTCAAAGGAAAATTCACAAAAAAAATTTAGACTGAAAGATGAACACTTCACTTTATAAAATTCTACCCGAAAAAAAGTATGGCACAGCGTGCAAAATAACTCTGGAATGAAAGAGTTAATACTGGCTCTTGACTGGATGGCTGCATGCAGGAGATTTCTACAATGGAGAGATGGCAGGTGGTGGGTATCTGGAAGTGGCTCTGTGCAGGACGTGAGGATTCCTTGGGAGAGCCCAGAACCAGAGCACAGCATTGTGCAAGCTCTGCATAGTTGGAGAGCCCCCCTGGATGACGGGGAATGCACAGTGTGCCACCCCACCTATCCCCAACTGCTAACTTAGAACCAGAAGTGGGGTTCTCTGTATGCGTGCCAGGCCAGGATAAAATGCCTGGGAAAGAGACTGGAGCTCAGAACCCCCTAACTCAAAGTTGCAGGATGGCAGAAAAGCCACGGGGAAAGACAGGTCTATTTTGAAGATAACGCAACCATATTTTCACCATATGAGCTCGGACGCCGCCTCGATAAACAAGGTCCGCGCAGAGCAGTGACACCCCCAGGCTGCTTGCGAATAGTCTACTACTGGGAACATAAACAGATTAGGGATGAGCCCACTCTCCCGTTGAAGAGGTGCTAAAGTCGTAGATACTGGGCCAGAAGGCGCACCGGAAACCACAGTATCACGCAACTCGCTTTTTTTTTTATGGATGAGTACACCGTCAAATAAATCTCGTACTGGTGCTCGCCCTGTGGAGCTCCACCAGGCAGGTGCAGTGCCGGGCTCTGAGCCTCGACAGAGCCCACCCTCAGCTACTGCAGGACCCTCTAGACCGTCTTGTGGAGTCAGCAGACGGCGGAGGAGAACTACTGACCGAAACAAAACAGAAAAAGAGAAACCCAGAGTGCCACTTGTCATGATGCACTGGAATGCAGAGGGAGTGAACAGCAAGCAGGCTGGATACAGCAAAAAGACAGAGCTGGAAAACATCTTGTATGAGAAGCAAGTCAGTGTTTGCTGTATCCAAGAGACTCACTTGAAAGCAGATCAAACCTTTAAAATAAGGGGATATCAATGCTTCAGATCTGACAGACAAGATAGACAAAAAGGAGGAGTACTTACTCTTGTAAGGAATAACATTCATACACACAAAAGGAAAACCTACATGGATGGAGCAGAATATCAGTTGTTGCAGATAAAGGTAGACAAGATGGAAATAGAACTCCTGAACTATTACTGTCCAAACAACAAACCCCTGAGTCTCAGCTCTATACAGGTACCAGCCACCAACTTTATAGCAGTTGGAGACTTTAATAGCCACTCCCAGAGCTGGGGCTATAACCATCTAGATCACAGAGGTGAAGAGGTTGAAACATGGCAAGATGATCACTCCCTAATCCTAGTCAATAATGCCACAGATACTCCTACCTTCTACTCCAGAGGATGGCACACAACTTCAACACCAGATCTTGCCTTCGCCACCCCAGATATAGCTGGATCTATTAGTAGAGAAGTAGGAAACCAACTAGGGGGAAGCGACCATCGCCCAATCTTTCTTACTGTCCAGAGTGCAACTCTCAGTACAGGCCCAGCCATTACAAGATGGAACTACAAAAAAGCCAACTGGGGTTTATTCAGGCATCAGGTAAACACGCTGCTGTCTACCCTCAAGGTACAGAACAGAGACATTAATGAAGTGGTAAAAGACTTCAACAGATGCATACTACAAGCTGCAAAAGAAACCATTCCCAAAGGATGCCGGCGTAACTACATACCATACTGGTCCAGCACACTCCAAGAATGTCAGGAAGCTATGGACAGGGCTAGAAAGGATGCAGAGTCTCAGCCTTCACTTGAAACTCACAACAAATGGAAAAAGGCTGTAGCAGAGTTTCAGAGAACAAAGCTAGAAGAAAAACGGAAAAGCTGGAGAACTAAAACGGCATCGCTGAACCTTGAGAAAGACGGCAGGAAACTTTGGAGATTAGTCAAGTCTCTAAATGAAGAGCGTTCCTCACCTAGGCAGACTATCACATTGGATGAAGGTGGCAAACTTTTCAGAGGAAAACAAGCTGCAGACCTGTTTGCTAGAAGATACAGTTCAGAAAGCAACTTACCCATTAACATAGACCATCAGAGAGAGATAAGAAAAGAAATACTGGCAACCATGGGACAGACAGATACTCCTGCCCCAATGAGGGAACCCATCACACTAGGAGAACTACAGAACGCTATTTCCAAGCTTAAGTTTCAAAAGTCACCCGGCCCAGACAAAATCAGCAACGAAATGCTAGTAAATCTGAGCTCAGCAGTGTAGTGGTGTTGATGGTATTGTATGATGGTGTTATTACTACATGTAACTTGTATGAGGCCAGCTGTGAAGGCTCCTGAGATAAAATGTGGTTGAGAATTATCAGAAGGCCTTTCTTGCTACCACTACGACCTCACACTTAATTTTTTTTTTTTCTTAATGAATGTGGCTACGTAAAGTGTCTAGGGTAATGATGTGTAATGTGGTGTGTTAGTTATAAATACACCCACAGGCATTTAAGAAGACTAATAAGAGTAACAAGTGTTAAAATACACTGAACTAACTCACGTGTATAAAGTTTTTGATATAATTATATTACATTTATTTGTTCTGGATCAAGTTTTATTTTGACCAGAACTTGTTTTAAAAGAAGGATTTAAAATTTATGAAAATTATGCATGGAATGTTACATAATAAATACAAAAGTGTACATATTTAAGTACTAGAATAGTTAGTTTTATTCAAATGTTCTGGTAGTCAGCTACTAGGGAGGATATTTATTGTCTGTGCTGTTGGGGTGGTCTCATCACACCTGTCTATATTGACTACACCGTGTCCAGAAACTGGTGGGAATTTTTATGGGGATATTAGTCACTACCAATAGTTGGTGAATGTCCAGCAGACCAGAGGCTCACTCATCTTTTTGTAGCTCTGGTGCTGAAAACTTGCGGTCCCACCTCTCCGTGCTGGCGGACAATAATGGTGGTCTCTGTCACAAGAACTGCACAGATACACTCGAGTAAAGTCACCCACCGGATAGACTCTGCTTTGTTGTCGATAGAAAACTCACAGCTCAGATTAAGAATACATAACACAGAATTGCTAGCAAAACTCAGCTGAGCTGCTGGCTATAGTATGGCGTCCCTAAATTTATTCACTGTCTTTCATATGGGAACACACACCACACTTTAAAATCTGTGTCTAACACTGAACAATTATTGAAGAATGACCCCAAATGCGCTCTGAGCGCTAATGATATGCTTGTCTGTGGCCAATCACTGCCTAGTTGTACTTTAAATTTCAAATTTCTACACTAAAGTCATTTCAGTCATGCTTCAGTCAAGTATGGATGGTTATCTGTTAGTCTGTCCGTCTCTACTTGTGTTTCTAAAAAAAATGTGCTTGATTTTTTGAAGCAACCTTTCTCTCCCCTTAAAATTTTGTCGTAAAAAGTTATATTTAGACACAGCTACCGCTCAAAAACCCTCTCCTCCATAACAAGTAACTTTGAACACTTGTTCCCAAGGTCGTGTTTTTGTGTGCAAATTGTGACACTTTTAGATTCAATATAGTCTAGCGATGATGTGAACTACACTGTCTTTTGTCATTATCTTCAATATTATCTATCCGTCTGTAAAATTAAGACCATATTCGTTCACTGCTCAGAATAGGCCATCTGGCCAGCTAATTTTTATATTCCTAACATTAATATTAAGAAAAATTTACTTTTTAATTTTTTGTAATTTTCCTACCATCCGCGTTCTGCCGCTCAATTCAAATCAAAAGCTTGGTATCGTAAAAGCGTCCATTCCGTACCTCGTGTCAATTTGGGGGACGTGAATTTTTTACTTTCCTCCATCCCCCCCAATTGCGTCTCCTTAGCCGTGCTACGCAATCTTTCCAGTCATATTTTTTCCTTTTTGATCCTCCGTTCCCCTCCTGTCTAGCAAGTCAATTTTATGGAGGGTGATGACCCGCGGTCTAGGCGATCATGTACATCAGCAGCCTACGCATTATGTTTTTATCCTTAAATGTTATCTTTTGAGTATTTTACCGTTGTATCTCTGTCAATTTCACTACACATCTCCCCACTTGAAAACATGCCTATGGCAAGTTCCAAAACCAGCGATACACATAGGTAAAATTACTCCTCACGTCTGCCACTACTCTAATTTTGATCACAGGGGTGCCGACTGAGGAAATCTGCACCGACATTCAATTTGCCTGGGATATATTGGATACTGAACTGATACGGTTGAAGCAATAAAGACCACCTCAGCAATCTTGCGTTTTCATGCTTAGCCTGAGACAAGAACACGAGAGGCTGATGATCCGTCTCCACCACAAATGTCCTACCATACAGATAGATTTGAAACTTCTTTATTGCCCAGATTAATGCTAAACATTCTTTTTCGCTTGTGGAGTATCCTTGTTCCGCCTTATTCAATTTGCGGCTTGCATAAGCGACTGGTTTAAGTTCCCCATCAGGTGAAGATGATCTTTGCAACAAAGCCCCTCCTAGTCCCACATTACTTGCATCGGTTCTTAAGACAAAGTCCTGTGTCAAATCAGGCAGTTTGAGAATAGGCTTGCTAGTGAGTTTTTCCTTTAACTCTTGGAACGCTAGTTCACATTGTGCAGTCCAAATAATTTTATCTGGAAGTCCCTTGCGAGTCAGATCAGTCAGAGGAGCACAAATAGCGTTAAAATTTTTGATGTATTTCTGATAAAATCCGCATAACGACACAAATGATCGCACGTCCTTTTTTGTTTGCGGCCTAGGTGCTCTCTGCAGTTTTTCCAAATTCTTAGGATCAGGGGTCATATTACCCTGATATACAGTGTGCCCCAAGAATTCCAACTCTTTGCATCCAATACAACATTTTGTTGGCCTAGCAGTTAAGTTCGCCTCCCGAAGTCTATCAAACAACATCTCCAGAGCTTCAATGTGTTCTTCAAATGTCTCGGTGGCGACGAGAATATCATCCATGAAATTTGTGATACATGGGTTATTCAGGGGGTCCAACAATTTTCGCATCATCCTTGAAAACACACTCGGGGCATTTTTCAGTCCGAATGGTAGCATATTGAATTCATAATGTCCATCCGAAGTGCTAAAAGCCAAATAAGGTCTCACTTCAGGCTTCACTGGGATCTGGTAATAGCCTTTACTAAGATCCACCTTTGAAAAGTATTTTGCCTTGTTCAGTCTGGCAAATAGCTGTTTTGTGTCTGGTAATGGATCCACTTGTCCTTCTGTGACAGCATTCAGTTTCCTGTAATCTATGCACAGTCTGTGTTCCCCAGACGGTTTCCTCAACAAAACGACACTAGAACTAAAAGATGATTCACTGTGCGAAATAATCCCCTCCTTCAGCAAATAATCTATTTCTTCCTTCAATGCCTTCTCCTTCGCGAACGGAATAGAATAGGCTCTCATACAGATTGGGTTTGTGTCTACCAGTTTCATGTCATACTGTAGCAAATTTGTATGGCCTGGTTTATCTGTTAATACATCTGTATGTTCCTCCAGAACCTTTTGAACTCTCTCCCTCTGGTTTTTAGTCAGGTGCTTACTGACTTTTACCTGTGCTGCGGTTTCACAAGGATGTAATGGGTATTCATGTGAGGTGAGTGGTTCCCTTTGCATCTGGGTTGCAATAGCTAAGGTCAATAAGGGGGTGCTTTCCTGGAGTGGTCTGTCCAGATACTTCTTTAACAGGTTTACATGATAAACTTTTTCCTTCCCCTTTTTGTCAATTTTATAGTTTGTTCTAGACACCTTCTCTAGAACCGTATATGGACCTTGCCAACCAATTTGTAATTTATTCTGGCTTCCCGGTAGTAAAAGCAGCACCTTCTCTCCGACTGCCAGTTCCCTGTCCTTTGCCTTCCTATTAAAATATGCTGCATGTTTCTTCCTGGCCTGTTTCAAATTATCATTTGCCAGTTTCCATCCAGCTTTCAAACGAGTGGTCAGTTCGTTCACGTATTGATACGATGAGGTAACAGTCTCTTCCGCCTTCTCATCTGTCCAGGTCCTTAATAGAGCTTCTAAAGGCCCTTTTATTGGCCTCCCAAATAGCAGAGTTGCGGGAGCCATCCCGGTTGAACTATGTGGTACCTCCCGGTACGCAAACAATGCGGCGGGCAGGAATTGATCCCACAGATCCGGGTTTTCGTGTGCCAGCTTTCTCAGGATAGAAATGAGAGTCCCATTGAACCTCTCTACCTGGCCGTTCCCTTGTGGATGGTACGGACTACAATGAAAGTGCCTGGCTTGAAATAGCTTAAAAACTTCTTCCGTTAGTTTCCCCTTGAACTGAGAACCATTATCCGTCAAGATTTGATGCGGGAATCCTAATCGGGTAAATATTGTAAGTAGTGCCTCTGCTACATGTTTTGAATCAATTGATGGCAGGGCTACCGCCTCTCCCCACATAGAACAAGTGTCCACCAGAGTAAGGATGTAACTGTTCCTCCTCTTGGTCCGAGTGAGAGGTCCTACAATATCCACTGCAACCCTCTCAAAAGGTGTTCCCACTATGGGCATTTCCCCTAGAGTTGCAGGGGCAGTCCAGTGCTTTGGAGCTACCCTTTGACATTCTGGGCAGGATTTGACATATCTTTTTATATCCTCCGTTATCCCTGGCCAGAAGTAATGACAAGCTATACGCTGTCCTGTGGCGCTGATCCCCATGTGACCACTGAAGGGGATTGCATGTCCGAGTTCCATCACTTTCTCTCTATATGCAATGGGAAGAACCAGCTGGTTGTGACCATTTGTTCCAGTTCCGGCCTTCCTGTATAAGAGTTTGTTCTTCATGAAATATTCCCCCTTGCTCGGAGGTGTGTGGCATTTGGGTAATTTTTTAAAACAGGGCTGGAGTGTCCTATCCTCAGCCTGCGCCTTCCTCATCTCCTCTGGATGAGCGTTTATAGGTTCACCTTCTTCCTCCTTCTTCTGTGACCTGGTCTGCACTGTCGCCATGATCACAGGTTTCTCGGGATTCCCCAAGAAGACGTATCTACACCCCAATATCAGAGGGTAGATTGGTTCATCTATCACTGCTGCTCTGATTTCTCCTTCCACATAGCGAGTTTTCACCGTTATCCTTGCGATGGGAAGTGTCATGAGTGGTATGTCCTTAGTCGCCCCTTGTATTTCCACTGTTTCTGTGGTATACTGACTTGGGTCCACTAGGCTAGACTTCACAACTGAATCATAATCCAAACCTGTATCATAAAGGCACCTTATGGTGACCCCATTACAAATAACATCCTCACAAACTGGGGGGTGATAAGGTTCCTGTTGTCCCTTAGGATTAACCTTTAATCTTTGCGTCCCCGACTTCATTGCAGCAATGTTTGAAGGTTTCCTTCTACAAAATTCGGTGTTATGGTTATCCTTCTTGCACCATTTGCACCATCTTTTTCCTTGGTTCAACGGTTTTCTTTCATTGAACTTTTGGTCATTGAACTGTGAGTTTCTGTCGCGATAGTCATTTCTTGGCCGCTCAAAATTTGTCCTGCCTTTATTTCCCTGCTCTCTATTATCAAATTTATTAAATTGCTGTGGAGCTTTAAAATTGTCTATGTGCTTCTTTTTAGCACCACTTACCTCTGCCTGAGCTGCCTGATACCTCTCAGCAACATTTAAAATTTCCCCCAACTTCTCTGCACCCTGTTCCATGAGAAATTTTCTCATGTCTGGAGCCATGGACTCTCTCAATTGCTCAATCATGATCATTTCTTTAAGATCTTGGGTCTTCCCCAGAGCCGTCCATTTCTCCAAATAGGTTTCTATTCTGGCAGAAAATTGGTGGTATGTCTCCCCAGACAACAGTTTGGCATTTCTGAATTTCTTACGATAAAATTCACCATTCTTTTCGTACCTTAATAACAAAGCCTGCTTTAACATGTCATAATTGTCTTGGTCTTCCCTGTTCATTTTGGCAAATACTTCGTAAGAAGTACCCCTCAATCCCTGTGATAGCTTTAAGCTCCACCTCTCTCTCTCTAACCCATATGTAGTAGCTAATAACTCAAAACGTCCTAGGTACCCTTCTATGTCATCGTCTTTCTCAACAAAATGGTCTAAATGAAACCCCATAGCTGAGTTTGAGGCTCCCATACTGGGCGTAGCATCTGAGGCAAAAGGGCTGGCACCATTTTCAGGGGCCGGGCCTTGTAATTCCAGCTCCCTTAGTCGTAATTCGTGCTCCCTCTGCAACCTTCTATCTTCAGCCTCCCTTTCGGCCTTTTTATCTTCTGCCTCCCTTTCGGCAGTCAACCTTTTTTCGTCTGCCTCCCTTTGCTGTCGTTTTTCTTCTGCCTCAATCTGCAGCCTCTTAATTTCTCTATCAGCCTCAATTTGTAATCTCTTTTCTTCCGCTACCTTTCTATCTTCCCTTTCAATATATTTATCACATTCAGTCGTTACGTATTGAATTAAAATTTGACCATCCATCCCCATCTCCTTCGCAGTGAGCACAGCAGCTGATCTAAACTTTGCTAGCTCTGCCATACTTTTTGGACAATATAATAATATACAAGATAAATCTCTAACCAGTAAATACACTAAGTACTTCTAATTACTATATGACTATAGTCTAACTAATTCTAACTAACCAGTTAACTAATTAATTATTACTGGCTGTGAAGATTCACCAACTTTTATCTGCAGGGACACTTTTAATTTTAAAGGAAATTTTACAATTTATTTCCCTACTTTTATTTCTCCCACCAGGAGATCCTAATTTTTCTGTTGGGCTAATTATCCCTGGACAAGACCCCAATTTATGTAGTGGTGTTGATGGTATTGTATGATGGTGTTATTACTACATGTAACTTGTATGAGGCCAGCTGTGAAGGCTCCTGAGATAAAATGTGGTTGAGAATTATCAGAAGGCCTTTCTTGCTACCACTACGACCTCACACTTAATTTTTTTTTTTTCTTAATGAATGTGGCTACGTAAAGTGTCTAGGGTAATGATGTGTAATGTGGTGTGTTAGTTATAAATACACCCACAGGCATTTAAGAAGACTAATAAGAGTAACAAGTGTTAAAATACACTGAACTAACTCACGTGTATAAAGTTTTTGATATAATTATATTACATTTATTTGTTCTGGATCAAGTTTTATTTTGACCAGAACTTGTTTTAAAAGAAGGATTTAAAATTTATGAAAATTATGCATGGAATGTTACATAATAAATACAAAAGTGTACATATTTAAGTACTAGAATAGTTAGTTTTATTCAAATGTTCTGGTAGTCAGCTACTAGGGAGGATATTTATTGTCTGTGCTGTTGGGGTGGTCTCATCACACCTGTCTATATTGACTACACCGTGTCCAGAAACTGGTGGGAATTTTTATGGGGATATTAGTCACTACCAATAGTTGGTGAATGTCCAGCAGACCAGAGGCTCACTCATCTTTTTGTAGCTCTGGTGCTGAAAACTTGCGGTCCCACCTCTCCGTGCTGGCGGACAATAATGGTGGTCTCTGTCACAAGAACTGCACAGATACACTCGAGTAAAGTCACCCACCGGATAGACTCTGCTTTGTTGTCGATAGAAAACTCACAGCTCAGATTAAGAATACATAACACAGAATTGCTAGCAAAACTCAGCTGAGCTGCTGGCTATAGTATGGCGTCCCTAAATTTATTCACTGTCTTTCATATGGGAACACACCACACTTTAAAATCTGTGTCTAACACTGAACAATTATTGAAGAATGACCCCAAATGCGCTCTGAGCGCTAATGATATGCTTGTCTGTGGCCAATCACTGCCTAGTTGTACTTTAAATTTCAAATTTCTACACTAAAGTCATTTCAGTCATGCTTCAGTCAAGTATGGATGGTTATCTGTTAGTCTGTCCGTCTCTACTTGTGTTTCTAAAAAAAATGTGCTTGATTTTTTGAAGCAACCTTTCTCTCCCCTTAAAATTTTGTCGTAAAAAGTTATATTTAGACACAGCTACCGCTCAAAAACCCTCTCCTCCATAACAAGTAACTTTGAACACTTGTTCCCAAGGTCGTGTTTTTGTGTGCAAATTGTGACACTTTTAGATTCAATATAGTCTAGCGATGATGTGAACTACACTGTCTTTTGTCATTATCTTCAATATTATCTATCCGTCTGTAAAATTAAGACCATATTCGTTCACTGCTCAGAATAGGCCATCTGGCCAGCTAATTTTTATATTCCTAACATTAATATTAAGAAAAATTTACTTTTTAATTTTTTGTAATTTTCCTACCATCCGCGTTCTGCCGCTCAATTCAAATCAAAAGCTTGGTATCGTAAAAGCGTCCATTCCGTACCTCGTGTCAATTTGGGGGACGTGAATTTTTTACTTTCCTCCATCCCCCCCAATTGCGTCTCCTTAGCCGTGCTACGCAATCTTTCCAGTCATATTTTTTCCTTTTTGATCCTCCGTTCCCCTCCTGTCTAGCAAGTCAATTTTATGGAGGGTGATGACCCGCGGTCTAGGCGATCATGTACATCAGCAGCCTACGCATTATGTTTTTATCCTTAAATGTTATCTTTTGAGTATTTTACCGTTGTATCTCTGTCAATTTCACTACAAGCAGCAAAGACAAAACTGTTTGAGATATTCAACCACAGCTGGTTGAAAGGAACGGTACCCCAAGTATGGAGAGAAGCCATCACAATACCCATACTAAAGAAAGGGAAATGTAAGTCCGAGGCTGCAAGTTACTGGCCAATCAGTCTCACAAGCTGTGTTGGGAAGACTATGGAGCGAATAGTCAACCACAGATTGAAATGGTATTTAGAGTCTGAGCAGATCCTGGTGCCGGAACAAGCTGGATTTAGAGAATGCTACAGTATAGAAGACCAAGTTACTTACTTGTCTCAAGCAATAGAAGATGCCTTCCAGGAGAAGAAAAAGGTCCTAACGATCTGGGTCGACTTCAAGCAGGCCTTTGACAAGGTGTGGAAAGATGGCCTTATTGCAAAACTTAGGAGACGTGGAATCCAAGGCAACATGATGAAATGGATCCAGTCATACTTGCATAACAGGAGAACTAGAGTCACTCTTGACGGTCTGCAGAGCAGAAAAGTGTTGCTCCATCAGGGGGTACCTCAAGGAGGAGTAATTTCCCAAACACTCTTCCTTGTTTACATCAATGACCTGGTGAAAGATCTCCCCGCAGGAGTGAAAGCTGCCTTATATGCAGATGACCTAGTACTCTGGTGCGCTGATGAAAACGTCACCACAGCAAATTATAGAATGCAGCGGGCAGCAGACATGCTAGTGTCATGGGCAGAGAAATGGCTTATCACAATAAACACAGACAAAACCTCCACAACACTGTTCTCCCTCGCCCCCAAGGACAAAGCAGCTAACATACACCTAGGGACAACCGTGATCAAGGAAGAAAGCTACCCCACCTATCTTGGGGTGACATTTGACCAAAGGCTTACATGGAATAAGCATATTGAAAATGCAGAAGGAAAGGCCCGAAGACGACTAGGCATACTCAGAAAATTAGCAGGTACCAACTGGGGAGCAAATGAACGAAATCTAAAAAAGATTTATAATGGAGTAATAAGACCACAAATCCCCAGAGCTATGCCAGTGGGAGTTTTACTCCTGGTAGGTTCAACCAAGCTGGACTGGTCTGTGTGGGTAGGGGTCAGACAAAAGCTGGTACCCTGGTCCTCCAGGTTGGGGGTTTTAGCATAGGGCTGACACCCCTGTCTATGTAAAAAAACATCGCACATTACGGAAACAACAATAAATGGAAAAACTTTGCTGCGGGATGGACATTCGGAGTCTGTGGCTCGTATGACTGTCAGTGGTGAAAGCCGAAAGGAAGCCACTGACATGAAAACGGATGTCCTGACCGCAAAACAGGATACAAGAATAGGTTTTTGGAATGTCAGGACAATGTACGAGACAGGTAAACTAAGACAGGTCACGGCAGAAATGAGAAGCTATAGGTTACACATTCTAGGGATAAGCGAGAGCAGATGGACAGGGGCAGGAAAAGTTAAAACAGCAACAGGAGAAACAGTACTTTACTCTGGAAGAGAGGATGGACAGCACAATGAAGGCGTAGCCATTATTCTACAGAAAGGAATAGAAAGGACATTACTGGAATGGAAACCCATCAACAACAGACTGATAAGATTAAGATTGAGAGGGAGATTCACCAACACTACAATAATACAATGCTACGCACCAACGAATGATAGCGATGAGGAGGTCAAGGATGAATTCTATCAACAACTGCAGAAAGAAATGGAAGACACACCTAGATATGATCTTGTTATAGTAATGGGAGACCTCAATGCGAAAGTTGGTACACACAATACATATAATGAAAGAACAATGGGGAAATGCGGCAGCGGAAGAGCAAATGAAAATGGGGATAAACTAATAAGTTTCTGTAGCATTAACAACCTGGTCATTGGAGGAACACTCTTCCCACATAAAGAAATTCACAAATTAACATGGGAATCACCAAATGGTCGGGACAGAAACCAGATAGACCACATCATGGTTAACGGTAGATGGAGACACGCATTACAAGATGTGAAGGTAAGAAGAGGTGCAGATGTGGGAAGTGATCACCATTTAGTAGTAGCAAAACTGAAAGTGAAACTAAGAAGGGCTGCACCAACTGTAACTACACAGAAAAGGTTTGACATCAGCAAATTGAAGGACTCCCTTACCAGAAAAGCTTTTGCGGCCGACATAAAGAAACGATATCAATTTGCCAAAAGTCAGGAAAAGACATTGACTGATGATATAGACCAGAATTTCAACACCATTTCAACAATATACAAAGAAAGCAGCAAATCATGCTTGGGATTCCAGGAAAGGAAGAAGCAAGACTGGATAACACCAGAAACATTAAACACCATAACGATGAGAAAGGAAATGAAAAGAAAGAAAACAGAAGCGAAGTCCCCCAGGTTAAAGCAACTATACAGCGAACAGTACAGTCAGCTGGACAAGGAAGTTAAACGCCAAACCCGACCCAACAAAAGGAATTTCCTAGACGATCTTGCAAGACAGGCAGAGGAGGCAGCACTGAGAAATGAACAAAGCACAGTATACAAAATAACTAAATTCATCAGCGGAAAACGAGGTGCAAACAATATTACATTAGTAAGAGATAAGCAAGGTAATCTCATCACGACAGCAGAGGGACAGGAAACAAGATGGGCAGAGCACTTCAGAGAAATTCTGAACAAGGAACCACCAGAGACAAAACTGAATGTTCCTGAAGCTGAAAACGATCTAGATGTGAATACAGACATTCCACGAAAAGAAGAAATCATCACAGCAATCAAAGGGTTAAAGAACGGCAAAGCTCCGGGCCATGATAACTTAAATGCAGAGCTATTTAAGACAGACCCTGAGCTAGCAGCAGAACTATTAGAACCACTATTTGCACAAGTCTGGAAAACGGGGACAACACCATCAGAGTGGAACAAAGGAATAATTGTCAAGCTGCCCAAGAAGGGAGATCTTGCAGACTGCAATAATTGGAGAGGAATCACTCTTCTCTCAGTTCCCAGCAAAATACTAGGCAGGATAATTATACTGAGAATTTCAAAGGCAGTAGACCACAAACTGAGGAAGGAACAAGCAGGATTTAGAAAGAATAGAAGATGTGTAGATCATATATTCACTCTCAGGAACATTATAGAGCAGTGCTCAGAATGGCAAAGACAGCTTTACATTCATTTCGTTGATTTTGAAAAGGCTTTTGACAGCATACATAGGGACAGTTTATGGAAAATACTGAGGGCTTATGGAATTCCAAGCTGCATAGTGTCAATCATAAAAAGCCTCTATGCCAACTTTACGTGTAGTGTTGGGCAGAGCAACCTAACCTTTGAGGTGAAGACAGGAGTACGACAGGGATGCCCCTTGTCAACCACTCTATTTTTAACAGTCATAGACTGGGTGATGCGCCAGACAACAGAGGGCAGTCCAAGAGGAATAAGATGGACAACATTTCCTACACTGGAAGATCTGGAATATGCAGATGACATTGCACTACTAGCACATTCACATCAACACATCCAGGAAAAACACGGATAGACTTAACAAGTTTAGCCAGCAGGTGGGCTTGAACATCAATTTAAAGAAGTCTGAGGTCATGACGCTCAATGTGAGCAACCCTGAGCCCATATCAGTAAGGAATCAGCAATTGGTACAGACAGATACCTTCACATACCTAGGAAGCATAGTAACACCAGACGGCGGGGCAGGCAAAGACATCAACATCAGAATGAATAAGGCAAGAACAGCCTTCTTTAGCCTAAACAACATCTGGAAGTCCTCCCAATACAGCACAAGCACAAAATTAAGATTATATCAGAGCTGTGTGCTTTCTGTGCTTCTCTATGGTGCGGAATGCTGGAGAGTTACAGAGAAAGAAATGTCGAAATTGTCCTCCTTTCACACAACATGCCTAAGAAAAATTCACCGAATCTTTTGGCCGAATACCATCACTAACCAAGATCTGCTTACTCGTAGCAAGCAAGAGGACATGCACACCATCATAGCTGGCAGACGCTGGAGCTGGGTTGGTCATGTCCTCAGAAGAGACCCCGATGCCATCACAAGAACAGCTATGCTTTGGACCCCTGAAGGAAAACGAAAGAGAGGCTGACCAAAAACAACCTGGCGGAGGACTGTGGAGGCTGAGATGCAGGGAATGAACCAGAGTTGGGGCACTGTACGAAGGATGGCCACCGACCGAGCAAAGTGGAATCAATTTGTTGTTGCCCTACAAGACGCCACTAGGCGTGATGGCCACTGACTGCTTTGACGGTCGGCGGCTAAGGATCAAAGAAGAAGAATAAGACCACACTTAGAGTTTAGCTCAGCAGCATGGTCATCAGCTGCTAACTCACATCTGCAGTCTTTGGACAAGGTGCAAAATCAAGCTCTCAGGTTCATTACAGGAGCCATGAAAACTACACCAATATCAGAGATGCAGAAGGTTGCTGGATTACAGACATTGTCCCATAGAAGAGACACAAAAACCATGATCCAGATGGAAAAGTACAACAGTATGCCAACGCACCCAATGAAGGCAAGACTAGATGATCTGGCATTGGGACATCTAAAGCGTAGCAGCTTTGTGCATCGGGGAAAAAGACTTAAAAGACAGCATCAAGAAGACCTATCCATGAAGACATCACCACTGAAGCCCACCCTGTACCATGGGAGCAGGCCAGCAATGCCCTCCAAATTAATACATCAGTCAGTGGTCTCACAAGTGGATGTGAGTATAATGATCTGCAAAAACGAACTGCTACATTGAGTATGATCCAAGAAAGCTATCCCGATCAATCATGGATACATGCCTATACAGATGGATCAGCAACTAATGCTGTTAGGAATGGAGGTGCCGGTATCTTTATCTCATATCCTGACAACCACTATGAGACTAGGCACATTCCCACTGGTAAATTCTGTTCCAACTATACAGCTGAGGTTCAAGCTCTAGAGCAAGCTGCAAATATGATTTATAACACCAACTCTGACTGCCACCAGGTAGTCATCCTCACAGATGCACTGTCTGTCCTGCAAGCTCTCAAGGGTGGTAAACTCCCGCATCTGAGAAATGAACTAAACAAGGTAGCTGCCAAAAAGAGAACCATACTTCAGTGGGTACCATCTCATTGTGGTGTACCCGGAAATGAAAAGGCAGATAAACTTGCAAAAAAGGGAGGAGAATGTGAACAAGAAGATAATGAAGTCACATACTTTGAGAAAAAGAGAGCTATCCAGACTATCAGAAGAGAACAGAACCAACCCAAAGACGACTATCACACTCTCGACCGGCAGGGACAGATAACTATTTTTCGCCTCAGGACAGGGCATAACAAACTGAATAAACACATGCACAAGCTACGATTGTCTGCTTCACCACTGTGCACATGTGGATTAAACGAACAAACTGCTGAGCATGTTCTACAGTATTGTCCTCTGTATGACCAGTTAAGAAAGATATACTGGCCCAATGACTCAACACTAAACTCAAAGCTATATGGAGCTAAAGAGGAACTTCAAACAACAGTCGAATTCATCATGAGAACTCGTCTGACGGTGTAAACATCAAAGATGCGATCGCAAGAAGAAGAAGAATCTCTTTACATATAGATTAATAAGAGAGAGGTGTTTGGGAGACTACCTGCTCACAGCAAGTTCAGTTCATCGCTTTTATTTGATTATCGTCTCCTGGCTGTAACATTTGCTCCTGATTTGTCCTGGTCAAAATTTACAACTGGTTTAGTCTTAAGAATCACCCGTTAATGTTAACTTATTCCATATTTGTTGTTATACAACAGTTTTTGTACTGATTTACAAATCTCTAATATAAACGTGGTTCTCTCTCTTCCAGAAACAATGCCTGTAACACGAAATCAGTCAAATGCTGCAGCAAATGCAAAGTCAGGTGCTGTTGCTGCAGATACAAGTGGAGCAAGGGAGAGTTCTGAAAGAGGTGAAACGTCAATGGAAACAGAGCCATCTCGGCGAGACTCGCCTGAAAATTGTTCAATTTGTTTAGGGCCATTCAACAACAAATCATTTACTAGCAGCTGTGCTCACTCATTTTGCTTTGTTTGCTTAAAGCAGTGGTCCAAAGTTAAAGCAGAATGTCCTTTGTGCAAGCAGCCATTCACAAGTATTTTCCACAATATTCGTTCCAATGATAGTTACGATATTTATCAGCTACCTCCACTAAACCCACCTCGCCAACTTGATTACAGTTATTTCTATAATTATATGGGAGGAAATCTTCCCACTTTTGCACCAGCCCATCACTATTTGAGCCTGCCACAGCCAAGCTTGGATGCTGATTTGACTCTCAGTAACTTTAGCAGATTTCAGTTCAGAAATCGTCGGTATGATAGATACCTCAATCCTCTACATCCAGTGCATGGAGAGCATCAGTACTCATACTCTAGCTCATCATTCAACCCTTCCACGCATGTTTCAGCTGCATCGTGGCCTAGGGGCCCTGACGACTTTCGTCTCAGAGTTTACAGACATCATATGGGTCCCCCAGCAGTTATTCTTGGCTGTGAGAACAGCACCTATCGTCTTACTCCTGCTATGGTAGCTGCTAGTGCTCATCGAATAATGCGCATTCTGCCATGGCTGACCAGAGAACTCTCAGTTCTTCTCACTACCCACCAGAATGTTAGACTAGCCATCAGTATGATTCAGCCTTTACTTACCCAAGTGACAATTGACAGTGAATACTTTAGTGACAGAATATCACCTCTTATTGGTCAGAGGTCAAGGCAGTTTATTCAAGAATTTACTGCATTCACCAATAGTGCCTTGAGCATGCAGGCTTTTGACAGAAAAGCAATGTACAGACGCCGTGTGGCCCGATTTTTGCATGAGGAGAACACCTCAAGTAGCAGCAGTGATGATGATGTTGTAGAAATAACTGATATCAGTCCAGATGTGCAGGCTCCTAGTGTAATTGCTCCAGCATCTAGTACATCAACCAGTTTACAGAGAGCAGGTTGGGATTCCCCAACTCCAGGTCCTTCTTGGGAGACCATGGATACCCACATTGCCGGCCCTCAGCTTGAAAGTGAAAGGGTGTCTATCAGCTCAGAAAGCGATGATCCAGTATTTCGACCGGATTTAATTGACTCAGATTCAGATAATTCAAAAGCTGGCAGTGACATTGTATTTTTGAAGTTTGATAAACCCTGGAATGAGAGATCACCAATAAAACTTTCTTCAGATTCAGAGGGAGACAGGAGAAATAGAAAAAAGAAAAAGGTTAAACATAAAAAGAAGCGAAAGGAAATCTTAGATGTTCATGTTGGATCTTCAAAGAAAGGCAAGGGGCACAAGTCTTCAAAATCTAGAAACAAAGAAAAGGTAAGACCATCAAAAGCTAGCTCAGAAGACGAGTGTCTTCAAGGAACAGAGGCAAATTCAACTCATAAAAGAGCCCATTCAACAATTGCACCAGAGAAGCAGAAGAGAAAGAAGCACAGGAAATCCAAAGACAGAAATGATGATAGCCTGGTACGTGACAGAGACAGAGAACTTGTAGATAGACTGTTTGCAGAAGCTTTAACACAGCAGCATAATTTGCACACAGTCTCCGAAATTGGGAATACCAGCATTCCATGCTCAAGTAAATCTAAGGATAAGAATGCAAATAAAACCACTGACAAAGAGAAACACAGACGGAAGAAAAAGAAGAAGAACCGGAGTAGAGATTCAGCAAGTCCATCCGTTTTACCACCATACAAGAAACATCACTCTGGACACAAGAAGTCTTTGGGTAAAAATAATCATGAGTCAGAAAGGAGAAGACACCAGCACAGGCGCACATCTAGGGATCATGCTGTTTCTGAATACTCAAGTAGGGGAGCATCGTTAGAAGGAGAACTCCAGATTCCAAGAAATCAGCCACTTCCACCTACCAATGTTGGCCACTCCATGGCTAGCACATTTCAGACATCTTACTTGGCAAGAACTGATACTGTCCAGCACATCCCACTCAATTTGTGGGTGAGTACCTGGCCATCATTGCCAGTGTCTCACACATTCCCAGCACCACCACCATCTTCCAGTTTCCCGCCATCCTCTTTGCCTCCAACATTTGCCTCATCAAGCTTGACCACACATAATTTGAACAACTCTTCAAGTGAACAGAACAGTTCAGCAGTGAACTCTCAAACCATCTCAAGTGAAAGTGAGTCATCAAGTGACAGCGATACAGATGACTCACAGAGTAAAATTGTTAGTCCAGTGCCAAACCGTTCAAGAACCAGGCAGTGGTTGGATGCAAATTTCTCTAACATGGGACAGCAGTCTGCAGCCAGCTCCATGATGCAAACAGCTTCAGCATTGTCAAATACTACAAGAAATTGGGGCATAGAAAACATCACTGAGTCTAATAATATGTCCACTAGACCTTCTGATGACGTCACAGATGTTGTATCAATAGCAAGTGGTGAAGAGGATATTGTTGTCTGCAGTAGTGCCAGCAGTACAAAGTCTGATTCAGATGAAGTTAAAGTTATTGAGAGTTGTGATGTTCCTGTTGATGTAGCCTCTGCCTTGTGTGCAGAAAATTCAGGAACTCCCTCAGGTGCTCTTAAACATACAGAAGATGAGGCTGGCAAGCAAAGCATTTCATCTGTGGAGCAAGAAAACAGGCAAGAAGTTTGTTGCTTGTCAAGCCAGAGTTCTGGCTTGAGTTTATCTCCTCCTTCATGTAGCAGTTTCCAACCATTTAAGTTGAACAGAAAATCAGCTTTGACCAAACAAAATGTAAATCCTTTCTTTTCAAGCATGGCCCAAAGCTCTGATGATGATGGAACAGGTGATGCTGATACATCTGCTAATCCACAGTTCACAGAACAAGAAAAGACCAAGTCTCTTAAAGAAGTGGCCAACAGCATTCAAGCTGCAATAGGAAGTTCTTCTTCAGACCCTGAATTTAAAACTGCCTTGACACCATCGAGTAAAGTAGAAAGCAGTGCCAGCCCTCATAGTAACACCTTTTCACCAAGTTGTATCCTGGAACCTTCACTAAAAATAACTTCGAGCATTCCCATCCCTGCACCTGGGGGCAATCATATTCACTGCATACTTTCAGGAGAGCAACGTGTGTCACCATCCTCCCCATTCTCATTATCCAGCTCCACATCAGCACCTGCATTTGGTGTGTTACCTCCTCTTCAGGCATCAACAACAGCTCCCGTGTCATCTATTTTGTCTTCTAATTTGAACTACCTTCCATATTCGCCCTTGTCAATGGCAGCATCTCTGCCATCCATTCTGCCACAATCTATGCCCTTTGTAATGCCACAAGCTCCAGCTCCCCCTAGTTTGCCCTTGCACTTTACTTTCCCACCCATCCAGCCTATTATGCCCTGTCCTTCCACTCTTTTCCCCACTGTTTTTGTCAGCTATTCCCAGACTGCAAATGTTACTGCAACAGTGGTATCGAGTAATGCAACAGCAGTATCAAGTAATGCTACAGCAGTATCAAGTGATGTACTTACACCTGCTAGTGACTTCCAGCCTTCTTGTCCTCCATTGATAACTAGCAGCAAATTAACTGTAGATGTTCAAAATAAGAAGGCTGAATGTTCAACCCCGGTTGCTGGTGATAGTTCTGAGGCAAGTATTTCTGAGAGGACAGATGTCACGTCTTCATGTCCACAAAACAGCTTTGCTGCATTGTTCACCCAAGATGACAAACAGGAAAGTACAGCTGAACCTTCTTCCTCAGAGGAAACATCTGTCCTCACTGCGAGTATGCTCATTTGTGAGAAACCCAGCATGGAGCCATTTCCAAGTTCACACGCACAAGATATCTCTGCAACAGAAGAGTTTAGTGGAAACTGTATACAGAACATTGAAGATTTTTGGGAGACAGATAATGTAAGTAACGATTGCTCAAGTGCACACAAAACAGCATTACCTGCTAATGAAAGAACATCAGAGTTGACAAATGACCTTAACAAGCCCTTAGGAGCTGCAGCTAACACGTTTGAGAGCAGCCTGAACTCTGGTTGTGGTGCACCTGAGCTTCTTTTGGAAGATGCTGATAACTCTCAACATGCTGATGAGATTTACAGCATCATGGAACACAGTATTGCCAATTAAGGCTGCTTCACACTTATTATGAAAGCATCCCACAACTTGAAGAAAATGACTTGTTTGTGGTTAGAAACTTACTATTTACTTCATAAATTTATTTTGTGACGTGTTTTTTTATTAGATATTCATTGAGGCCACATAATCTGTTCTCATCAATGTTCCAAGACACGTTAAGGCAGAGTCTAAAATCTCCATCCAAACTTGTCTGGATCTCTATCTTTCATTATGTCTTTTTTTTAAAACTACATTTTCTTTTGTGCACATTGCTTGTCGTTATTGTTTATCATACATGACAGATTCAGCCCCATCTTTTCTAGTGTCGGAAATGATTCCTTTTATTCCATCTGTTTAGGATTTCTGTGTTTCATTCACTACTCTCTTTTTTTACTCTAAGTATATCTTCTTAAAGCTTTGCCACGAAATCCCTTGGCTTTCCTCCTTTTTTCCCCCCATCTTTTTCTTTATAGAAGAGAATTGTTCTAATATAGTTGATAGGCTTTTTTCGTTGGAGAGTAGCATGGCATATTCTGTTAGAATTTGAGGCACCTTTGAGAAAGGATTAAAGTTTAGATTGGCTGTTTGCAGATTTGATTTTGCAGATGACTTATGGTGAGGTGTGGGAACATTGTCCCCCATCTTTTTCTCTATAGAAAAGAATTGTTCTAATACAGTTGATAGGCTTTTTCATTGGGGCGTAGCATGGAATATTCTGTTAGAATTTGAGGCACCGTTGAAAAAAGGATTAAAGTTTAGATTGGCTGTTTGCAGATTTGATTTTGCAGACAACTCATGGTGAGGTGCGGGACCATAAAGAAACTCCCCCACCTATGTGGCATGTAATCTTCTGCTGTGCACAAATAACCATGAGTTACTTTATGAAAATGAACTACATACTGTGGGAAATCAAGAAGATATGCACACCATCATAGCAGGTAGACTTTTGAATTGGGTTGGCCGTGACCTTAGAAGAGACCCCAACACCATCACCAGAAGTGCTACACTATGGACCGCAGAAGGAAGGTGAAAGAGAGGCAGACCAAAAACAGCTTGGCAGAGAACTTTAGAGGCTAAGATTTAAAGTATCGACCAGAGTTGAGGGCTCCACACAAAGGATGGACACCGACTGAGGAAAGTGGAGACAGTTTGTTCTTGCCCTACTAGATGCCACTCTAGGCATGATGGTCACTGATTGGTTTGTCAGTCATCAACTAAAGATCCAAGAAGGAGACATGATGAAAATGGCCAGATCATAAGCCTTTTCTATACTAACATAAATTATATTGATAACAGTGAAACATTGACGGAAAAAACGGTGAAACTAATATTTGTTTCTGCAATGATGGCCAGGTCTAAAAATGGCAAAGAATATGTCCATATTATGTGCCCGAAGCCAAATCAGTATATTATAATTATCGGTGCGAAGACATCTTCCCTCGACCAAATAAGTATACATTTGGCCATTTCTCTTAGAGACTCAGATCACAAAGTATTTGTCAAAGTTTGGCGATAACATTTGAATGTATTATTAACTTTCTACATTTCTCAGAAATTCTTCATTTGTCTTGGCATGGAATGTGCCAACAATAACTAATTGAGCAGAACAACAAGTGTTAGGAAATATTATCATATACATTTTCAGCTTGGGACCCTTAGCATGTAAGCTTAAAAGATGTTTATTGAAACATATTTTTTTTTACAAGTACACTGATGTTTATTTTCAAAACCCGTGCTTAAAGGAAAGCCTTTGAACATTTCTGTGCTGCTGGTTCCCTACAGTGCATGCATGCTGATAAACTGAAGGCTGCAATATTGGGAATTGCAAAAAGATATGCATCTACTATTGTAAAGTCGAGATGATCCTCATATTGATGGAGCATATGCATTGTTCTTAAGAGCCGTAGTTATAAATACAGGTACACCACCAATTTTCTGCAAACAGAGACCCCGGCACCTCTTTTAATCCAGACAAAATTATGAGTGGGCAGAATAAATTGAATTCAATTTTAATTAAATTCATCCATACTAATGAGCATTTATCATTTGTACTATTTACACTAATGTACCTATATTACATTTGATCATTTAATTTACATTTAATAGTTGTTCAGTCTAAGTATCCAGCAGTCATGGTGCTTTAGAGACACTGGATGTGTATAATTATTGGGCCAGAGGTGTACAGCTGAATTATTATAACATAATTTGTGTTGGTCCAGTAAAACAAATAATCCAGCAAAGCGTAAAAACCAAGGATGCCAGAAAAGTGTTGATGTACCTGTACTCCATTCTCTTGTCATTAAATATTTTTTTTGCCATGTTTAAACTGGTATACTGGCTGAATGAGTTGATGGTTTTTATCCAGGCTAGGCTTTGCTAAGATCAAACAGTGCATTATCAGAATGAGTATATAAGAGAAAACATTTGCCTTTGCTCCATGATGGGTCTATACGGAGGCAGGGAAAGGATAGCCCCACTGCTCCATCTGGCAGGTGGGTAAAATGATGTAGTGCATGATGGGGCTGGCAACCTTGTCTTGTAAAACAGATTGATATAGAAATTGTCACTGCAAGAGTACATTAATGTTTTGGTGCTGGCTTCCTGCAAGGGTACTCAGCTCAGTGGTTGCTCCATATACATTTCACACTTGCCATCTCTGGTGATTGCCTAGCATTTAATTATGGTCTTGCAGCATTTGTTTGTGTGTGCTTAAGTGCAAGGGCCGATATAGAGCACTGACAGAGCAGTACTGAAGGCTGCATCCTAAAACATTTTGCTGAAGCACTTTTTTTCTTGTCTCGTTATTTTGTTGTTGTTTAACTATGGCTCCTGAGCTTGTTGCTCTTTTGCAGCCATTGTCAAAAGATTTCCTTAGTAGATCCAGGGTTTTTCTGTGGCTTTTCTGCCATTCCACAACTTGAATTGGAATCATGTTCTAGCTTCTTTCCCATGCATTCCATACTGGCTCAGTATGCATTTAAGTCTGGTTTCACATCTGGTTTTGAGCTAGCAGCGGGAAAGAGTATGCTATGCATTCTCTGGAGTATGCTATGCATTCTCTGCCATCACCAAAGGGGGACTCTAAATGGGCAGGGTTAAAGTACTATTCTGTGGTGCTGGGCTCTCCCAAGGAATCATCATGTACTGCACAGAGCCACTTTTTCATTGTGGAATCGTTGTTCATACAGTCAGCCAGGTAAAAGCCAGAGTTTAAGTCTGGATCTCGAGGAATTCTGCCAGGCTTAGTGTGCAGTGCTGGGTTCTCAACATGTTGCACCAGTGGTAATCCTTGTTTGACTGATTGATCCATGAACATTAGCTAAGCAACTTGAGAACTCAAAGGTTGACTGTTTCCAGGATGTACTGCGTGGAGATGCTTCATGGTGTTGGTTATTTGTCTAATCCTGGAATTCATGTTCGAGCAGTGAATTCCATAGCGTCATGTCATGTCTCAGTAATAAAGACTATATTCGGTAAGGTGATAATGTCAATTGCTTATCATTTACCAATGCTAAAGATTGTGCACAGTAAATTATAGGATTGGGGCACTTTTATGAAACCTATTTTGTTCATTTTCTTACACATATAAGAGTATTCATGTTTTTCGCAGAATGCAAAGAATTTATAGAATGTATGTTGAAAGGAACAAAATTAAAATTTATCAGTGAAAAACACTGTCATTAGCTCTTTTATTTTCATGAGTTTTTTCCGTTTTTCAATCTCAAATTTAATGTAATTTTTTTGCCAACTAAAACATTTGCTTCAACTACATAAAATGTATGCCAGCAGTATTTATTTGTTTTGATTAATATTTTTTAACCCATTCACTACATGGAGCAAGAAGAGAAGAAAAATTTCTGGAAATTGAGTGTAAATTAACTTCTTTTTTTTAAAGTAGCTTGAACAATTTGTAACAGAGTGTTAAAGATAACCAGGAAATAGAGTTGATGAATATAAGTTTAAAATTCTATACGGCATGTTATGTTTTTGTTGGCTTTCCGTATATTCATATTTTAATGTGCATGTGAGGGAGAGTATAGGAGCATGACTCTGTTAAGTTTCTTGTTTCAACAAATTTTTCTTATAATTAATGTGTCCAAGATATGAGTTTATTGAAATGGATCATGTACCTTTATGATTTCAATCACTGGACTGTTCTAATGCTTATATAAAACTATGTTGATAGTAACTCTGATATAAGTACAAGTATGTAACCAATCTTTATAAAATATGACTGAGTGTGTGAAATGAAGTTGTAATGGGTTTTTTAAATTATTTTTCGTTTTACGGTACTTCTTGCACTGATGTTGCAATTAATTTCATTATTATTGTTATAAATACTATTGTATTTGCTTTGCAAATGCGGAACAGTACATAACTACATGTCATCTCCTTTTAAGTACTGAAACTTTTTACTTGTGTGTTGAGAACCACTGCTGTAGATGGAAATTCAGAAAACAGATCTTACAACAAAGACAGCAGTACATATATGCTTGACTTAATCCTAATTCCGAATATAGCACTTTGAAACCCAACAACAAATATGATTTTATCAAGGCAGATCTTTACAGAGCTGAGTGTTTGTAAAGTAGATATCCTCACAGCTCTTTGGTTGCCTGCCACTGCATTAAAGTAATATACTACTGGACAAAAGTTAAGGGCCACCATTCAGTTTAGACAAGGTTTATATAATTGATTGGCAAACTGTAAAGACAAGTGAAAATGTCATTAAAACTGAGCTCAGAGAAATGTGTATACATATCTGTGTGCACTAGGTTAATTTTTTTTAAATGTCCAAAAACTGGGTCACTTTAACCTGCACATGAAAATTGCCATTGTTGCTGCAAAAACTCGTGGTTTTTGCAACACGCCCCACTAGTTCAAAAGGTGAACAAGTGAGTTGAATTTCTTGTTGTTAGTAAGTCACACATTATTAAAAAAACTTGACTGATCTTTTCCACGGATGAATGAACTTTATTTTGTAATAAATTGTTTACACCTGGTTGCATTTATTTGGTCCGTAGTGGAGTTTTTCTTGGTGGCCCTTAACTTTTGTCCTGTAGTATAGATATCACATATGGAAAACCAGTTTGTAAAGTAATAGTGAATATGACAGTAGCACAGACTCGAACTTGTGGCAACAGAGATTTTAGCTAGCCCTTAGTGGAGAGAATGTTTCTTAATTAGGTTTACCTGAACTTAGGTTTTTTAAGTTTTACTTGAATATCTGACCTATTCAGTGTTGTTTAAATTTAAATATTGATTCTGTATTGAATGTAAACTTTCATTGCTTCCCGTATTATTGCTGTATTACTGTGCAGAAGTGTTGAAGTAAATGTATGTTTGTAACATATGCAGATGTATAGTATGTAAGCTGTTATAAAACTTGTTGTTTTCTGCTTGATTATGTGGAAGTTGCAGACTTCTCAGCCGTCACAGATGAACACCAATGGGAAGATATGTACTGAATGACATTATGTAAGACGTGACTTGTATCCTAGAAATTTCTGCGGCGTATGTATATATGTGTGTGCCTGCTTAGTAATCACAGGCATGCATAAATTTTATATATATATATATATTTTTTTTTTTTTTGCCTTTCAGCTCATATTTGAGCATAGTCTTTTAATTAATTCATGCTAAGTCCTCCTGCTCTTTGTCATCAGCTGAAGTTCTTTCTGTGGTTTCTTAAGTCTCTGTTTTTCTCCTCCATGCCTTTTGGGTCTGTTTCTTTTACATTGGTGATTCCAGAACAAGGATTGCTTTGTGAAACTGCAAGCTGATTTCCTTAGGATGTGTCAATCTTTTCCTCGATTCTTTGTTCTCATTAGATTGTCTAGCTCTTCCCATTGGTTCTGGACTAGCGATCCTGTTTGCTTATTTGTAAATTTTATTGGCTTGGACTCTGGAAATTCTGGTTTTGCTTTTATATAAATCTGTTTTCTTTCTGTTATCCATTTTTTGTGGTATCTGTTCAGTCTTCACTTTGTACTGGCTTTTTGTTTTCATTCCAAGAGCTTACTTGTCTCGTACTGTATGTTAATAACCCATTGACAATGGTCTTAGGTATTTGCTTAATTTTTCAGAGGTTGAAGCACTTGTTTTTAGTAAGATATTGTGACAGTAAATTCTTTTGTTCTTGGTTTCTGAGGTATCTTCTCCTCCCCAACTGTATCTGTATTTTTGTTGCTATGTATTGTGTGAGCATTAGTGTACTTTAGATAAATGGTAGATGGTGACATGATGTCATATCTGCTAATGTAAATATTGTCTCTTCATATAATGATGATTTGAATTTAAAATTAGTTGTATGTATGCAGATGTGATCAGTCAGATACACACACATATTACATCACATACTAGGTTACTATCTGCCTTAGCTTTTATTTTGGTAGTGGAGTGAAGTGTTAGAGACTTCATCATACTGGCTTCAGCTTTATGAGATGGGGTGATTAGTTCCCTTCCTCATTGCCTTTCCTGTGTGTGTGTGTGAGAGAGAGAGAGAGAAAGAGAGAGGGAGGATGCAAAGTGTCCTGAAAGTCTGTTCTCATAGGGAATAATTACATTAATAATTATAAACATGAATGAGTGTAGAAAAAACTGATGACAGCATGTTATACCAAGCCATCATCAATCTACATAGGTCAGTAGATTTATGTATGAATGCAAAGGAGCTCAGTTTGAACGTCTGTATAGATAACGCTATGTGTGTATATGTATATATCAAAATATACGGACTATATATACACACACAGTTACACAGAGGTATCTTGCATAGTAATCTCTAGAGAAACATACACACATTTACAAGATTCTTGAAAAACATAATTTGATGATGTGCACATTTTATATTTTATGATTGGTTGCTACATACACAGCTTGTAAAAAAAATGTAATATTATATTTCATGCTTTGAAGTCCTACATGATTTGCACAGTTTATATGTAGCATTTCTGTTTTCATCAGCACTAAAATCTGCCTAAGGCTCACAATCAGGGTTGTGTTCTAACCCATCTGTAAAATGGATACCTGACTTCTCTCAAGTTAGGGAAGGCAAAGGCAGTGAGGATGGAACTGGTCACCCCATCTTATGAAGCTTAGACTTAGTATAGGGGAAGTTTCAATCTTTTTATTTAAAATAAAATTTTGCTTCATTTGTGAGGCGCTCTCCATTCAACCTAGACTCGTGGGCCATCAGTTATATTAGGGCACATGTCCAAATAATAAAGACCTTTCAGTCTTGATTTTGTGAAGTCTCTAACCATTTCACTTATGTATGCAAAAATTTGCTATGGGACTACCTTCACCTGAAAATCTGTGCTCAGAATATGTTGCAGAATTCTGCAATTTTGTTTAACACTGTTATAATCTCTCATGAGTTATACCAGTAGTAAGGTAAAGTGTACTAACATTGTTACAACATTTCATTTGTATCATCTTTTACCTTGTTTATAAATTTTAATAATCATGACAGAATGTTGACCTTTGTGTGTGTGACAGATAGAGAGAGGGAGAGCTGTTATGATGTTGAAACCTAGATGCAGTGAAAGGCAAACTTGAATGAGACAGAAATAATGGAAATAAAGTTATAAATGCATGTCTTTGTGCTTTTGTTTTTAATTTTTTATGTTATGCATGGAGTTGCTTAGCAATATAAGGAGCGAATAAACAGAACATTACGAGGAACTTCTCAGCTAACAAAATTCCCAAGACATTTAGCTATCATAAAAGGAGCTACAGGTTTATTATGAAAGGCCAAAACAGGAAGAAATAAAGACAGCCATAAAGCTTCTAAAACATGAAAAAAAAGGATATTGAAAATAGTGCGCAAATTCTTCTTCTTCAAGTACCATGTTTAGTGATATAGATCATGTCTCTCCACAACTTCCTGTCTCCAGTACAATTTATCAATTCTGCAGTTGACCTCCTTCCATGCCACGATGTCAAACTGTCCAGTATGTGCTCTTTGTCTTGTTCTATTTTTGTCCCTTGCAGTCTGACCTGTTGTTACTAAATATTCCAGCTTTCCTCCTCTCACGACATGCTCCAAAAAAAAAATTGCGCAAATTACAGAGGGTAAATGTTACTTTCAGTGCGTGGGTATAATATTAAAAATGATCATCCTTGCGGTTAAAAATGTCTAACGACAGACAACCGAAAATCATGCACATATCTTGGCAACAATATAGACACACTATAAAAAGCAAGAGGAACTTTCATTGCTTTAGGAAATATAAGGAGATCAAAAGAAATTGAGCCCAACACAAACAGCAAAATCTTCTCCTAAAAATCTCAAGTCAATCGAATTTTATGGCTCTGAAACATGAGCAGCAAAAACAACAACCAAGAAGTAACAGACTCGTAAATGGAGGCTTGCAGAACTGAAATAGTAGGAGGAGGTCACCAATGTGGAACTGATGACAAGAACCATTCAAGCACAGTGGAACAAAAGAACATCCTGGCGGCGGATTAGACACATATTGTTTAAAACCTGTTGATTGCATGACCAGGTAGTCTTTGTTCTTGAATCCTCAGGGCAATAGCGGTAAAGAGAGACCAAAAAAAAAAAACACACACGAAGTCAGCATGAGACAGAAATGAAAGGGCTAAGGACAACATTGAAAGACCTTAAGCTGATGGCACGAGACAGGAAGACTTGGCACGGAATTGGTTGAAGGCCTATGCGCCTTGTGCAGGGGAGAAGAGCTAAAAGGCAATGACAGTTGCTTCTCGTATCACTGCGACATGCTGTAGTTATCATGGGGTACATGGTATACCTCCCTACTGGATTTTAGTATCAATGTGCCCATTAGCATGAAGGTACGAGGGAAGGTCAAAAAGTAATGCCTCCTATTTTTTATGTATGTAAATACTGCATCGGTGTGCAATTTGTAAATTTAACAGGATTCCTCAAACACTCTTCTGCACTGTATAGCATTAACAACTTGTTTCAGTAACAGGTGGCACCACTGTAACAGTTTAAAAATGACTGCCAAAGACGTTCGGTTAAAACAACGTTATGTCATAGTATTCCTCAATGCTGAAGGCGAGACCCCAATTCGCATCCACGAACGTTTGAAGAATGTTTATGGAGATTAAACAGTGGATGTTAGCACTGTCCGACGTTGGGTACATCGTTGTGACGAAGCTGAAGTAGGTCAATCCTCAATGGCTGACGCAAAGCGGACTGGCCGCCCGTCTACCGCAGTGACTCCACACAACATTCATCGAGTTGATGGCATCATTCGTGGTGACCGTCGGGTAACACTGGATGAACTTTCTTTCATGTTGTCCATTAGTAAAGGCAGTGTCCAGAACATCATTAAAGACCTGGGTTATTCAAAAGTTTGTGCACGGTGGGTACCCAGAATGTTGACAGACAGACATAAAGAAACAAGGAAAACCATAGCCATCAACCTCCTGCACCGTTACGAAACTGAAGGAGAAGAGTTTTTATCGAATATTACCACATCCCCCTTACAGTCCCGATCTTGCACCTTCTGACTTCCATCTGTTTGGACCACTGAAAGAAGATCTTCGCGGACATCACTTTGAGGACACCGAGACCCTTATAAACGCGCCGTACGCCAGTGGTTTAGGAAAAAGGACACACATTTTTACCGTGCGGGGATACATGCCCTTGTGAGAAGATGGACAAAAACTGTAACAAATAACGGAGACTACATTGAGAAATACATTTTTGAAGTTCAGACTTGGGGCTACATTTCAATGTGAATTTTATCTGTTTTCTTGCCTATTGAATGAAATTAAAAATTACGAGGCATCACTTTTTGACCGTCCTTCGTATGTGGCGAGTCTTTTGGTCATCACTGAGAAACATATCTTTTCTTCCACGCCAAGTAATGAGACTGATATGAACTAATATCAGAAGATTTTTTTTTTTCCTTTTGGGACGTATACTTCATTCGCTCCTTTCCATTTTATACTTGTGTGTTGGCTTTTCCTTTATTTCTCAATAGTTGGGGCAGTCGTTTGAAAACCCCAGGGCACCTTTTATATACAATCCAGGAGACACCATTGGGACTTGGAGCTGATGTATATCAGGATTTCTGAACAATATGTGCTTTTTCTTGCACTGTAGGTGGCTTGATATTGAATGCAGTTTCTGGTTTACTGAGAATTATAAAGCATGTTAAGAGGTTCATCTTTTCTTGCATATTCTTTTAGTTCTTTTCAAAAGAGCAATGTTCCTAACTGTTGCTTTTGAAACAGTTCATCTGGAAACTTGAGTCTTTATTATACAGCCTGGTGGTTGCATGTGAGAAGAGACGATGACTGTGAGACGTGATAAAGCAGAGAGTTCTGTGGAATATCAAAAAGTTAGACCACAACGAGGTCATTTTCAGAAAATTGAAGATCAAGGAAAAATAGAATCTTAGCGCAATATATTTTAAGGACGTCTAAATAACAGACCGCCTCAAAAGTGAGCGACGGTAAAACTTCCAGCACAAGGGCCAATTTGAACCATTACACAAACTAGACGGTCGCCATGGGCGGCAAAACTTTTTATTTTTGTGAAAAAAAAAGGGGGGGGGGGGGGGGGAGATCAAAATCAAGTGATCTAAGAAATTTGGTGGAAGAATAAAAATCGTAATTTCGAGGGGAAAAAAATAATTACTGTGAGCCTTCTGATCATCATCAGCTACTGTCTACACATCGAAGGTCGACTGCAATAGATCTCCAAAGTCGTATGTCTCTTATCTTGATTAACAAGGGCAGTTATTGTATCAGACTCACAACCCATGCTTTAGAAGGTCCAAAGCGGATGGCTCCGGCATGAATGGAAAACCTCCATCGAAGCCTCGAATCTTCAGGAACTGGTGTTGGATCTACTGTCCTGGTCATGCAGGGGTACGCGGCAGCGAAAGAGCTGACAGGCTAGCTTCAAGAGCACTCATTCAGGGTACAATGGGTATGAATAAGGAAGAGATACTGAGGGCAATTAATGATCGCCTATTCGAGAATGACATTGCACTCGATGAATCATCAAGGCTAAGATTGCTGGAATTTGGCATCAAACGTAAGACTAACAGGGGTGGGCGTATGAGAGGAAGCATCCGGCGTATATACAGCCAGCGCGCAACAGGAACAATTAACATCATACCCTTTGACATTTGCTGAGGGAGATTGAGCACCTATGGGTTTGCCGAAGAGCAGTGACGTCAATTCTGATCAACAATGGCAAATTTGATAGTACACTCTTTCCTGTCCAACTGTTGATGTTATCTTCCCACATTTAGCGCTGTCTTCCTTTTGTTCTCACGGCAAGCAGGAGAGGAGAAAACGTCGAAAGGAACACGAGAAAAAAAAAATGCAGCTGAGGGATGTCACCTCATGGGCGCATTCCCATAGTCAATTATGACTGAAAGGGCTATTATTATTATTATTATCCTCTTGCGCATATGCCTTCAATTCTTCCTTCCATCATGGTCTTCGGCAAGGTGTTATGTCTTTCGACATGGCCAAAAAACTTAAGCCGTCTAATTTTATCTCCTTCATTAATTCTCTTTTTTCATTCCTCGGTTTCTATAACCTCTTTATTTGTTTTCTTCTCTTTGAACGAGACGTGCCCCATTCTTCTATATACACACATCTCAAAGGCCTCAATTCTTTCTTCCAATTGCTTGTTCATTGTCCATGTTTCTACACCATCATCATCATCTCAACCCATAACCCGTCATGGGTCGTAGGGGTGCCATGGTGGAAGCATCAGCAGACAGGGTCCTCCACTGCTCTCTATTCTCAGCAATGCGTACAAGTGTGGAGAAACCGTGTCCTGCCCATTCTTTGATGTTATCAGCCCAGGATTTTCTTTGCCTTCCTCTTCTCCGTTTACCTTCGACTGTTTCCTGGAGGATCGTTTTCGAAAGGGAGTCATGACGAGTTACATGCCCAAACCAGGCAAGCTTTCGACGTTTCACTATTGGCAAAAGTGGTTCTTGGTGGCCTGCATAGGTGTTTATCTTCTCTCTAACATAGACATTTGTTTTGTGCTCTTTATAGCAAATGCGCAAAATTCTTCTATAACATTTATGTACACCATACAAAAGGGTAAAGGTAGTCCCATAGCAGATACTGCCATAGGGGAGTGAAGTGTTAGAGACTTCACTGTTGTTACGGGGTTTTTCTTTGGGCTCGTAGTTCTTTAGATATATTATTTGATTATTATATAATGAGTCGGACACTGCTTCAGATCAAGTGCCGATAGGGGTATGTCCTTTTCAGTCCCCGCCCAAAGCCGTAATCTTCAACATAAATGATATTCCAAAGGCCAGGTTGGACGATTCAATTACACATTTATTATACATTTCGTAGCTCCAAATAAATCATAGAAGATATGTTCATTTTTTTTTTTTTTAACACTGTCGTAATTTTTATCTGAGAGAGTTCTGATGGATATTGGTCCTTTAGAGTGTAGAATGATAGTGATGGCTCTGTGAGAATAAGGATTTAGGAAAGTGAGGTAGTAGATTCACAAGGGCTGGGGAAGAGTAAGGACAGTCTCTTATTACGACAATATTTGTCTCTCAAAAACTATTCCTACCACTCTTCTGAACAAACAGTTGTTTGTCAGTTGCAGTCGCTCATGCGCACACACCGATTTGGTGATTCTGACGCGCAACGTACATGAATACACACTACGATAACAAAATATGGGAAATGTTTGGGTTTTGGGCCAGCCGACACCAATGCTAATAAAGTTTTTAATACTTTTATTATCATAAAATCAAGTTACAAGTAAGTATCAATGTACAGTCAGAAATCATGGGTTACAAAACACAAAATAACAGGGGGGAGGGTTTCTGATGAGAAGTATCCAATGCACCTTTTCCCGCTTGTATTTACTAACAGAAAAGACCGGGTCCCAAAGACGAGAGGGGGGGGGGGGGGGTGATGATGATCAGAGATAGGCAATTTAACCCAATGGTAAATTTATTACTCTGAGTCCAGGGGGTTACAGTAATAGGGGGTAAAGGTAAAGCTAGGGGTCATCAAATGTTTTCCTTTGATCAACCAATTTTCCCGGGAGGGGGGGAATGCTCACAGTTAAATAATCCCGCTAGGAGAAATCCCGTACAATTAATACAGTACACCTTAATACTAGGTTGGACTAATTATAAGGGTAAAAAGATTAAATCTCCTTTTTTCATTAAAAAAAAAAAAAAACGCTTGGCTGGCCAGCACACAGTCACACACACACAGACTTACCAAATGGTGAATTCTGGCACTTCATAGGAAATACATAAAAAAACAGCACTTAACCTTGGCTTAGGTAAAAAGTATTTTCTTCCGTGTACAGCCCCAGATTAGCGGGTTGTTGAAGTTTAACGGTACTGTTTGTTTATTAGATAAAGTTCCTAAAGAATGGCACAGGCACTTGGCTAGGTATGAGAAATGGTGTGGTGTCTAAGATTGGCACAGCTGGTGGAGAGAACTTGCTTTTGCAGTAATGTCACAAACTACAAAAACACTGAGGTAAGTTCTTCAGGGGGTTGGTAAAATCCAATGATTATGCTTGACAGACAGTGTCAGGGAAATCTATGTTCTTCTTCACGAATAGAGCAGTGAGTAAAATATTGCTACTGTTTACTGTTCTTCTTCCAGTTTGATAACAAAAAAAAAAAAACGACTTTATGAATTGGGATTTTAAAATAGTCTTTGGGCTTGCTTTGTTTCTGCATACTTCAGATAGCTGGATCCCAACAGGATCGCCACAAAGATTAAATTTCAAATATGTTCATAAGTCACTGGAGTAATCGAACTGAGTCGGCAAGACTCTAGATATATATTATTGCTGCGAAATGGCTGCTTAAATGATGTTTCATTGCTGCTTAATTGCTGCTTAAATGATGTTTCATTGCTGGAATGCGAGTTTCAAAAGATCATTCTGGATGCAATAGAAAAAACATGAAATACAATAAAATCATATTAAAATCTAACGCGCGATACATTTACAGTTTACATATTTTCTGCACTCGCATCTTCAATTAATAAAGCAAGAGAGAAAAAAAAAACTCCCCGTGAGGTTAATAGTTGAAAGCACATCTATTTATACAGAACTAAACTGTATTAAAGTTATAATTCCCTTAAGCGGCTATTGTATTAGGAAATAAACTTATAGATGTAACATTTAGTTGGCACTAGAACTTGAAGATGGGCTTATTTAATAAGGTTAAATTTACACCACAATCCAGTGAACTAAATATGAAATAACTAGACCACTGATCACTCGAAGCTAATGTATAAATTACCGTCTGCACAGAGAAAGAATTTCACTCCAATAGCCAACAATTTAGATGAAATCTAGCAGGAATTTTTAACTATTTGCTAGTGAATCTTAGAATTCTGTCAGAACGAATGATACGTTGCCCTTTTCAGATTCTGTATTTATCTATTAGAAAGGCAAGATAAATGGTACATATGAAAATTTCGCGCCTCTTCAGTTCCCAGGGGAAGTCGAAGTTATTTAGCCGCCATGCTAACCACGATGGCCCAACTGGCTTCCGATCTACGTTCGTTTCAGGCTGCTCGCACGAGCATGTGAAATTCCGGCGAGACTAGCCTCGTTCGCGGTGAGTTTCCTGATTCTTCAGATCGTATCCGCTACGCTGAGCGTTCCGTCTTTCGGGTAAGTCTGCCGGTGGCCACAGAAGTGCGAAGTCTGCAAGAAGCTTTCTTCTGACCGCTCGTGTCCGTCTTGCGAACGGTTCAGTATTCGTACGGAGATGCTAAACTTCTGCTTCTCTGTTCTGGGGATCTTCTTGACTGCTTTGATCCTAGCCGCTACTCTTCGTTGATGAAAAGTTACAACAATACTGATGTTCAGGGATTCTAATGTTATGAAAAGCTAAAGTCCCTTTAATCATCCATCAAATCAGGGAAAATTCACTTGACAAACTAGACGTACGTCACAAATACATACGTCCAACACCTTGAAAATACACACAGCGAATCTCCAAAAGGAACGCTCAACTCATCATCATCATCAGTTGCCATCTCCACAACGAAGGTTGGCTGTAATGGATCTCCAACGTCTTCTGTCTCTTGTCTTGGTGGTGCACTCTGATAGACTCTTTCCCGTCCATCTCTTGATGTTATCTTCCCACTTATAGCGCTGTCTTCCCCTTGCAGCTACCTTTGCCCGCCTCACATCGCGTGTTTGGGGAAACTCTAAACTCACAATGAAGACCAAAGCTGTGGTATATAATGCCTGCGTCACCAGCACACTCCTATATGGCAGTGAGACCTGGACGACCTATGCTAAGCAAGAAAGAAGGCTCAATACCTTCCATTTGCGGTGTCTACGCCGCATCCTCGGCATCTCGTGGCAAGATAAAGTGACAAATGTCGAGGTGTTGTCACGTGCTGGCCTTCAAAGTATGTATACGCTGCTTAGACAGCGCAGACTTCGCTGGCTTGGCCATGTTCGCCGCATGGAAGATGGTCGCATCTCAAAAGATATCTTCTACGGACAATTAGCAGATGGCAAGAGAACAGTTGGGCGACCACAGCTGAGGTTCAAAGATGTGTGCAAGAGAGATATGAGGGCACTGGACATGGATCCAGCAACATGGGAGGATGAAGCTGCCGATCGCACTAAGTGGCGATGCTATTTACGGCCCCACCTCAGATTGGGCGAAGAGAGGCTCACACAAGAAGCAGAGGTGAGGAGAAAACGTCGAAAGGAGCACCAGGAAAATAAGCAGCTGAGGGCTGCCACCTCAGGGGCGCATTCCCATAGTCAGTTATGACTGAAGGGGCTATTATTACCCCTTGCACGTTTGCCTTCAACTCTCCCTTCTGTTATGGTCTTCTGCAAGGTGTTATGCCTTTTTATGTGGCCAAAGTATTTTAGCGGCCGAACTTTGACCTCTCTCATTAGTTCTCTTTTCATACCTAGATTTTCTAGGACCTCCTTATTTGTTTTCATCTCTTTCCATGAGATACGCCCCATTCTTCTATATATCCACATTTCAAGAGCCTCAATTCTTTCTTCCAAATGCTTATTCATCGTCCATGTTTCTGCACCATACAGAAATGCAGAATATATATAACACTTTTTGATTCTCAGTTTTAATTTGTGAGATAACTGTTTGGATGTCAGTATATGTTTCATGTTGTTGAATGTAGCTTTGGCCATTCCTATTCTCTTCTTGATTTCTGTTTCACATCTGCCATCTTCTGTTATTATATGACCAAGATATACGTAGCTCTTGACTTGTTCCAGGATTTTCCCATTTACGCTTATCTTTAATGTGGGTTTATCGTCTGTTTTGCTAATTATCATAGTTTTTGTTTTCTCAATATTAATGTCCAGTCCATATTCATGACTTATACTGTTCACTTGCTTCACTAGTTCTTGTAACTCCTGTTCGCTTTCAGCTAACAACACGGTATCATCTGCATATCTAAGGTTGTTTATTGACCTTCCACTGATGTTCAGTCCTGGTATTTCCTGTATCTGTTTAAAAATTTTTTTGGTGTATAAATTAAATAGGCAGGGGGACAGCTCACAACCTTGTCTGACACCTCTTTTTATGTCTATGTATGGTGAATAATTCCTTCCCGAATTCCTGCTCAACTCAGCAGACGGCAAAAACTGGCGTCTGCCACTTCGGCCAACAAAATGTCGTCACTTCCTGTAACCAGGGTCAACGATCGTAAACAAATAAAGTACATGTCGAACTGTATTGATATCGACATACATGTTATGAAATTTACTCATATCAACTGTACTATAGTCCGTTCACCAATTGATGTTCAACTATGAAATTTGTTTTCAAAAAAAAAAACTACCTGATGTAATGAATTTATATTTTGCATGTAGTCTTATATTATCCATGACGTTACAAATATGTTGTTGTTAAGTCAATATCATTTCTGCATTCTTCAAAACCGTAAATTCCTTTGATCTTTTCCGAATCTTACAAGAAGCACGGCTTAAAAATTAAATTTTACAGTATACTACGTCATAAATGTCAAAAGTATGATCAGAGGCGTTTCCATATCTGCTCACCGCATAGGAAACAGCTATAAGTAGTGATACATTTAAATCTGAAACGGGGGGAAGGGGGGGGGGGGGGGGAATGTATTCAAAACTATATTATATACGACACGGTAAACTTTACATGTATTCCTGCACTATTTCTTCTTGTTTTGAAGGAGCATAATTACATTGTTTTATGTTTTTGATATATCAATTAAGTTACATTTATCTCAGTCCGTATCTGACTATTCCATTAGATTAACAACTGTTAATGGCTGGATAAACTGTAATCCATCACGTTGCCAGTATTCTTCTTCTTCACGGAGCACATGATCTACACATTTCTTCCAGAATTGAAAATCTGTCTTTTTTAGGGTATCGTGTGTAAGAACTTTCACGTCGCTCATTTTAAATGTGGTGTTCTGTGCTGCAACCTGTCCTTTGATTTTAGCCCAAAGTAACTCTATTGGGTTAAGATGCGAATGATAAGGTGGTAGTCGAAGAGAGGTGTGACCATATGATTCAATTATTTTGTCAACGCAATACACCTTAGTCTTCTTAGTCTGTTTCACAAGCTGTAACAATTCGGGTTTGAAATAGGTATTGTCGACATTGACATTTTCATTTCGTAGCCAAGTTCTTATTTCATCTTTTGTACTTGAGGAAGTTGGTACTTTGTCTTCCTGAGCTACTACATTGTGATAGGATGCATTATCCATTACAATACATGATGGTCTGTCAAGAATGGGGAGAAGAGTTGTTTCTATCCAAGAACGAAAAATATGTCCATTCATTTCAGTGTGGTAGTCCCTACCATCTGTTGAAATTGCCTGGAACATTAGTTCTGCGTCATGGACAATTCCATTTTCACTGCTGCCAGCATGCGCAATTATAATTCGTTGTCCTTTGCTACTGGAAATTATCCTTTTATGAACACTGTCAGAAGATTGCCATTCTTTCTCATTTGTATGGTGCGAATTAACCCATGTTTCGTCTAAATATACTGTATCATATCCGTCAATCCTTCGTGCTCATATTTGTCTAAGGAATTTGCTTCAGGCAGCAATTATGTGTGGTTTTTCACATAATACATTCCTGCCTCCAACAGATTTGCGAAACGTAAAACCGACGGACCTTACAATTTTCCAAAGAGTTGTTTTTGAGATATCAATATCACAATCCTTTAGCAGCTTCACTTTCAGTTTGCGGAGAGTGACAAGTTCATTTAACGAAAACATTTTGAAAATCTCACGTCAAATAATTTCTTCATCGAAGTTGTCACCCTTTTTTCCCCCTTCCTTGCCTGACATTTTTAGACTCAACATCATGTTGTATCCATCGACGAAAAGAAACTCTGTTAATACCAAGCGCAACCTGTGTTCTTCTATCAGGTCTATTGATGTCGTGATATAAACTCCCCTTTTTAGCCTCCCTACAGAAGTGTCTATACAGCATTACAGTAACCTTGTTCATAGTTATACATTTGCACTTCAAACTTATAATGAATGTAATATTATTCTATACGTGCAGGAAAAAAAAAATGTGTTTCAATATAATACAATGCAGCTATAACTTTACAATAATTTCACAATACGCCACTGACTTTACAACTAATGATGTCGCACTATTTCAGCTTTCTTCTTCTTCTTCTTCCTCGTTCGCCTTCAGACTTCCACATTTATGACTCTAATAAAGGCAGCAGTCAACTCAAGGTTCCCGACATCTCCAAACAGTTTTTCGTTGACAGAAGTGGGTTGTTGCCATATGCTACCCCGTTCATTACTGTAGGTTGGGCAGTACTGCAGCAGGTGTTCGACTGTCATCGGGCTGGTACCGCAGGTGCAGAGATCTGTTGCACCAATTTTGTATTTGTGGTACAGATGGTATCTCAATCTGTTGTGCCCAGTGCGCAGTCGAAAAATGATGACCTGTTCTTTTCTGGATAGTTGATGATATGCGTCATTTTTCAAATGTCCCGGGTGCTCTCTTTCCCATTTGGACTTGAATGTAGCCTTTATAGTGGTCTTTGCCGTTGCGTAAGTTGTCTCTATATCATTTTGCTGTAAGGCACCTCCTTCTTTAGCAAGTCTATCTGCCTCTTCATTTCCTGGTATGTTGCAATGGGCTGGTATCCACTGGATAGTGCACTTCTTGAAGCATTCGGCCAGTCTTTCAAGGGAGATTATCAGATCTTTCAATCCTTTAGTTTGGTGGCTCTTCAGCGCTGATATTATTGAGAGGGCATCTGAAAAGATTACTATCTGTTTTTCTGCCTGTGCTTTGCATTCAATAAGAGTTTCAGCTGCCTGTTTCAGGGCTTCTGCTTCAGCACAGAAGTTGTTGCAGTATTTTCCAGTGGCAATTGCCATAGAGTGAATTCTATTCTTTAATTTTATGAGGATGCCGGCACCCCCATTTTCAACTGCATTTGTTGCCGAACCATCAGTATATGCATGTGTCCAAAGCTTCGCTGGAAATCTTTGGTCAATATACTTGGTTGCTATACACTTTCTTTGTGTTTCTGTCTGTGTTCCCTTACCTTCAATGCCTGGAATATCAGATTTTAACTCAGGAAAGCATCTTATTTTCCACAGTGGGATAGTTGAGCTTGTTGGGATTTTCTTTGCAACTGAGCTAGCTAGTATGGTATTATTGTTAATTTTTTCTTTTGCTTGGGCGACAAAGTTAGTTCGCTTGAGCCTGCCTCTTCCTAGCCTATTCATTCTTTGGTACATTTCAGCTTTCAACAGCAGACAACTGCGGTGCACGAAATGTCATAATTTTGTCTTAAAATATATTTTTTTTCTATTAAACAACCATTTATTGCCCGTGCAACACAAATGTACTGCCGACACGCTACATTTTAATACCGGTAGGGGAGTGTGATTTTAATATAACCTGAAGAAGAGATATCTCAAACTAGATATATTTTCCGGAGGCAAAAAATGTTTTTATAACGTCATGGATAATATAAGACTAGGCCTACATGCAAAATATAAATTCATTACATCAGGTAGTTCTTTTGAAAACAAATTTCAAAGTTGAACATCAATTGGTGAACGGACTATATGTCCAGCATCGAGAGGCGGGGTAATCAGTTCCCTTCCGTGCTGACTTTTCCTTCCCTAACTCAAAGTCAGGTACCCATTTACAGCTGGGTAGACTGGAGCGTTTCGATACCGTGAATCGAACCCGACACCTATGCTGCGAGAGACCAGCGCTATAACCACTCTGTCAATCAGACGCTCACCATACAATAGTGGGCCTTGTACAGCACTGTAAATAAACGCGCATAAGCATAGACACATTAGCATTTTTATGTGCATGTTAAATGTTCAAAAAATATATATATATAAATTGACGAATAGAAAATATGTATAGTATATTTAAAATATTAGGTGTAATAAATGAAATAGAAAGTGATACAGTACACCATAGTCTACAAGTGTCTGTATTAACTACAGTATAAAGCAGTGTTTCTCAAGCTAGTGTGCCGCCGTGCCTATCAAAGTGTGCCGCAAAAATTGTGTAAATTTACTACATAAAGTACATTTTTAGTGATCGTGTAAAATAAAACTGATCTTACAGCTTGAATTCATTCAATAATAATTGAAGCTATTAACTTCTTTGAACACAAATAGATATACTTCAAAGCTATTTTAAACAATGAAAAGAAAGTCGAATTGAGTTTTCTTTATTCTAAATTACCCAAAAATTAGTGTATTTAATTAGTATATTTCAATGTAATTTTTTATTCAGGCCCCGGGTCAGATAGGTGTGCCGCAAATTTTTCGAAAATTGAAAAGTGTGCTGTGAATATAAAAAGGTTGAGAAAAACTGGACTATAAAGCAGAGGCGTCCCTAAAGTACTTGGCACCCGGGGCGGATCTTACCTTTGACACCCCCTCACCCAGTAAAGAAACAATAGTAAGTAGAATGTTAACTGTAAGTACTACATTAATAGTCTCCGATGGCACCCCCTTCCTGGCTGTCACCAGGGGCGGACCGCCCCCCTCACACCCCCCTTAGTACGCCACTGCTATAAAGAGACATAGGCCTACATTAGACAACATGGGAAGGATTACACCATATATATATATATATATATATATATATATATATATATATATATATATATATATATATATATATATATATATATATATATATATATATATATATATATATATATAAAAGGTAAAGGATCACGTTACACGCCCATTGAGGCATATTGGGAATACGGTGTTAGGCCCGTATTTTCTTGACCATCGGCACACTAGGGGTGATGTGATAAGCATCACGCCGGCCGCCTTAACCTTCCCAGAGTTGTTCTGGTTTGGTTTGGTTTTTGAACCCTGCACTTGATAACTGGTGTTTTTTTGTGTGCAAGGGATACCCGGTTCAACCCCATGTGGGTTATAATTTGGGTATATAGTGTTCATCATTCCATATAGTGTATTACTTTGTTGTTTTTCTTGTGTGTTGGCTTTTCCAGGCTGTAATTTATCTGCCGTTTGTTGTGGCAATGTTTAATGTCTAAAGTGTTTGTAATGTATCTTCTTCCAGGCTACCATATTGCTCTCTCTCGCCATTGACATCTTTTTATCTGCTGGGCTTTTGTTGGTTTTGGATTGGTGGTTTTTGTTTGTTTTTTATTTATTTTGTTATTTATTTAATTCTTCTACTGATATTGAATGGGATTTTTTGGGTTTTTTTTGTGTTTTGTTTTTCCTTGTCATTCTAATTTGTTCTAGTTGTTATATGTTGGTTCTTGTTTTGGTAATATAAAATTTTATTATGTTGTGTAGCTTCCTGGGTAGGTCAACTTTCAGTACATTTTCCAGTGACAGTGATGTCGAGTTTTGGGTTCTCAAGTATTCCATTAGTGGTTTTCTGTGCTGTTCGTATTTGTTGCAAGTTAACACATAGTGTGCTATGGTGTTTTTCTCCAGACATGTTGCACAGCAGGGTTCCTCCACCATGAAATAGCCTGATCCTAGTTGAAGTCTAATCAGTTTTCTGTTGCACGGTATTTTTGGTTCTCTAGATATCTGACATGTCCGGGTTGGATCTTTTAGCAGTTTATAGGGTGTCTATCTTTCTGGCTCTCTTTCCAGTTTTCTTTCCATTCCTTTGTTATAATATTTCTAATTATACTTTTAATCTCTGTTGTGCCTAACCCTGAGTTTATGTGGTTTGGGCTGCTTCTTCCTGTTTTTGCTTCCCTCTATTTCTTCTTTTCCCACATGAAAGGGTATCCATGCTAATAATACTGAGCAGCCACTATTATTTTAGGAGCCGCGGTAGCATAGTGGTTAGTGCACTGGCTTCCTAGCGCAGTGGTCTATGGTTCGATCCCCAGATGAGGCGGAAAATTTTTAGGCCACAAACGGCTCCTGGGTTGACCCAGCCCCAAATGGGTACCAGAGCTACTCTGGGAAGGTTAAGGCGGCCGGCCACATCACCCCTTGTGTGCCGACGGTCAAGATAATATGGGCCTAACACCATATTCCCAATATGCCTCAATGGGCGTGTAACGGGTTCCTTTTTTTTTTTTTTTACTATTATTTAGGTGTGTACTAAGTTGCAACACTTCTTCTGCTATGTCTGGTCGGCTACATTCATGTGGGTTTCTTAATGCTTGAAGAGCTGACAGTGAGTCAGTTAGGATTGTTAGCTTTTTGGGGGGCTTGTCAGTAATTATTTCAAGTGCTTTTGCTATTGCCACCATTTCTGCCGGGAATATTGATGCGTTTTCAGTTAAACTAAAACTTTTCTTCAGCTTCCAGGCTGGTATATGTATTCCTATTCCAAGTTCTTCATTATCTTGTACATCTTAGATCCATCAGTGTATACTTTCAAGCTACCCTTAGTTATCTGTTCTATATATTCTCTGGCTATGATTTTAATATAGTTTTTTTCTGCTATTTTATTTATTATATCTGAAAGATGAGAGTCAATACTTGGTTTCTTGAGCTCCCAAGGAGGAATCACTGGTGTGTATTTACTACTACATTTTATTGCATTTGTTATAATACTGTTTTCGTCTATTTCCTCCATGCACTTCCATCCTATTGGGTATCTTGTGGGTTCCAGAGGGGTATCCCAGGTCATAGGGAAATTCTTCACAAATATTGCATAGGCTGGGTGGTTTTTGTCAATTGGGACTTTGCCCTTGTAATTCAGTCTATGTTCGTTTCTTCTTAGCTTGAGTGGTATTATTCCTAGTGCTACCTCCAATGATTCAAGTGATGTTGATCTTGAGGGTCCAGCTATTGTACATTGTGCCTGGTGCTGTATTTTGTCCAATTTTTTTCTTATTGCTGTGAGCTGCAGAGTCATATACTATGCGTGCATAGTCCATTTTCCCCCTTACAAATGGCCTGTAGAACACGAGAAGTGACTTTGATGCTTGCTCCCCATCCACTGCCTTTTAGGTATCTCATCATTTTAGTGAGTCCTCTGCAGCTCTCAACCAGCTTGTTTATATGTTTTTTTCCAGTTTAGCTGTTGGTCTAAAGTAATGCCTAAATGTTTGGTTGTTCCTACTGTTTTAATTTTATGCCCTTGAATTTGTATGTCAATTGTTTTATTTTTTATAATTCTACCTTTACACAATATCATTCCGCCTGTCTTTTTAGCGTATACTAGTTGGAAGCCCCACTTAGCCATCCATTCTGCGATCTTGTTAATTTGAGCTTGCAGATCTGTATATAATCTGGGAAGGAGTTTCCCCATCCTCCAAATAGCTGCATCATCTGCAAATTGTGACAGTTTGTTTCTGCTGTTGCTGAATTCCTCTCCTAAGTCATTAACCATAATAGAAAATAGGGAAGGAAATAATACTGAGTCTAGAGGGATGCCGTTCTGTTGCTCGTATAGCTCTGATTTGTCATTATTTACTTGTACTGTAAAGTATCTGATCTCCAAAGAGTTTTCTATGTAGTTGTATATGTTTCCAGTTATGCCTATCTTAATCTTATATAACACGCCTTCTCTCCAGCATTCATCGTATGCCCTTGCTACATCTAAGAATACGGCTACTGTTTTTGCATTTCTTTTAAATCCTGATATTACCTCATGTTCTAGTCTGATAAGCTGGTCCATGTTCTAGTCTGATAAGCTGGTCCATAGTGCTTCTGTTTTCCCTAAATACGTTGTTCTGGTACCCAATTCATGAGGCTGGGTTGACCCCGGTGCCGTTTGCTGTCTAAAAAATCCCAGGCTGGGTTGACCCCGGTGCCGTTTGCTGTCTAAAAAATCCCAGGCTGGGTTGACCCCGGTGCCGTTTGCTGTCTAAAAAATCCCAGGCTGGGTTGACCCCGGTGCCGTTTGCTGTCTAAAAAATCCCAGGCTGGGTTGACCCCGGTGCCGTTTGCTGTCTAAAATATCCCATGGACCACCGAGGTAAGAAGCCAGTGCACGAACCACTGCGCTACCGCGGCTCCCTATATACATTATATAAATAAACATACACCATATATACATTATATAAATAAGCATGCACCATATAAACCATACATACATTATATAAATAAACATACACCATATATACATTATATAAATAAGCATGCACCATATAAACCATACATACATTATATAAATAAACATACACAATATAAACCATACATACATTATATAAATAAGCATACACCATATAAACCATATATACATTATATAAATAAGCTTACACCATATAAACCATACATACATTATATAAATAAGCATACACCATATAAACCATACATACATTATATAAATAAGCATACACCATATAAACCATACTTACATTATATAAATAAGCATACACCATATAAACCATATTGCATACTGTAAATGAATGCTGTTATGGTAGCTTTATAATGTTGCATGCCTTTAAATTAATGCTTAAAGCATCATGTGGGAATGAAAGGATATAGTATGCAAGATAAATGAGAGTGGAAGGGCAGAATGTTAGACGGGCCTGCGCGCCCAATTCTTTACCCTTCGAAAATAAAGTTCGTTCGTTCATACATTATATAAATAAGCATACACCATATATACATTATATAAATAAGCATACACCATATAAACCATACATACATTATATAAATAAGCATACACCATATATACATTATATAAATAAGCATACACCATATAAACCATACATACATTATATGAATAAGCATACACCATATAAACCATACATACATTATATAAATAAGTGTCCGGTTGCCAGAGTCGGTTCGAGCGCTGACCTCTCGAGGCAAAGTTGCCGTGTTCCAAACAATTTACCCAACTGTAAATGGGTACCTGACTCCGCTCTTGAGTTAGGGAAAGCGAAGGCAGATTGAAAGGGAACTGGTCACCCTACCTCTCAAAACTGGACCTAGTATAGTGAAGTCTAACATTTCACTCTCCTACGGCAGTATCTGTTATGGAGCTACCTACACATTTTATATAACAAATGCTAGATAATCTGCAGCCTAAATAACATTAGGAAAAAACAACGCGTTTCTTGGAAGTGGGGGGAGGAAGGGGAGGGGAAGAAAGGGTTGGCTGTACATAAAAGCACAATTTTAAAACTAAATTGAATAAAGAATACTTTATACAGTACTTAAATTAGAACGCACATGGGGTTGAGGTATTCCGTGGACAGGATAACACCATATTTGCGAAAACGGTTATTCAATAGACGCGACTTATAATGCATTTCAGACAAGCTTGGTAGGGCCCCTCATATTCCAACATTGTTAGGAATGCCAATGTGGGGCATTGGCTGTTGATCTTGTTTGGCCTTCCTGTTTATAATGTGGTCATTGTGATTTCTTGTTCTCGGTCGAGTTGTGGCGACCCAGCCCACGTGGGTCATTGTGACTGTTTATTATCAGATGTATTTATCTGCTGAGGTAAGGCATGATTCAACGTCTTAAGTGTCTAAAGGCCCATGTGGTTCCCAATCTGTCTTCCTTACCTGCCTTTGTATCTCCGTCCACGTGTTTGTTTGTTTGAGAATGGGTAGATCTGAGTCTCAATTAATTTTGCACGGCCTTTATCAGCTCTTTATCAATACACCTGCGGGACTGGGCTGCCATTGCGTAACACCCATACGGTGAGACGTCCGGTTGTACAAGCTGGTGAAATTTGCTAGTGTATGTCATAATAAATCTCTCAGTAAAACATAACAACCTCACTATTCTTTTCGCATAGACCGGATTATATATATATATATATATATATATATATATATATATATATATATATATATATATATATATATATATATATATATATATATATATATATATATATATATATATATATATATATATATATATATATTATTTTACACTAAGAAATGTTGCTGAAAAAAATTGTTTGTTTATTTCTTAAACTGTTAAAAAACCCTAAAGTAGAACACAAAATAAACAAATGTACGTAAACATATAAGTGTAGGGAGAATAAATACTGGAACTAGGAGATGCATTAGGGCACCTGAAATAGAAGAGTCCGCAAATTAAACGTTAAAACACATTAGAAAACAATGTAAAAAGAAAATCCTGGAAGTAATAAATTCAATAAATAAAGAGAGAACCGCAAGGTCTGTAAAGATTAAATAAAAACACATAAACATGTAATAGCAGGCACTCGTAGGATGATAGGAAACTCTATACAGAGCGATACAACAGGAGGCAATCTGATCATCAGAAGTAGTCCCCCCCGTCGATCAAGTGTTTCGGCCCTTTAATCGGAAATAGGAAAATAAAGAAGTAGAAAACTAGACAACAGAAAAACAACAGAAGCGATAGGCTTACAGGGAACTCGAACCCAGGACCCCCCGAACGGCAACACCGCCCCCGCTCTGGGAGTGAATCGTGACTATTCACTCTGCCAACTAGACACCACAGAAAATAGTGCTTCGTAGGCAGGAGTCATTAGCATGAACCCTCCACGTAACGCACGAAGGACTGGGAAACGACCCAGACTAATGATAGATGCAATCATTTCTATAGCTTTCCTAATAACCAGTATAGGCCAAATTACACACGACAAAGGCCCTTATACTGTGTACACCAGTTCATGAAGGTTTGAGGCCTGTATGTGTAAAAGGTAAAGGTAAAGGAACCCGTTACACGCCCATTGAGGCATATTGGGAATATGGTGTTAGGCCCATATTATCTTGACCGTCGGCACACGAGGGGTGATGTGGTCGGCATCACGCCGGCCGCCTTAACCTTCCCAAAGTTGCTCTGGTACCCATTTGGGGCTGGGTCGACCCAGGAGCCGTTTGTGGCCTAAAAAATTCCCGCCTCATCTGGGGATCGAACCATAGACCACTGCGCTAGGAAGCCAGTGCACTAACCACTATGCTACCGCGGCTCCCCTGTTTGTGTGCTCTCCATTAAAGTCGTAGCGTTTCATTTTCGGCCATCCATAGCATGACTGAGAGTCCGACACAATAACTGCCCAGTTTAATAGTTTCAGACATCACCTAAGGGTTGCAATAGCTGTCTCTATCGCTAACCTCCGCTCTGATCAGTGGTGACTCTGCCCTTTATTCTAGCTAAGAAGACCCTTTTTATGGAGTACAGACCCATCAGTGTACCCAATTTCATCACGATCACAGCATGATCATTTATCATATGATTAATTTCCAGCTCTACTTTCCCATTGCACAAATCTCTATATTCGATGCCAAGGCTGATAATGACTTGTTGATAGTTTGTCCAGTTCTCACCTAACTTATTTCACTCTTATCCTAAAATATTTTTTTCAGCTGTGGTCACCTGCCCTATCGTTGCCAATGCCTGTGCCATCCATGACACGCCTCTCTTTATTCTCGTTCCCTTATCCTGTCGTCTCCTAATTCGTTAATCTCTCTCTCTCACACACACATATAATTTGTGTGTTGAATGACAATAATCAGTTTGTAGACATTACAGGATATTATATTCCAAGTGTTTTCATATTGAACCAGACGATACGTCATGGCCTCAAAACCCAGTCACGGCAGATTCTATTGGAACAGTCCTTATTACGATGGTTTGGCCATGTCTGCAGAATGAGAGAGGATCAGCTACCATGACTAATGTGGGAAATCAAGAGCCAGGAATCCGGACCTTCATGGCGTTCCAGAGTTCCCTGGGAGGACCTGAGAATTATATTGGAACCAGGCCAGGAGGTAACGAGAGTATGGCGCTCTCTCTGGCAAATCTCTGCACCCCAGAATAGAAGAGTTGATTAAGTGTTGTTCTTCCCTGCTGTAGCCCATGCACAATATCCACTGCACTCATACCTGACAACACCCTGCAAATAATTTTAAAAACTGGAAAAAAAATCGGTTGCAAGTTGCATATAAACGTATTTTCTGCTTAATTATATTAAGGTACCACTGGCAACAACTAAAACATATATAAAACGAGTCATATGAAGAAGTACTGAGAAAAAGAGAACATCAGCACTAGGCATGGATAACAACAGAAACCATAAAGAAGACAGGAAAAACAAGAAAGCAGATTTAAACAGAAGCAAAACCAGAAGCTCAAAAGCCAAGGCTCATGAAGTGTACATAGAAGCAAACCAAGAAGTAAGAAGAAACATCAAAAGAGATAAGAGGAAGTATATTGAAGAGTTGGCAAGGGAAGCAGAGGAAGCGTGAAAGGAAATATGAGGGACTTGTATAATAACACAAAGAGGTTAACAGTTTTATAAGCAAGCAAATAGCCTCATCAAAGATAAGAATGGAAAACTGCTTAGTAATATGCAAGAACAAATGAAGAGATGGACATAACATTTTGAGGAACTTCTCATTAGACCAGCTCCAACATATTCCCCCCCCCCCCACCCCCCCAGACATCCGGCTAACAGAAGAAGAGCAACAAATCATCTGTGAACGACCAAGCACATAAGAAACAAAGAAAGCCATAAAGTTTCTGAAAGATGGAAAAGCAGCTGGTCCAGGTGGCATTCCAGCAGAGGCCATCAAAACATATACCGTATTGATACCTCTACAGAGATATTATACAAACTACTGGGCAAAGTCTGGGAGAGCGATGAAATACCAGCAGAATTGAAGGAAGGTTATCTGGTCAAGTTGCCTAAGAAGGGAAATTTACAAGAGTGCACAAATTATAGAGGAATAATGTTACTATCAGTGCCACGAAAAATATTAAACAAAATCATCCTTGAGAGTTTAAAAGAGTCCATAAACAAGTAACTGAGAGATGAACTAGAAGGTTTTCAACAAAACAGATCCTGTACAGATCAGATAGCCGCATTGAGAATAATAGTTGAACAAAGTCTGGAATGGAATTCACCTCTATACATTGGATTTGTGGACTATGAAACGGCTTTTGATAGTGTAGACAGAAAAATCACTTTGAAAATTGATGAGGCGTTAAGGAGTTCCCAAGAAGATCATTAACTTAATAAAGAAGACTTATGAAGACATGCCATGCAGAGTTCTTCGTGAAGGACAGCGTACAGAACTGTTTGGGATTAAGAATGGAAGTGCGACAGGGATGCCTCGTGTCTCCATTTCTTTTCTTACTAGGAATAGATTGGGTTATGAAAACATCGACATCACATAATAGAAGTGGAAAAATCCAGTGGAATCTGACTAAGCGGCTTGATGACCTAAATTTGCAGATGACTTGCCTCTTCTGCCCCCTAACCATAATCTGATGCAAGACAAAATGAAAATACTCGATGAGAGGTCCCAACAAGTGGGTCTTAAAATACACAGGGAAAAGACAAAGATAATGAGAATAAATGTAAGAAATGATAACAAGGTTCAGCTTGAAGAAACACCACTAAAAGATGTTGAATCCGGTTATATACTGTTTTACTACATTGTGCAATTCTCTAGGTCTATCTATTCTCAACACCTGTTCCACAGTTATGGATGAATTGCTTGACTGTGAATAATCTAATAGTGGTTTTCTCTGTTGTTCATAATTCCTACATTTTGGTAGAAAAGGCTCTGTTATTTTTTTTTTCTAGACACTGCACAGCAAGGTTCTTCTATTCTAAAATAGTATATAACAAGAACTAAAATTAATATAGAAGGATCAATGATGGTATGAGGATAAGGTGTAGTCTGATGGGGTGCTCGTGTGGATGATGGCAGATAATTGGTGGATTGGGTGTCATCCCGGAGACCCCTGGTCTTTCTCACCCATTTTCACCTTGTTAACAACAGGGCAGTTATGAGAGACTTTACTTTTTTGTTGTTGTTTGTTTGTATTTGTTTGTTTTTATTTTAATTGTTTGCTTTTTTATTGGAAAGGTAAGGGCACACACTTTCATTCACACAATTTTACAGTTTTGATTTACTGTATTAGGACTGAGTGGAGGGGGAAGAAGATATTATATTTAGATATTAGAAATCAGATTTTATTATCTTGAACTTATTAAACTATATATCCTAATTATAATCCATCAAGGGTTGAACGGGATACTTTGTTTTAAAAGAAAAAAAAGTAGAATCGAACACATATCTTGGCAGTAATATCGACAAAGTTGGATGGACAGACAATGATATTAAAATAAGAAGATAAAAAAATCAAGAGGAGCTTTCATTGCATTGGGAAATATATGGAGATCAATAGAAATCAAATCCAACGCGAAAATAAGAATCTTTAACTCAAATGTCAAGTCAGTCCTATTGTATGGCTTTAAACAAAATTTAATAATGAAAAAATATCCCGTTCAACCTCTGATGGGTTATAATTAGGATATATATTGTTTTCAATTTCAAATAATATGAACAACTCCCGATATGGGAAAGTGGCATCACACCTGTCAAATCATTGTAAATAGGGCAAATCACAAAAATACCAATTATATATATATATATATATATATATATATATATATATATATATATATATATATATATATATATATATATATATATATATATATATATATATGAGATATAACTTTACACCCCACACCCCTCCCCCTTAATATTATCTTGTTTGGTGTTTTTTTGTTATTTTCTTGTTGGATCCTTAAACATCTTATATGCATGTCTTCCTTTCAGATTTGTATCCCACTCAGCTTTCCGTTCATCTGTTATTAATTCTTAATTAAACTCTTAATCTCGGATTTACTTATCCCTACATTTATTAGATTTTTATCAGATCTACCTCTCTTGGTTCTTTATCTGCCTTTTCATTTCCCTCTAGGCCAACATGTGAAGGTATCCAAGCGATTAAGACTGAACATCCTCTGGAATATAAGTATGTAGGAGCCAGAAATATCTCCTCTGCTATATCAGGTCTACTGCATTCTCGTAAGTTTCTAAGTGCTTGAATTGTCGAAAGAGATTCAGTTAAAATTGTTAGTTTCTTGGGAGGGTTATTAGAGAATATTTCTAGTGCTTTTAGTATTGCCACCATCTGTGTATGGCTCTGAAACAGGGATGACGTGGATAGAATTTGAACTGTTTGGGACGTGACAGGACTTGGCATGTGTTTGTTGAAAACCTATGCTCCTTGGGGAGCTAAAAGGTATTGATTGATTGGTGGATATCTTGCAGTTATTCTATGCAATTATAATACTGGCGAGATAAGAATTGAAGTTTTCCCTGTAAGCGCAAAGTCCGTCACCGCGAACTTTCGTGAGGCCTGAACGCAGCCAATCAATACTGAGTATGGATGTATTTATGCGCATGAAAAAAACCCCACTAACCTTGCGCTACAATAGTAATGGAGATAAATTCTCAAATTGTGTTGCCTTCCGCGAGCTTTAAACTATTTTTATTACAGCTTTATTAAACTCATTATGGCGTGTTGCCACAATAAATAAAACGTTTTGCTCAGAGTTGAGACTCACTGTACTACTTTTCGGTGCGGATTAGCTTTCCGAGTTAGTTCAGGAGTGCGGTAATTGGCAATGTCGTTTGGATAAAAACGAGTGTGTAGTGTTTACAAGTCTGTCGTCAAGTTTCCATTACATTACAGGTAAGTAGCAAAGCTTAACCATATTTTGTTAACTAAATATGACAAAGGCATTTCATTTTGATAGTGCAGGAAATATTATTTATGCTTTATTCCACGAGCGGAGAAGTGGCTCTAGTGATTATTGAACGTTCGTGCTGCTAGCATTCCCAATAATGGCCAATTTCAGCGTTTTGGAGACCTGGCCTTCGTGCATTGACTAATCATGTCTGGCGTCGATAGTTTTTGTGTGTTGTCTCTCTGCAATAGACATAATTAACATTTAGAGCTTAGTATTATGATGTGTATCACGGAAAATCATTTAAAAATATATGTGCCAGGAATATTTTGTATAGAAACGAAGACGCCACAAATAAACAAATAGCAAGCCGTGTAGGCTACTGTACAATGTACAGTATGTGCAAGGGAGGTCACTAGATAAATCTAAAGACAATCGGATTATTAAATACTTCATGAAAGTTTCTCATGCGTTGAAAATTGTTGTTCTTGTTATTTTATTTTTTAAGAACTGACAGAAAAATAGATTATGTAGATGAAAACATTTGGTAATAAATCATCACAGATAAAACGAATGCAATGGTGGTCACATTTATTACTATTAGGCTAGGCCTACTTGTTACCTGCTCTTTGTTATAGCACATTTAATGTTTTATTTCTTGGAATGATTGTGTAGGCCTAAGCTTGAACCACTGTACTAACACATACTCTCATGATTTTACAAAGTACATTTATAGAGGTGTCTGCTTGTTATTTCACTGTTGTGTGAGGATTCATAATTTCACTGTTAAATCTGTTCATGATCTTCCTGTTCAAAGTTCTGCTTGTACAATGGATATTGTAGCTTTGGTTTCCTAATGCCATCTAGGCCCCTATTGGTTTTTTATGTGGTGGACTGTATTAATCTTTGATTTTAAAAACTGTAAGTAGAACGAAAGAATGATTGTTTTATACTTATAGGTGTGTCACACTCCCAAACTTTTTCACCTTGCTTTCAGTAACATCCATTTCTTTTGGTTTGCAAATGCTTCTTTAGTATTCATAGCTAACTTCTTTACATAAATGCCATTCCACTCTCTACCACTGGGCCTGCTAGAAGGAGAGACTATTGACAAGTAAGACAACTACTCAAAGGAAACAAGATCCAGTGATACAAGGCAAAGCAAAATTGAAGTAGAAACTCTGCAAAATTGAAACTACTCATCAGCACTAACAAATGCTGTCTAGTGAAGCACAGAAGGCACTTATAGAATGGGAAGCAATGGGACCCCGAATTGTAACAGCAAGGTTTAAATCAACCAAAAAGAAAGTAAATATAAACATCATCCAGTGTTATGCACCAACAAATGATAAAGAAGAATCTGAGAAAGAAAACTTTTACACCAGACTACAAAATGTCTTGGACAAAAAGAAAAGAAAGGACATCACAATTTTGATGGTAGGGCCTAAACGTGAAAATAGGAACAGACAACACCGGCTTGGAAGAAATCGTGGGAAAGCATGGATTAGGTATTATGATCGAGAATGAGGAACTATTAGCCAACTTCTGTGCTTCAAATCAACTAGCTATAGGAGGAAGCATATTTTCACATAAAAGAATACATAAAGCAACATGGATATCAACAGACCACAGAACTGAGAATCAGATTGATCACATATGCATAAGTAAGAAGTTTAGGTCATCATTGCATGATGTAAAAGTATGTAGATTAGAAGATGTGGTATCAGACCACCATCTTCTGTTGGCTAAAACAAAATTAAAACTCAAGAAATTTACAGCAGTATATAGCTATAGACAACAGTATAATGTGGGATTTCTAAGAAATCAGGAAATAAAAGAAACATTTTCAATCACAGTTTCCAACAAATACCAAGTACTCCAACAGCTGGAAGATGAAGCAGATACGAAAGACCACTGGCAACAAGTAAAAAATATATGGAACGAGACATGTAAAGAAGTACTGAGAAAAAGAGAACTTACTTAGTCGTTCCCCTTCTACTGTGAGGTGTAGTGGTTTGGAATAGAGAGCTCCAGACTATCCTATCGGCTGTTTTCCTTCTGGCCTGGTTCCATTCAAGTCCTCGGTCCTTCAAAGATTGTCTAATGTTGTCCTACCAGCGGACTCTGGGTCATCCTGGGGGTCTGGATCTCTGGCTCTTTGTTCCCATGCTTGTCGTGGTAGCCGATCTTCTCCCATTCTGCAGACATGGCCAAACCATCTTAGTTGGGACTGGAAAAAGAGAACATCAGCACAAATCATGGATATCATTAGCAAGATAGAAGACAGGAAAAACAAGAAAGCAGATTTAAACAGAAGCAAAACCAGAAGCTCCAAAGCCAAGGCTCATGAAGTGTACATAGAAGCAAACAAAGAGTAAGAAGAAACATCAAAAGAGACAAGAGGAAGTATATTGAAGAGTTGGCTTGTGAAGCAGAGGAAGCTGCAGCCAAAGGAAATATGAGGGACCTGTACAACAACACAAAGAAGCTAACGGGAAAATATAAGCAAGCAAATGGCCTCATAAAAGATAAGAATTGGAAAATTGCTTAGTAATATACAAGAACAAATGAAGAGAGGGACAGAACATTTTGAGGAACTTCTCAATAGACCAGCTCCAACTAATCCCCCAGACATCCAGCCAGCAGAAGTGGAGCTACTAATCAGCTGTGAACGACCAAGTAGAGAAGAAAGCCATAAAAGCTTCTGAAAGATGGATCTGGTCAAGTTGCCTAAGAAGGGAAATTTACAAGAGTGCTCAAATTATAGAGGAATAAAGTTACTGCCAGGAAAAGTATTAAGGGGATGCAGTACAGTGAAAACTAACTTTTTGTGTTCTAATAATATTTTCACACTTTTTATATACTCAATTTGACACATTGCATGTCCATGAAACAAATTTTACAGTTTATTTTGTTAAAAAAACATGTGGTTACCATGGTAACCAAAAAAAAAAAAACCGCCATATTGGATTTTTCACCAATTTTCAAGAGCAAAAAACTTGTTTCCCCATTGACCAAATTTTGTCAAATTGCACATACATGTTGTGACTGACAATTGAAAAAATTGATCACATGCTTTTTTTTTATAAGTATAAATTCTGTTTTTAATGATTAAAAAAAAACACTATATTTTTATGAAAAAAGTAAAATAAAAATATATCAAAGCAAATTATCAAAAAAAAAACATGTGATCATTTAAAGATATATATGTGTACTACATGCATGCCAAATTTCAGACTGATCTGTTAGATAGGGTGTTAGTTTTTAAATTTTTTTGTTAATAAAATGTTAATTTTAAGAAAAAAATGCTTTTTACTCACCGAGTGGCTTGTCTTGTCCAATATATGCCATTCTGGGGGGTTAAATGTCACTAAAATTCTCCAGCACTGTATGCTGCACCTTCTTCAGCTTCATGCAGCTCCTCCTCTCGCCTTTGTCTTGCCTCTTGCCTAATTTTTCTTCTTTTTACTTGTTTGTCAGCCTCACATTTCTGTCTGTTGGCCAGACAGTTCCTAAATCGCACCTGTCCAAGGCGTTTCGAGTTTGTTCCAGATGCTTGGCCATACAGCTTTTTTATTTCTGCACTGGCTGATGGACCAAAGTTGAACTCTCCAATGGACACTTTCAATGACACAAATTTCCGCTTGCTGCAACGACTCCATATAACATTGTGGAGGCTTTCATTTTCATTTTGAGTTTCACCTAGCTCACACCGCTTGAGCAGATGCTGATCAGTAAGACGCTCTTAAATAGGGGCTAAGTGCTTATGGAGCAGGTTGTAGTCTAGCGGAGTATGAACTTGGGTCTCGTGGGGTCCGGCAGCTTCTCCTTTGGCCATGGAAGCCTGATAGAAACACCAGGAGTTTTTGCCTGGCGGACAAAAATTATGTTGGGGTTTGTCGTTTGTCAAATACCCATGATAGAAGAGTAGCCATGATGGCTTGTTTCATCTCTGAGGCTGTACTATGCTGGCGGATGGCCCTGGTTTAGTAAATACACAGTTTTTGTATGGCATTTTGGGTCAGACGACCATGGCCATTTCCCCCTGCAGTCAGTAATGAGTGTCCTCAGTGCAGTGCCTAATCGCTTTGCGACATGGTTGACGCACTCTTCTTTGGTTATGTCAACTTCTGGTCCATACGGTTTGATGTCGCAGAGTCTGTTGTAGGCCTTGGAATCACCATCTGATAGCAAAACAGTGTAGCGTAGCTAGTGATTTGCCACTGATGAAGCCAGAGAACCTCACAGGCTTTTACTTCCATCTTTCCGGCTGACCCTTCGTAATTACGGCAGCAGTCCATCTGATGCTCTGCTAACAATTGTTCAAATTTGTCAGGCTTTATTTTTCAGTAGCCACTGCCCAGTATTCTCGCAGGTATGACAGAAGGAAGACATAACGTGCGTATCGATGACCATGCCAGTCAAGATGTCGATAACACTGCCAACACCTATCAGTGACTTATGACCTCTAGTTAGCCATGTTGACAGTGATGTCAATGACTTATCTTTTATTAATGGTACGATGCTGACTCTTAGCGTGTTCAGCTCTGACGATGCTGACGGCACGTTGAAATGCTGTAGAGTTATGCATGGTATCCAAATGATCAAAAAAATTTGATCTGCATATTTCTGTACGTAGGTTTAGCACATGAATGGGCCTTGACTGAGAGAATGGGGTCACTGCGTGACCTCTCCTTATAAGGAAGTTAGCTTAAAACGATGGAAAATTTTGAATGCCAAATCACGCAAGGGTATGTGAAATAAAGGTTTCGAATTTGCTATTAACCGGGACACTAAGAAATTCCCTTTCCGGCAATACCAAATACTTCGCGATGCGCTCAGCATAACTAAGGTATTATTGAGAGAGAAATCGTGCATTTTCGACACAAATTTGCAAATCATAGCTTGGGGGTAGTGCCGAAAATATGCTTTTTGACACATCAAATGCATTTTTTATGTCATAAAACCTTGCTCAATTGATTCCTCAATGATTATTTAATAAAATAAGCTCAAAAGTAAAAAATCGATATTTTGTACGTAAAATCCAGTTTTCACTGCCGTGCATGCCCTTAAACATCCTTAGGCAAGCAACTGAGAGATGAACAAGCAGGGTTTTCGACAAAGCAGATCCTGTACAGACCAGATAGCCACATTGAGAATAATAGTTGAACAAAGTCTGGAATGGAATTCACCGCCAGATAGCAATAGATTGGGTTATGAAAACATCAACATCACACAACAGAAATGGAATCCAGTGGAATCTGACTAAACAGCTAGATGATCTGGATTTTGCAGATGACTTGGCTGTTCTGTCCTATAACCATAATCAGATGCAAGAGAAAATGAAAATTCTCGATGAGAAGTCACAACAAGTGGGCCTGAAAATACACAGAGAAAAGACAAAGATTATGAGAATAAATGCAAGAAATGATAACAAGGTTGAACTTGAAGAAACACCTAAAGGATGTAGAATCGTACACATATCTTGGCAGTAATATAGACAGAGTTGGAGGGACAGACAGTGATATCAAAAAAAGAATACAAAAAGCAAGAGGAGCTTTCATTGCATTGGGAAACATGGAGAACAAGAGGAATCAATTCCAACACGAAAATAAGAATCTTCAACTCAGATGTCAATTCATTCCTATTGTATGGCTCTGAGACATGGAGAGCAACAAAAACAACAACCAAAAAGCTACAGACTTTTATAAATGGGTGTTTGCGTAGAATAGGACTGAAATGGTGTGACTTTGTGGAATTGAAGAAAGAACCAGACAAGTGCCAGTGGAACAAGAGTTGAGAAGATGCTGGTGATGGATAGGACACACATTGAGGAGACCTGTTCACAGCATTACAAGGCAGTCCTATTTCCATTGAATCCACCGGGAAAGAGAGGCAGAGGTAGACCAAAAACACATGGAGAAGAGAACGGGATACAGAAGTGAAAATGAGTAAAACATGGAAAGAACTTGAGCGGATGGCACAGGACAGGAAGACTTGGCATGTGTTTGCTGAAGGCCTATGCTACTCGGGGAGCTAAAGGGTATTGATTGATTAGTTCTACGCTGTGGTTAAGACTTGGAATTTCTGCAGTTAACCGGTAGATTACAAACAAAATAAACCTTGTGATATTCATATAACAGACAACAATAAAGTAAGTTGGAAATACGCTGAAGAAAAACCCCATAAAAACATTTCATAGGTTGCCAGTGTCTTGGCATGGAATTTCCACCTTCCCTGTGAAAAGTGAAGATTGGGAGGATTTTATTCCACGTGTGGCAAATAAGAGACCAAGGCAAACCTAAGAGAAGCAGGAACAAACATAGAAGGATGCAGAACGTGAATTCAATAAGAAAGGCAACTGTATAGTCATGTTATGTGGCCGTGCCCCCAGGGATATACAGACATTCATGTGAGACTGCTTGATGGTCAGCAGAAGATAGGGTGGAAAGTAAGTTAGCACTGATGGGGTAAATGATGTTCAGCACACTGAAGGATTGATTTTTAAATCTGCCCGTGTGGCAAAATACCTTATATCATCAGATATTGTGCCAGGAATTTGAAACTCCAGTGGTCTAAATTTCTATTTGAAAAATTTTCTTTAGTTTTTAAATTTTAAATAAATCTTCTTAAGTTTCTTTTCTGTTTCAGTTAGCAATTTCTAGGAAGTCAAAATAAAGCAGCGATGGCGGACCCACCGACAAATGGGCCCGACAAAATTATGGTGTTCCGCCCGACATTTGAAGAGTTCAAAGATTTCAACAAGTACATACAGTATATAGAATCTTGTGGAGCTCATAAAATGGGACTAGCAAAGGTAAAGAGTACAAAGTGATATGTACATTATCATGTTTAAAGCTTAAGTTGTGTCCAGTATTACTGCTGTGGTTGTATAATCATTCATTCATTACATTAAGCTGCCTTCAGCAAATTACACCAAGTCCTGTCCAGTGTCATCTACTCACAATCCTTCCTTTTCTTCATTATCCTTTCCATTTCTGTCTCCAGTTCTCTTGTTAGTGAGTTTTTTCAATCCTCCTCCACATCTCTTACCCTGAGGATTTCAAAACAAGGACTGTCTTGTAATTCTATAAAAAGGTTTTCTTACTGTATGCCCTATCCATCACCTGCGTCTTTTTCTCAGTTCTTGTTCCACTGGCACTTGTTAGGTTCTTGTCATCAGTTCCACATTGGTGATCTTGTCATATCATTTCAATCCTACTATTTACACAAGCACCTGTTTATGAAAATTTGTAACTGCTTTGTTGTTATTTTTGCCATTCTCCATGTATCACAACCGTACAATAGAAATGACTTGAAATTTAAGTTGAAGATTCTGATTTTTGTGATGGGTTTGATTTCTTTTGCTTTCTATGTATTTTCCAATACATTGAAAGCTCTTCTTACCTTGTGTATTCTTATTTTGATAAAACTGTCTACTCCTGTAACTTTGTCTATATTGTTGCCAGGATATAGTATCATACATATATCTTGGCATATATCAAGGTGGTGTATATATCTTTTGTTTTAGTTGTCTGGATGGAATAAGTTGGTGAAAAATTGTCAAGATGAGACATATAGGAAGCAGGATATGAGATACCATTTTATTTTTGACTTAACAGGCTGTGCTTATAGAAACTGACCTGAACATTTGTGCACTGATTTTTATATAAGATATTTAAGAGCGTGTACTTTCTGTGCTTATAATTTCGTCACACATTTAAATGTGGCTATTTTGAGCAACTTATTAAGGAAACAATCTCATCTAAAATTTTAGATTATTCCACCGAAGGAATGGGTTCCCCGAAAGAAAGGATATGATGATCTGGATATAATGATTCCAGCACCAATTGAGCAAATAGTGACAGGTCAGCAAGGCTTGTACACCCAGTTCAATATACAGAAGAAAGCAATGCACTTGAAAGAGTTTGAAGAGCTTGCAAACTCTCCAAGGTTAGTAGATGTAGTCGCTGAAAGTTTCAACATAATTTTTTGTTAAACTAATGTATCTGCAAGTCTTAAAAATAAACAATTTTTTTTCTGGTCATTGTCATTCATTCTTATTTCACAACATCTATGACTCCATTAATATTAAAAAAGAAAGAAAGAAAGAAAGAAGCTGTTAAATGCTGAAACACTCAGTGGTTATGGTCTTCATCACTCTTTAACTCTTTGGGGAGCAGAGGCCTTCAACTACTTCACACTATCCTGTCCTGTTGTTCATCATTTTACTGATTGCTCCATATAAAGCTTAAAAGCATGGGGCCACCTCTGGTATATTTGTAGAAGTTTACATAAAAACAAATTGTGTACTCATTCAGCTGTGGTTTCTTTAGCAACTGTTTTACATCGTGAGCATGTCAGCCGCATACACAACCTCATGACATACTTTAGGGAGCATTATTCCTATTCTTTATAGTCTCAGAGACACAAGGAATCTACATGGGGGCTGTCCAATCCAGCGTCATCTGTTTAGTTTTTTCCATGTCATCTTTAGTTTTGGTGTCTCCATTTCCCTTCACAGTCTGCTTTGTGTCTCATATAATTTGAGGAGGTCTCTGAGTAGACAAAGAAAGCATAGGACTTCTGCTCCTTCAGTCATAAAAGGTGACTTAAGTGTTATACATGAGGTCGTCAATTTCACCAGAAACCATCATTGCAAGAGCATATAAATGTTTTGGTGCATGTTTCCTGCTGGGGGAACCAGCTGTAGTGGTGGCATCTTGCTACATAAGTGGAAAAAATGATTGTTGCGTTCCATTCTCTCATATTGGTGTTTGGAAGTGATGGCAGTATTGATCAAGTAACATCTAGGGTAACAACAATTCAAAAGTCCAATGGAAACGACAACAGCAAATCGTTAAATAACTGTAGCTCACTCTTGCTGACGATTCTTTATAATTTATTCTCACCTTTCACAACACGCAGCTCCACATGAGCATAATGATTCATGATTACAATTTGCACATGGGTCAACTACACTGGGCCATCAAAGTTCATGAAGTAACGGATAAACTGTGCCGTCTGTAAAGTCTAAGTCTGCGAATCAATTCTTAAGAACACCATCGTCAGTTATCATGCTATAAGCAGTAGGATACTTTCCTGTAGGCACATATACATCTCTGGCACTCATATAATGGAATATCTTCTATATATGTAGACACCTCAGCGGACATGAAACACATCAGCAGGGACACGCATGAAACGCAGCCATTCCGGCTGGAGACACTGCCTAAAGATAACTGTTGTTCCTCTGCACGCATGTCTACGCAATTATTTTATTTGACGTCATTTCAATCTAGCGATATTCTCGTTGAGCACCGCGATGGTTCAAAATCATGAACACATTGCGGTGCGCAAAAAGAGGCACAACAATGATGATGATGTGCTTTTGGGTTTCCCCTGTGTTTCTTGTACCTTGGAGGATTCCAGGACAATGCTGCAAATCAGTGTTTGCTCTGTCCAATACCAGTGTATTCACCTACTTCGTTTTCCACTGATCTTTTCCCAAGATGCCTCATTACATTGTCTTACTAGCAGTAGATTTGATTATGAAAACATCAGCCAACATAAATGGAATTGGAATTCTCTGGATTGATAAAACAACTCGATGATCTAGATTTTGCAGATAACCTGGCTTTTCTGTATCGTATCTGATCAGGTGCAATCAGCGTTCTGAACCCCACACCTTCAGTGTCATGCTATTTTACTTATCTTCTTCTTCTTCTTCGTTCGCCCTGAAAAGGACGGTGGTTGCGTTGTGTCTGTTTACAACGTAGCTGTGATATCTGCACCTTTCGGTCGACACATCCGACTTCTGCATGGCATTTTTTAGGACCGGGTTTGCCTTCCCATTTTGATCCACACTCGCTCAGCCAGCCTGCACAGCTGCAGACTGTTTCCAGGACCACCACGTGGAGGTGGAGTGCGGTCTTGACCAGCTCTGGTTCGCTGGTCCTGACGCAGGCAGTCAAGCTATGAGTCGCTGACTGCGGTCTCTATTGCTGCGTCTTGAGCCTATTTTACTTATCATAAAAAGTATGCTACAATAATATCAGGTTGAGGAAATATAAACTTTGTAAGTTTACTGTGATTCTTCTGCTTCTCTTCTATAGCCTTTAGTCGCTTATTTCCCCCGCCACTTTTACCATTTGTGCCACACAACCTTCCAATAATAACTGTATGTTTGATAGTTTTGCTTACTCTAGTTTATAAATTTTACCATAACGGGTTCCAATAATTGGACTGTTTTCTTTGCTGTTTTTTTTTTTTCATGAATTGTGTGGCTGTTTGATGAGACATCTACTTTAAAGTAAGATAAAAGTTCTTTATAGTATTGTATTTAAAAAAAAAATTGTTTGTGTCTGGTGGGAGGGGTGGGGTGTCCTGTGAGCTATGGATTAGTATTTCCCCCCATAAATGTAACTCTTAAATCATGGCTAAATGTACTTAGGTCCACATAACTTTTTTAGTGTCTGATTTACAAAGTGGTTAGAGTGCTGACTGCTTGTGGCAAGGGGCAGGGTTTTAAACACTGGTGTCACACTTCAGCCCACCCAACTATACCTGACTCCTTGAGTTAGGGAAGAAAAAGTCAGTAAGAAAGGGAAACAGGTCACCCCCACCTATTGATACTGGACATAATTTAGTGAAGTCTCTAACACTTCACTTTTCTATGGCAGCATCTGCTTTGGGACTACCTTTACCGTTAAATTTATTTCTGTAATGAGATGTTTTCAGTCCTTTATCTTTTATGACATAATGAGCTCTTAATAGTTGTGTACTCATGTTTATATGCCATTTATAAACTACGTATCTGATGTATTACTACTCAAAATTTCCTGCTTTAGGTATCGCACACCAAGCCACTTTGATTATGAAGACTTAGAGCGAAAGTACTGGAAAAATGTTGCTTTTGGTGCTCCTATCTATGGTGCAGACATAAGTGGAACAGTGACAGATGCAGACCAGAATTACTGGAATATCAACCACCTTGGAAGCATCTTGGACCATGTGAAGGATGACTATGGCATTAAAATTGAAGGAGTCTGCACTGCCTACCTGTATTTTGGCATGTGGAAGACAACTTTTGCTTGGCATACTGAAGATATGGATCTCTATAGCATTAACTACCTACATTTTGGTGCTCCAAAGTCCTGGTATGTCATTCCTCCTGAACATGGACAGAGGCTGGAGAGATTAGCTCAGGGTAAGTTTAAAATGTTGTTGTTGATAATTATTTTGTGTAAGATCAGAATATTTGATAATGAAGACATAAATTCACTTGTGTATTAAATTCAATTTACTTGATTATATCCATAACAACTTCAGTGCTTCAGAGTTTTTGATTGTCATTTGTTTGTTACCGTTATCTGTTTATGTTGTAAACATACTTCTGACATTTCATTGCAGGATTTTTTCCAAGTAGCTTCACTGAATGTCCAGCTTTCTTGCGGCATAAAATGTCACTTATTTCACCATTTATCCTCAAGAAGTATTCTATACCTGTTCATAAGGTTTGTGCTTCATTTTTTTCATAAGACCTTTAACAAATCTTAGCCAGTTTTCTGTCATTTAGCAAAACATTTAAAACAGGGTGCTGGAATCTTATAAGAAAATAGCTAATTATTGTTGAACAAAATATGTAATAATTTTAAAAAAAAAACAGCCGTATGTTAGAGGAAAGCGCTTTTGCGGTTCAAATTTTTTCTTTAAATGTTATTTACCATGTGTGGTAGCTATTTGTCTCTATTTCTCTTCCTACTGACTATAGATAGGATTCGGAAAGCAATAACATCCACTACCAATGTGAAATTCATTAGACCCACAAAACAACTTGATGATCTAGATTTAGATTCATACAAATATCTTGGCAGCAGCAAAGACAGAGTTTGATTGGTGAACATTCATATATAAATAAGAATGCAGAAGGCAAAAGTGGCTTTTATTAAAGGTGCATCGCACTAAAAGCACGTGAAGATGAGAAATAGAAGCAAACATTTTAGGATAAAGAAGAATGGAAAGAACTGGAACCATCACCACCACCATTCAGCTTCCCAAGGATTATCTTCTCATCATTTGTTCCACTTTCCACTGGCACTTGGAAGAACTGGAATGGATGGTGCAAAACAGGAGAGCTGGGTGTAACCTCATTTAGGGTCTGTGCACCAAAGCGGGTTAAGATGTAATGAATAAATAAAAGTGGCTTGTTTAAGATACTGAGTACTGATATGATAACTAAATTAATAAAAATAGCATTCTGAATAGGCAAAAAGAACTATTTAATATATGAAATATAAGTGAACAAAAAAAAAATACCTCCAACAGCTCCAAATCATGGGACCAGCCATTTTGACTGCTCATTTGCTTGTTTATAAATGTCCTGAATGTAGCTTTCTGGTTTTAATTTGTGGCTAAATCAAGTCCAAAAGAAAAAGAAAACAACCTTAATTTCTGATATCTGGGAAAGTGGCAAACAGTGGATTTCCTGAATCCTTATGAGTGTCAGAATGGCACATAAAGTGTTAATTGTTAAGTAAAGGCTCATCATTGTATATACTCTTTGTTGATTAATAGCTGAGTCCTACTTAAACCATATATATACTTGTATATATATATATACACACACACAAACATCTGGCATCTTTAATAACGATTAATTAATTGATTACTCGATTATAAATTTTTAAGCAATTAATTAATAAAGCAAATTTTTATCGAATACTCCATTTTTAGCAATGTTTTTTTGCGTAAATGTGAGAGCATTTGCTATGTTAGAGGTTTGTGATATAGAATTTGGCAAGTATGATCAATAATAATAAATTGTTTGGTAGTAACCTTTCAGTATTTACATTATATTTTCAGGACGATGTTGCCTTTTAAAAAGTAAAATAAATAAAGTCAATAGCGATTTTTAAAAAAAAATGTTATTTTATCAAATCGTTTGAAATTGGTCGATTAATCTTCTATTAAAGAAATTTGATTAATCGATTAAGATTTTAAAAATAAATCCCTAATCAGGATCACATCTCCACATATACGTAATGTTAAATTGACCCCACCGGATGCATTTTTGGTTAGCCTTCCATTTGTTAAGAATATTTCATGATGGCTAATAGGGGTATTACTTTTAATGGGATGCTGTATGAAAAGAATAGATGTTATTTACAAAGCTGTTCTTTCTGACTAGAGTTGAAAATATAAATGAATTTAAATACAGTCAGGAAGAAAATTTACTTGTTCTACCAGATTACACAAGAGGCAGGAGAAATCATGATCACATTTCCATATGGATATCATGCTGGCTATAATCATGGCTACAACTGTGCAGAATCCACCAATTTTGCTACAGAGCGATGGATTGAGTATGGAAAACGATGTCTGCAGGTAACTATGCACACACAAAAAGTGCTATTAATTTGAATTATATACATGTAAAGTGAGTTCGTGGGGGTACTGTTATCACAGTGAAAGTCATGTTTTAGATTTTCATTGCTGACAAGTTTTTTTTTTGAGAAATTGTATGTGTTTTAGTGAAAGAATTGTGTGAGTGAGAAGGTCGGTTTGAAAATGATTAATTTTGTTTTTAAAACCTCACCACTGTCAAATTTTAAATAAAATACAAGATTTTTTTCCTTGTGACCAGTACCATTGGAAGCAAGGAAGCTAATCCATAAAACGAAACACGAGAAAGATTAATATATAGGGAAAAAACTGTTCAGTGTAGGATACATGAAAAGAAAAAAATCAACAAAAACCAAGTTTTTTTAAAATTTGTGTTGATGCATCCTGATATAAATAATGAACCTTGTTTCTAGGTTGTGCAATACAAGGCAGAGCTCCTAAATTGAAATAATAAGATGAATTAAGAAATATTTTAGATGCTATATTTGGATATCAGAGAATCTTTCGGCGGCAACTAAGGCAGGATGTGCAAGAAATCAGTATCTACTTCATCTTGGATTCTTAGCCTCTGGCTGGCAAAACATTCCGTGACCATCATGCCTTGTGGTGTCTGGTAAGGCAACAACAAACTCTCTTCATTTTTCTTGGTTGGTGACAATCCTTCTTGCAGTATCCTAAATCTGGTTCATTTGCATTTCGGCCTCCGCAGTTCTCAGTTATGTTGAGTTTTGGCCAGCCTCTCTTTCGCCTTTCTTCTGTGGTCCATAGCATGGCAGTTCTTGTGATGGTGTCAGGGCTTTTGTGGACACGACCAAACCATTTCCAACATCTGCCTGCTGGTGATGGTATTCTGCCAAACAAATTGGAGTATTTTCCTTAGGTTAGGTGTGTAGGAAGAGAACAATTTGGACATTTCCTTTTCTATTATTCTTCAAACTTCCGCACTGTACAGAAAGTACACAACTCTCATATAATCTTAACTCTTAGTATCCGGCAAGCCCCGTGAAGTGGCGCGGGTTTAGTACCAATTTTACGGCTCGCCAGTTCAAGTGGCGCGCGACGGTAACGATAGCTAAACTAGCGCGTAAAAACGCGGTTTTAGCTCTCGTATAGTAAGAGTTAATATGGATTTTGTGGTGTACTTAGAAGGATTTCCAGATGTTGTTTAGATTGGCAAAGGAAGAAATCAGTATAGTAAAGAGATATTATAACAGAATATCTCAAATAGAAAAGATCCTTGACATTAAAATTTCAACTATAAACAAAATTATACAAAGGTGTCCTTAAATCAACTGAAAATTGTATGTGTACAGTAAAGGAGGATAGAAAAATCAGAATGATACAGTGAAATTGTAAGAGTGTTAATAAGAACATCTTACCATTATTAGACCAACATAAAGATAATGCACTTTTTTGCCATACAAAAGAAATCTCATGACCTGATATAGCAGTCCAGTGTGCATAACCTTCAGAAATAATATAAAAGATAGCCAAAGTAAAGGAGTAGATATCTTCATTTATAAAAATAATACTCATCAGCTGACGAGGAATTGTTAGAACTGACAGTTTTAGAAGGAACGAAGTTAACATTTACAAGTGACAATCAAGACTAATGAACGTAATTTGCTCTAGTGATAATATATACTCGGCAATGTCCATTAGACCAGAACTGCCATACTATGGGCTTCAGAAGGAAAGTAAAAGCAAGGACAGACAGAAGCCACTTGGCAGAGATGCTAAGCATGAATTAGTGCTGGGGCACCACACAAAGAATGGCTGTCAATCGAGCAAAGTGAAGACAGTTTGTTGCTACCCTACAAGACGCCCACCCTGGTGGACAAATACATACATAGAAAAACTTGAATTGAGAAAGCAAGCTCTGCAAATTTATAGGAGAGATAGAGGGGAAGAAGACTGAACAGTATACAGTAGAAGAAATGAAGTCGGTAATGCTACTCTCAAGGAAAGGAATCTTAAGAGAATGTTCTGATAGACCCTGTCCTTGTACTTAGTTTCATTACAGAAGTGTGAGAAAATTTAAAGACAATAGAGGGACACATGCTGGTTGACTCGTTCATTATATCCAGCCTTTAGAAGAATCCCCTTTAAAAAAATCCTTGCTTTTGCTTGAGAAAATTGTTTGGAATGGCTGTTGAGTGGTCAGAGAATATACTTGCCTGACCAAATAATTGTCAAAGTTAATAAAAAAAAATCCATTTTTATTATTGGTGTGCCAAATTTCCTTCCTAATTAGCCACATTAGCTCATTTGAAAATCTGGTTGCTTACCCCAGGTCTAGTTCTTGATACCATTGGGTGTCTGCTAGAATCTGGAATTTAAAAAAAAAAAATTTCTTTGTATCCAAATTATATCCCCAGCAGGGTTGAACTGGATACTTGATCGTTAAAAACATTGTTCACCATAACAATGGAAAATAAGGGACTTTTCACTTACATCAGAAAATTTGTTATAACCTAAAATAAACACTGACCCTGGTAATGTATTTCTGTATTATTTTTACTGCTAACAAGAATTGAGTGTTGCACTGTTATGAGAAATGTTTTGAAAAAATTATTGTTTTTAAAGTAGTAATTATTGGGACTAGTTTTCTGATATTGTGACTACCAGAATTCATATTCAGATTACCAGTTAGGTGAAATTGTCAATGGTGTACATATAGAAAGGAGTGCTGTTTTGTTAAAAAAAAATATCTTGTGCATTGGAAATATGTAAACATTATTTTTAGATGTGTATGTACTTACAGCTGCAAATCTGTAGATGTTAACAAATAGGAATGACATAAATAAGTTACACAAAATGGTAGCAGGGTGGCATACAACTAGTGATATACCTATAGTTTTATGAAGCAGATAAAATGTTGAAGTGAGTTCTAATTGTTTCATGTTTTTATTCAAAGTGCTTGTGCAGAAGAGATGGTGTGAAGATTTCAATGGACATCTTTGTGAAAAAATATCAGCCCGAGCGCTATGAGCTATGGAAAGCAGGGAAAGATATTGCTCCTCACCCTGAAGGTCATCGAGATGGAAATAGGTCAAACAGCAGCAGGTGAGTCAAATTTTGTGAGGTAATGAAAATTGCATGGCTTGGTATTATTTTCTTTAAACTTTACATTTCCAAATGAATCTTGGCATTTGACATAAAGATTGTTGAAATGAATATTAGCATTGAGCTTACAATTTTTTTAACGATCTTAATATTATGAGTGCTAATAAGGTTTTTGATCGTTGCTTTTGTCTTGTCATATATTGTCCTGTCTTCTGTTTCAGTCTTGATTCCTGCTCCTTTGGCAAGTCTGTCTGCATTCTCATTGCCATATATCTTGCTATATGCTTCCTTTCTGTGTGTGCTTGACTGTCTTTTTATCATAACTTCTAGTATGCTGTTAGTCAGCGCTGGAAGTCTTGTTCTTCTCTATGGTGGGACTGTGCTGCTTATCATTGTGGGTTCTGCTTTTGTCTGTGCAAGGTCAGATATAATAGGGGTGAGTTGTTTTGCTTCTTTCGCAAATCAGCCTCTGCTATACCCTTTCAGTCTGTCAATGATTGAATGGTGTATGATCCTTTTAAATTGTTTGCCGAGTGTAGTTAATCAGTAGTTTCTTATGTTATTCATGGATTGTTGTTGTGTCCTCTTGTTCATTTCATATATTGTTGATTTCATTGCTGAATTGGGAGCCGCGCTAGCGTAGTGGTTACAACACCGCTCTGGCGACCGGGTGATTCAGGATCAAACCCGGGCGACGGCATTTGAGGATTTTTCGTCGACCGGGAATTGGACTGGATTAACTCGAGACCTGGCGAGGACATTTGAAGGAGTGTCGTCGACCAGGGATTGGCGGCTCCTGAGCCGACCCAGCTGCAATGGGTACCTCCGAAATCGGAGAGTATTTGCCTGAATGGCGAGGGACACCTGTCTCTGTACAAGTAAAAAGGGATACTCACGTAAAATCAATGTCAGGTTAGACATAGTAATAACCTGAGATTTCGCCTCGAGTATTAGCGGGCGTACGAAAAAAAAAAAAAAAAAAAAATTGCTGAATTATTCTTTCAGCCTGGCTTTGTTTTCTTGTTGGTCTTGTAAAGTTTTGTGTTGGAGCAGTTACTAAGGCTTTAATCCATAATTTTTTGGTGACTTTAGCCCCATGCAGTGTCCACTAGTTTTTAATTCAGTTATTTGCTACCTTTTTTTGCTGGTACGTTGCTGGCACGTATCTGTGTGATTGTTCATTGTTAGTGTACTGGCAGCAATAAAGACCGCAGTCAGCGACTCATAGTTTGACTGCCTGCGTCAGGACCAGCGAACCAGAGCTGGTCAAGACCGCACTCCACCTCCACGTGGTGGTCCTGGAAACAGTCTGCAGCTGTGCAGTCTGGCTGAGCGAGTGTGGATCAAAATGGGAAGGCAAACCCGGTCCTAAAAAATGCCATGCAGAAGTCGGATGTGTCGACCGAAAGGTGCAGATATCACAGCTTAGGCGTAAACAGACACAACGCAACCACCGTCCTTTTCAGGACGAACGAAGAAGAAGAAGAAGTACTGGCCAGTGAAATTCTAGGATTTGTGGGGCTCTTCTTCAGGCAGCTAATATCCATGTATAACGTTTTGTTGCTTGAATGAGCGTGTGAAAATATTGTACTTTGTTTTCATTTTAGTAGCCATCCTTGTGTCCATTTACCTAGTTCATTCAAATAATTACAGTCAGTCAACAAATTAAGTTGGATATACAACACTAAATTCATTAAAAAGTGAGAGAAAAAAATATTAACAAACAAGCTTATCAACAAGCACTGAGGAGGGAATGTAAAGATACATTTATAGAGTCAGAAACACTCCACTTTTATACAGCTAAAAATGAATATGTTCATACTATTCACGTAACAATAATTTTCCAGTTACAATTTTTTTTTAATCCACAATAATAGATCAGCTTGTTAAGAACTGCCTACTTCTCTAAGAAAAAAGTTGTTTCATTGTATTTATTTCATTGTGTGATATTGATCTTAGACCTACAAATACAATAACACAATCCTTTCAGCTTTTCACTCATATTCCCTCGTATCTGCATTCTGATATTTTCCAGTTCTTTCTTTGGGCCCTGCTACTACACTTTAGATAATTTTTTGACTTGTTCATTTCTAATATCTAAAATAAATTTTTAAAAAGACAAAATGCTACTAAAAAAGTCTCAGTAAAGTCATCTTCTTCTCTGCATATATTGCAGCATTGACATTTTAAGTTACCAGTGTGAATAACAACTGTCACTTTAATAGGTCAGACTGAAAGGCAAACTTATTTTAATTTAAAAAAAAAAAATTGGCATTGTCAAATTTTCCTTCCATTTTTATTTCAAGTCAGTATAGAAAGTTGAAAAGCAAGATCCTTACTATTTGGAGTTACATTATACTTGAGAAATTCTTTTGAAAAACTAGTTGAACACAGTCTTTGACTTTTGATGCCTACCTGACTGGGAGCGAAAGCTATCGGCATCTGTATCAGCCTGTTATTCTTGTAGTTAGTTCACTCATTTTAATGCTGTCTCAGTATATTTAACTCTCAGTTTGTATTTGCTTCTAGGTATTCAAAGAAGAAAATTGAGGCAAACAGTTCGGGGACAGCTCACTCAAGACGGCATCCATTAAAAGAAGACTTCCCAAAGTCAAGTGTTGAAAAGGTAGACGTAATTGCTCCTGACGAATCCAAAAGCAAGGCTAAGAATATTAAAAAAGTCAAACGCCCCCTTGATGGTGATGAGGAAACTGAAAAGAAGAGACGGAAGAAGAAAAAAAAATCTCAATTTGAAGGAGAATTCAAGAAATTTAAAACCGATACATCCAGCATCATTGACGAGTCCTTCACCACAGCAGTGATAACAAGTGAACCTAAACTTGACACTCAGACAACATTTGCAGCTGTGGATGTGAAAGAAATAGTTCCTCCAGATAGTCCAGCTTTGAACCAGAAGAAAAATGTTTATATTAATGTGTCTTTGGTCAAGCAACAAAAACACGTGAAAAAATCAGAGACTGTAAAGTTTGAACAACTTGAACTGCAGGCAGTTCCAACCAAACATTTGGAAGAAAATGTCTCTGGTGTAAGCCCTTCTCTTGTTAGTATATCACATATACCTGATAAGACTCTTCAGAGAGAATATGAGAGTAGTCACTCTGGATTAGGCCCCAGTTTTGGGATGGTCAACTGGCCACAGGCATCAGCGTGCCATGGTATCTTCAACAGTTCTCATGATGCAGAAACATTATCTCATTCTGATATTGGACCTCCAAAAACATCTTTTGTCACTGGAACATGTGCTGAGTTCTCACAGGTGACCAAAAATGAATTACAGCAGAGAGTGGAAACAAGTGCGAATGTTGAACCTGACAACCAAACAAAAGGCACCTCTGATCCAAATGTACATAATTCTACATTGAAATCAATTTCATATAATACTGTAGTGCTGGACCAGGCCAAGAAGGCAGAACTAGTAAATAGCAAGCAAAGCTTTTCATTTGAAGCACCTACACAGCTTCAAAGGGTGAAAGCTACTCTCATAGGTTCTATTCAAGGTTGTCTTCAGGATCCTGATGGAAATAAGGTCTCTGTTGCAAACAGCCTTATCAGTCAACTTCAGGGCCAGAGTGGTCATGTTCAGCATTGTGTTGTGAAATCAGTGGATAGTTTGAGTCTACAAGGAGCTCCAGATAATCATCAGGTGTGTGCTACAGCTGGATCACGGCTCCAGCCCTATGACCATAAGGACAACACATGTGCTAATAAATCGATTCGTTATGTGCCGGCAGGTATAAATGTGGCAGCAATAAATGCTCAGAATTTATCAAAACAGCAAATGCCTCCTATTGGGATAAAAGCTGCATCAGTTATTCAAAATCCCAAGAATCTAGCACCACAGCTGTCCACATCATTGCTATATTCAGATGCACACATTAAACATCAACAGAACATGCAAATTCCGTCTACAGGACCGCCACAGAAAACAAATTTTCAGAACCAAGAATGTTTGATTCAGCCTGCAAACCCAGCAAACCGGTCTTTACTTACTCCTCCAGTCTCACAGAGTGCAGCCTTGACAACTCAGGCAGGATTGAGTGGTCAGCATTTTGTAATTACTGCAGGTCACCAAGGTAAATTTGTTGCTGCTGCCCCACAGCAGCAGTCAGTAAATAGTTCACTGTTTAACATTTTTTCACAACAAATTTTAAACAGACCAGTATTTGCAGGATCATGCCAGCAGACAAGTGCACAGATGCAATCATCAGGTGTTGCATTCCAAGTTGTAAACCCTCAGAGTTGTGTGAAACCTGTACCTCTTTCTTTGCTGAACATCACTCCTCAAGTTAAAAAGTCAGAAGGTAATCCATTAATTCTCCATCAGTTACATGGGCAGCTAAATAATCAGACACCAACTTCTCATGTTACTTATAATCGAAGCCATCCGCTATCAAATGCAGTTCAAGTGCAGCGACAGTTCACAAACCAGCAAGGAGCAGCCGGGTTCATTGTGCAACGGCCCCAGGAACATATCATCTTTCCGTGTAGTCAGAATCAAACAGTTATATCAAACCCCCCTCAGTGGGTGGCTCGAATTCATCCTGCTCTCTCAACAACTGCAATGTCGTCAGTCTCACAGCCATCAGTATCTTGTCCCCCAGCAACAAGACCCAGACTTGAATCACTTAATCAGCAACATGGCACAAACTTTACCTACAGCACTGTTCAAACTCCACATGTTTCTGTAAGCTGTTCCAAGCGGCAGCAACCTCTGACTTTTCCAGCTGTTACATCAATTTCAACATCTTCAGGAGCATCACAGTTACTGCTGTTGTCTTCGGCATCCATTCCCACAGTGACACAAGGAATGAATCATAGAAGTGTGGGTTCAGGTCTAATCAATCCAACCAGCAGTGAAAACACTAGTGTGGAGGACCATATTAAGGAAATTTTGGCTCGAGCTCATCAGCACCCACAGCAAGGAAATGTGATTGAAACTATGAAACCAAAATCCAAACGATCTGGAAGGAAGGGTCATGTTATCAAAGTATCTGTTCCAGTTACAGCTGTCACTAATGCAGCTAATACCTCTCTTGCAATACCTGTTCCTTCCCCACCATTGCGTATGTCTAATTGTGTTGATTCCACAGTTTTGTCTTCCTGTGCTAGTCATTCAAATAGTGTGTGCGTAGCTGAGACTCTGATTCAGATGGCAAACGGTAAAATGGCTTTTAATCCTATTGGAAATGGCAATACCAAGCAGAATACATTTCATGCTGCACACAACTTTAGCCGACAAACAATTAAGCTTCCATCCGACCCTGCTGCCAGATCTGTTATATCTCATTCAGTAAGGCAGACAGTTGCTCACGAAAGCACACTAGTGCCTCCTCATGCTTGTACCAGTAATGGTGATAGAGACAGAATGTCTACCCCAAATCTGCATACACATGGTGATTCCGTGTGCCCAAAATTAGCATCAACAAATTGTATAGAATCTGGACCACCTTCACTGTCACCTGCCCCTAATGATCAAATACCAGTTCTTGCTCCATTTAGTGTTTCTTTGTCATGCCAGACCTCGCAGGAGGAAACTAATCCATTATCAGACAGGGCATTGCCGCCATTGCTCAGTATTCATGAATTCTACTCGCCCTCATCATCATTGTCTTCCTCATTATGTCATGAAATGTTTGGGTCAGGCAATGACCTACAGTCAGACCCTACCATACCAGAACTAACACTACTTTCCTCCGAGACACAGTCATCTTTTTCACAGCAGGATGCAGTGTCACATGACAGCACATTTGCCCATCAGTCAGCCAACTCATCTAGCTCAGGTATATCGAGAAGTATATCTGTCAACACCAGTGAAACTTTTCCAATCGCCAGTCCCAAACTTTCTCCCCATATTGAAGAACATCAGTATGCTGCAGCAAATGAGTCATGCCAACAAAGCAACAAGCTAAACAAGACAAAATCCCCAACAGACACATCAAGGCGAATAAAGACGGGCAGCCAAGAGACAGAAGAAGAGTCCAGCAATCCCAGTATGAACATTGAGATGCCTGACTTGTCTCCTCAGGTGAGAACGTGGGCAGATGATTTCTCTGTATGTAATTTAACAGCTACTACTACCTTATCTTACTCACAGTCCTGTCAGCGATGTCAGATCAGTACCTCTCCCAGCCCCCCACTTTTAAAACCTTTTCCCGATTGCCTAGCATTATGTCCACAGCCAGTGATTTCCTTCTCTCAAGTGACATCTGCCATATCTGTCTCCCCTTCAACTAACTGCACCAGATTAAACAATATAGGGCCATGTAGAAGCAAGATTTCACAGACTCTTGTAGCAAGAACTCATTCTAGCTCAAGAAGGAATGATGTAGGAGGGAAGAGGCTAACAAGTATACATGAAAGCCCACCAGTTTTGACACCAGAACACTTGACGTGCTTGGTAGCAGAGAGGAACACACCCCCACTTTTAGGTTTGGCTCAAGAAATATGCACTGATCCAAGCACCTTCCACTCCTCCCAGCTTGAGGTTATAGGTGAGCTGTCATTGAGCAGAGGTAAACAGGTATATCTTTCACTATAGTATGTGAAAAATCTTCAGTTCCACAAGTGTTGATTTGTTATTTCTGTAAGATTTCTGTAGTATGAGTCAAGTTCTTCCCTGTAACTGGTAGCTAGTTTGAGTCCTCATGTTTTTCAAGGTGCTTAGCATGTCTACAATTTTTCATAGTTTTAAAAGATGTTGGTTGTTGTAAACAGAATACTCAGAAATTGTGTTTTGCTGGTATTAGAGATCAGACCCAAGCAGTAGCAGGGAAGTCCTTTGGCGTGCATTTATTATTGTCTTGAATCATAGCTTGCATTTCCTCGTACTTTTTTGCACAGTCGTTGAGAAGTAGATGCATGAGCTTCTGTTTGCCCATAGCCTCCCATATGTGAGATGACCATTATGTGACAGTATAAGTATATAAGCAATATATGTTATGCCTGTCAGAGAAAATATTTTGTGCCAAATTTTTGTCCAATAATAATAATTGTCTAGGTTTGGCAGCACACTAACACTTAAATGAGTCAGTCAGTAAAAAATTAAAAAATCCACTTGACCCAAGTGAAGACAACTAGAACTCTGATGTAAATATTTTTTATTTTTTTATTATTCAAACACATTCAGATAACTTGCATGTGTTTAAAGGAAGCCAATGACATTTAATAAAATGTTGATTACTGCTATTTTTGTGACTCTAAGAATACATTCATCTTACTCGCTCACATGAGGCATTGTGTATACATTAACATAGTTAAGATTTTTAAAAAATCATATACCAAAGCATGTCAGTGTTAATTATAGTTTCCAAGTGTCCATATGTGTTGATAGGCTTACTTGCTAGGCGGAAGGAAACAGAAAGGAAGAAACTAAGAACAGGATGCTGTTCTCGGGACATGAGACAGAAACCACACCATAATTCTTTGCCACCATTTCTTGGTGGGTTACTAGCTAAAAACTGTGCTGGGCTTAGTGTTGTACATTTTTCTTATAGGAGACCCTGGCTGCTCAGTCCATTTAGTAGTACAAATTGACACCGCAGCTTTATTGTTTACGCCTTTTGTGGATTGTATCTGAATGTTGCATGTTAAAATCTATGACTTTATTCTCATAAGTGCTACTGCGACCACCTTGTTGTTCTTTTAGTCACTCCTTAAGAATCAAGAGGGCCACAAAGATGAGGTAGGATCCCTTGCAGGAAACCCTTGCAGCACTTTGTATGTTCTTGCAGTGATGGTTTTTGTTAAAAAAAAAGGGAAAGATAGTCCCATAGCAGATACTACAGTAGGGAAGTGGAGTGTTAATAGATGTAAATGGTACTAGGTCTCAGCTTTATGAGATAGAGCTAACCAGTTCCCTTCCTCACTACCCTAGCCCTTCTTAACTCATAGCTGTGTCAGATATCCATTTTATAGTGGGATGGACTAGAGCGTGATGTGACCTTTTTTCAAACCTGGTATGTTTACTTTGAGAAGCTAGTGCTTTGACCACTGCCACTGAAAAGCTATATGCCACATTGGACCCCATCTGTTAGTGGCAGATAGCCGTCATCCCTCTTGCATCCTTACCTAAAATAAAGCATGCTTTACAAAGTCATTCATCACACCCCATTCTTTCTCCTACCACCCACCACTAGCTTGTCCATTAGTGCATGCTACTTTTCTATTTTCTGGTAATGACCACATTTTTATGGTTATATGTTGCATTCATCATGTGCTGTTTGATTGATATTTTTATTTCTGCTACAGGTACTCTTTCATTTAAGTGTTTTGTTAGGAAACAATGTGCCAAGGGAAATGGTATTAAGTAGAACTAATTTGCCAGCTAGGCAGTAATTTTTAAAAGTTGTGATGTTAAACATTTAAAGACAGTCTACTGTCTGTTTTTTCCTTTTCTCACTTTAACAGTTATGTTATCAACAAATACACGTTTAAAAAAAAATACAGTAATAGGCTTGCTGAAAAGATGGATTGGTGGTATAGTGAATCAGTCATGACGCCTATGTAATATCAAAATTGAGATATCTTAGATATTGAAGGAGATAACACTTTTTATAGCTTATGGCCCAACCATTATCAGAATTTTCCCCACAAGTATTTACATCTCTACACCCCAGGGTAGAAGAGGAACGGCTAAGTAAGTTAAGTATTAACTGCATTCGACTCACCAAAATAGCTGTTAAAATTTGCTGTCTATACTTATGTAATCAGTAATTAAAACATGTTGATGTTGAAATTTTCAAATTTAAAATACTATAAGGATATGAGAACGTCCAATTGGCTAAGCGGTGTAAGCGCTTTCCTCTCACAGCAAAATTGCTGAGATCGAAACCTGTTTATCCAGCTGTAAATGTGTATCTTGCTCTGCTCTTGAGGGAAGGAAAAAGCAGTAAGGAAAGGAACTGGTCACCCCACCTCATAAAAAAACTGGACCTAATATGGTGAAGTCTCTAACACTTCATTCCCCTACAACAGTATCTGCTGTGGGACCCATTTTACCATTTTATATTGAAGTAATATTGCGGCATGCTGTAAATGTTGAGGTTTACGTATGATTCATTCATCACCCTTTGTCTCCCTATAGAGCATAGCCTTTTTTTAATGTCCTGTGTCATCCTCTGAAGGTCTTCTATGTTTTGTTTATCGCTTTAATTCTGTCTCCCAATTTCCTTTCTCCCTGTATATTTATGTCTCCATTTATCTTACCCTGGGAATTGCAGAACAAGGACTGTTTTGTAATGCAATCAGCTGGTGTCCTCATTGTATGCATATGTAAGTGGTATGCCACATTATTATAGCACTTCTAATTATTAATCCACTTGACGTAAGAAAATATTGTTTTGCGAGAAGGGTTACTTAATGAATAACATATACATTTAAATATGTCATGTAGGCACACACATGTTCCAATCCCTTAAGTTTGCTACCATCCACTGCAATTATTGATGCTTGATAACATACAAGGACACCTTATAGAACCCTTTCTGATCAGTACTGGAGTGTTGCCACTTGTCAACATTTCTGTCATTGCAGGCCATATATTGGATTATGAAAACAGAATCAACCAAATTCAGCCAGCATTATGGTATTCAGTAGATACTGATAAAATAGCCTGACACTCTAAAGATTTTACTGATAGCCTAGCTCTTCAGTTCCATAACTGTGGCCAGATACAAGACAGAATGTGAATATTGGATGAGAGGTCACTGCATTTGGGTCTTAAGATGCACTGAGAGTAATATAGATTTTGAGAATAAATGTGGCAGACAGTAGTCAAACTGCACTTGATCTTTGACTTAAAAAATTCAAGGCAGTCCTATTTTATGGCTCTGAAACATGGAAAACAGCAAAAGTGACCAGACTTTCATAAATCTGTGCATTTGCAGAATAGAAGAGTTGAAGTAACAACAAGATCACCAGTTTGGAACTGACAGGAAGAACCCAGCAATACCAGTAGAACAAGACGTGAAGGAAATACGCTGGCCTTGGATAGGTCACACACTGAGAAAAGCCAGTTGATAGCATTACAAGGCAATCCTTGTTCTGGAATCTGTAGATAATTTTCTGCTATTTCTATTTTAAACTGAAGGAGTGAGCTTGCTGTCTCTCTCATTCAACATTGTTAAAGTGAAATTAAAGTAGTCTGTTCTTGTCCAATGCATGCACAAATTTGTTCACATGCGATAGATAATTAGGGAAATAAAATCACTGAAACACAAATCGTGTTAGCTCATGTGTGATTTTTAATGAGTTGACCATGCTTGGCGCTAGCGAGTGACATCAGGTGAACGCGAAGAACACCACCCAGCAAAATAAATAATACACATAAATTGGTATGTTACAGGCACTCATAGGAAATAAAGAAGTAGAAAATTGGACGATATAAAAACAACAAACATGATAGGCATACCAGGGACTCGAACCCAGGAGAAGAAGATTTTTCACTTGGAGAAGGGAATTGGAGGCAGACATAAAGGGATTTGAAAAAAATATATGGAAAAACCCTGAACAGATGGCACAAAACAGGAAGGCCTATCGTTGATTAGTTAAATGCTTATGCTCCACAGTGAGCTGAAGAGTAACGAGTGAAAAATACTTTCTGGAGCCATTTGCTGTTGTATAGAACTAAATACTGAGTATAGATATGCTGTTGTATAGAAGTAAATACTGAGTACGGATATGCTGTTGTATAGAACTAAATACTGAGTGTGGATATGCTGTTCATACTCTCTTGAGTCATTTGCTTTTGTCTAGAACTAAATACTGAGTACAGATATGCTTTTTATACTTTTTGGATCCATTTGCTGTTGTATAGAAGTAAATACTGAGTACGGATATGCTGTTGTATAGAACTAAATACTGAGTATGGATATGCTGTTCATACCTAGGATGCATAGTAACACCAGACGGCGGAGCAAGCAGAGACATCAACAACAGAATGAACAAAGCAAGAACAACCTTTTTTAGTCTAAACAACATCTGGAAGTCCTCTCAGTACAGCACAACACAAAATTAGGATTATATCAGAGCTGTGTGCTTTCTGTGCTTCTCTATGGCGCGGAGAGCTGGAGAGTTACAGAGAAGGAAATGTCGAAATTGTCCTCTTTTCACACAACATGCCTAAGAAAAATTCTCAGAATCTTTTGGTCGAATACTATCACCAACCAAGATCTGCTTACTCGGAGCAAGCAAGAGGACATGCACACCATCATAGCTGGCAGACGCTGGAGCTGGGTTGGCCATGTCCTCAGAAGAGACCCTGATGCCATCACAAGAACAGCTATGCTATGGACCCCTGAAGGAAAACGAAAGAGAGGCCGACCAAAAACAACTTGGCGGAGGACTGTGGAGGCTGAGATGCAAAGAATGAACCAGAGTTGGGGCACTGTACGAAGGATGGCCGCCGACCAAGCAAAGTGGAATCAATTTGTTGTTGCCCTACAAGGCACCACCAGGCGTAATGGCCACTGACTGCTTTGACGGTCGGCGGCTAAGGATCAAAGAAGAAGAAGAGATATGCTGTTCATTCTCTCTTGAGCCATTTGCTTTTGTCTAGAACTAAATACTGAGTACAGATATGCTTTTTATACTTTTTGGATCCATTTGCTGTTGAATAGAACTAAATGCTGAGTACAGATATGCTGTTGTATAGAACTAAATGCTGAGAACAGATATGCTGTTGTATAGAACTAAATGCTGAGTACAGATATGCTGTTCATATTTTCTGGAGGCATTAGCTGATGTGTAGAACTAAATGCTGAGTACAGATATGCTGTTCATACTTTCTGGAGTCATTTGTTGTTGCATAGAACTAAATGCTGTCTGTGCTTCTCTATGGCGCGGAGAGCTAGAGAGTTACAGAGAAGGAAATGTCGAAATTGTCCTCTTTTCACACAACATGCCTAAGAAAAATTCTCAGAATCTTTTGGTCGAATACCATCACCAACCAAGATCTGCTTACTTGGAGCAAGCAAGAGGACATGCACACCATCATAGCTGGCAGACGCTGGAGCTGGGTTGGCCATGTCCTCAGAAGAGACCCTGATGCCATCACAAGAACAGCTATGCTATGGACCCCTGAAGGAAAATGAAAGAGAGGCCGACCAAAAACAACTTGGCGGAGGACTGTGGAGGCTGAGATGCAAAGAATGAACCAGAGTTGGGGCACTGTACGAAGGATGGCTGCCGACCGAGCAAAGTGGAATCAATTTGTTGTTGCCCTACAAGACGCCACCAGGTGTAATGGCCACTGACTGCTTTGACGGTCGGCAGCTAAGGATCAAAGAAGAAGAGAAGAACTAAATACGGAGTGCAGATATGCAGTTCATACTTTCTGGAGTCATTTGTTGTTGTATAGAACTAAATGCTGAGTACAGATATGCTGTTCATACTTTCTGGAGCCATTTGCTGTTGTACAGTTCACATGCTGAGTATAGATATGCTGTTGTCTAGAACTAAATGCTCATAAATGCTGCTGTATAGAACTAAATGATGAGTACAGATATGTTGTTCATACTTTCTGGAGTCATTTGCTATTGTATAGAACTAAATGCTGAGTATAGATATGCTGTTAATACTTTCTGAAGCTAAGAGGGACGGTCAAAAAGTAATGCCTCGCAATTTTTAATTTCATTCAATAGGCAAGAAAACAGATAAAATTCACATTGAAATGTAGCCCCAAGTCTGAACTTCAAAAATTTATTTCTCAATGTAGTCTCCGTTATTTGTTACAGTTTTTGTCCATCTTCTCACAAGGGCATGTATCCCCACACAGTAAAAATTTGTATCCTTTTTCCTAAACCACTGGCATACAGTGCGTTTAAGGGTCTCGGTGTCCTCAAAGTGATGTCCGCGAAGATCTTCTTTCAGTGGTCCAAACAGATGGAAGTCAGAAGGTGCAAGATCTGGACTGTAAGGGGGATGTGGTAATAATGTCCAGCCAAATTCTGCAATCGCATCAATGGTGCGTTTAGCGGTGTGTGGCGTGGCATTATCGTGCAACAGTAGTGCAGTTCTCTGATCTTTTAATGAGTAAAGTCGCCGAAGACGACCTCTAAGCTTCTTCAAAGTTTCAATGTAACAGTCTGCATTCACCGTGTTTCCCTGTTCCAAGAAGTCGAGAAGAATCACACCCTTCTCATCCCAAAATACGGAGGCCATAACTTTCCCTACAGATGGTGAACTTTTGAACTTCTTTCTTGTCAGCGATGTTGTCTGTCTGTCAACATTTTGGGTACCCACCGTGCACAAACTTTTGAATAACCCAGGTCTTTAATGATGTTCTGGACACTGCCTTTACAAATGGACAACATGGAAGAAAGTTCATCCAGCGTTACTCGACGGTCACCACGAATGATGCCATCAACTCGATGAATGTTGTGTGGAGTCCCTGCGGTAGACGGACGGCCAGTCCGCTGTGCATCAGCCATTGAGGATTGACCTACTTCAGCTTCGTCACAACGATGTACCCAACGTCGGACAGTGCTAACATCCACTGTTGAATCTCCATAAACATTCTTCAAACGTTCGTGGATGCGAATTGGGGTCTCGCCTTCAGCATTGAGGAATTCTATGACATAACGTTGTTTAAACCGAACGTCTTTGGCAGCCATTTTAAAACTGTTACAGTGGTGCCACCTGTTACTGAAACAGGTTGGTAATGCTATACAGTGCAGAAGAGTGTTTGTAGAATCCTGCTAAATTTACAAATTGCACACCGATGCAGTATTTACATACATAAAAAATAGAAGGCATTACTTTTTGACCTTCCCTCGTATTTGCTGTTGTATAGAACTAAATGCATGTTTACATGCTGAGTAGAGATATGCTGTTGCATAGAACTAAATGCTGACTACAGATATACTGTTCATACTTTCTGGAGCCATTTGCTGTTGTATAGAACTAAATGCATGTTCATATGCTGAGTACACATATACTGTACATACTTTTTTGTGAGTCACTTGCCTCAGTCTACAGTACTTACCTGATAGGTAAAACATCACAAGAATTGTGTCAGGATTAATATTTGTTAGAATACAGCTTAAATTTTATTTTGGGTCACAATTAGAAATGAAATATTTGTTTAAAACCCCCCCCCCCAAGCCCAGTTTGCCGTGAAAAGCTTTGTGGTGTGTTTTCTAATTTGCTTGGATCATATAGTTAACACACATTACTAACCGAGGAATCACAGAATTTAAATGAAGTGCCAGGATTTAATATTAAATACCACGGAAAATAATGTGTTTGGCCTGGACTAAAATAAGCTGTTTCACATGCTTTAGCAGAGGTATTTTTGTGATCTTCATTACTGAGATATTTCTGTTACTACATGTGAACATAAATGGATGGTGATCACTGTTGTGTCTAATGTAGGAAGTGTTGCATTAGAAATAATTGACACTGCAGAGTAAATGGAAGGTACTAGGAATATATTATGGGGAAAACAAATATTGGGGGAAAAAAATTCCACCTGCCTTGATGTAGTACTGCTAATCGGTAGTAAATATCAGAAGAAAAACGTTACAAATTAAAAAAAAGACATGACTAATCTAAATGCACTTGCTCAGTTGTTGTGAAATTCTCCGAAATTTGTTTTTTTTTTAAATACAGAATCAAATAGCAGGCCATGGTCTAGTAACACACAGCAATCATCATCATTTGCCTCACTGCTTCCTGTTGATCCACCACAGCAGCTGGTCTTCTTGCAGGAAATCTAAACAAAAACATTCATGAGCTCTTGTAGCAGTGGCTTCTGTAGTAGTTTGTTTTATATGGTCATGTTGCAGGCCTCATTAGTCACCTCTTTACCACATGTCTGAGGGAGGTGTAGCCCTATTCTTTCTGTATCTCCTCAGAGACCACAGGGACTACATGTTATACATATACAGTGATAGAGAAACGCTTACTGATATACAGGTTATGTCAGAAAATGTTGCATTCAGAAACTGATCTACACTTTCGTGTTCTATTGTAAAGAAGTCCTTACACATAATGGTTGCTTTTTTGAACATCAGAATTGTAGAATAGCAGAATGAATAAAGCAAATGATGAGTAACAATAAGGTAAAGGTAGTCCCATAGCAGATACTGCTGTAGGGGAGTGTAGTGTTAGAGACTTCACAATACTAGGTCCGGCCTGGAGAGGTGGGGGGGTGACCTGTTCCCTTCCTTGCCACCTTTTCATTCCCTAACTAAAGAGCGGGGTCAGTTACCCATTTATGGCTGGGTAGAATGGAGCGTAATGCAGCCAGGATTCGAACCTGGCACCTTTGCCACAAACAACCAGCGCTCTAACCACTGTCAGTCGGACTCTAAAATAACAGGCCAAAAAAATTTTTTTTTCATGCAAAATGGTAAAATCTCCACGTTCTAAATTCAGTTTTCGGTAGTTAGTTCTAATTATTGGAGGCCCAGTGCCTCCCACCCCACCCCCAAGGTAATTCCATCACTTTTATACATTAAGTGAGAAAGTTAATGCATCTTTGTCACATTTGTGAAGAGTTCTTATCTGTAATGTGCTACCAAGATGTTTCACACTATAATTGTTGCAATACCCTCAGCTTGTCAGATAAATGTTCATCTAACAGTCTAATCTGACTTCATGTTTAAGCTGTTCAATGTAAAGTAACTTTTAGTTCATTTTAAGTAGATATTGATTCATATATGTTCCGTGTTACCCTGCATGTGTGCAGTAACCTTAACATCCATTGCACGCATTTAATTATATTGTTGGAAGATTGTAAGGATTTTTGCTTAAAATCAAACTTGAAGAAATTGTAAAATGTAGCATGTGTGCAGCAAAATTTGCAGTGTAGGTCCTGTATTCTTTTATCAGAACGCATGGAAACCTAAATATTCTCAAAATTGACAATTTTTTTGGTCGACTTTGGGCTACTTTTGGACGATTTTCGCACACATTTTGGGCGCTTGTGGGCTACTTTTCTAATGTGATTTGGGCAATATCTGGAAACCGAAAAAAAATGTGGTTTCTGAAACACAGCTGTCCCCGACAATTTTGGATAAAAGGATACACACCTGTAGTGATATATAATGTGATCTGGTGGATTTTATTTGTAACTAAACAAAGACAATGAAGAAAACAACATTAAATTAGTCAACTGATGATAGGAGATTTTGATGCACATAGAAGTTTGCCAACTTGCATAGCACAGAGGCCTCAGATATACTTAGAAATGCAACAGTTCTTAGGTAGCTGTGTCTTCTGCATAAAAACAGGGATAGACAGTATAAACTTGAGGTTTGCTTTTCTCAGAAATTTACATTCCAGGTACATCTTTAGCAGCTAGGCATAATTTTTCACAGATTGTGCCCTTCTTTAATTTTTTTTTCCCCTTTCATTCCAAGGTGTCAGCTGACGTCATGTTGTATGGTTTGTTTGCAGAGTGGGCATAATTTAGCTTCAGAACAACTTGATTAAATTAAATTTATGCATATCTAAAATTGTGGTTTGCAGCCGAATCATATTTGTATTCTAATGCATTACAGGTGTTCAAGCAGTTGACCTCTGCTATGAACAGTAACACAAACAAGAAGAGAAAATCTCGTACTGCAAAAAAATTGAAACCAAAACAGTCGAGAACCATCAAGAATGCAGCATCCAGCTCCAGTACAACAGAGCAACATGATGAGTCCAATGATAGTTCAGTGTCATATACCAGTGTCTCTCATGATCCTAAACTGGACGTACTATCATCCCCACCCAACACCAACTTGAAAACAGGTATGGCTGTTAAGTCGCAGTTGTGCATAAGCTAAATGCATAACTGCTTAATGTAACAGAGAGAATGTAGGGAGGGTAGTGGGGAGATACAGATAGAAGCATAGAGCTGATACAGACAACCAGATCTAGGTCATGCTATGACCGTCAGAAAGGGAATTAAATACATACTGGTGAATATATAGCCAGAGCAAGATAAGTACATGGCTGTATGAAAGAGAGAAATATAATTTATTTAGAAGATCATGATTTTAGTACATTGCCTAATAGAAAAAAATAAGCTAAATTTCATTTTTTAGTGTTAAGTATTATATCACAAAAAACATGCCAAGATAAGCACAGTTCAGAACATTGTAGTTAGGTTGTAAAAGGTGGAAGACAGTTATGACATCTCAAAACTGAAAGCACAGGTAAGACGTCTAAAAGTTTATACATTTAATTATTATAACAGTGAGACAGAAAGTAAGTTACACATTTCTTTGAAGTGAGTTGTGAATGCTATAAGGGTCAAATCAGTCCATGAAAACTTTACTGAGATTTATCATTAAAGTCAAGAAATTGCTTGAATAAGAAATGGGTCTATAGAATAGAGAATCGTGACATGTGGCATGTAGTTAACACCCTCGGTGCATGGTATATAAATTGAGATATAGTGAAAAATAAAGTGAGTGGTTTACATGTCCACAGAGGTAAAGAAATAAATGGCAGTATACCTAGTAGAACATAAGTAAGGAGACAATATTGACATTTAGTAAGGAATTAAGTCATGTTTAAAAAGTGTCTCAGCGATCCAAAATTCAGTTTTCTGCATAGTTTCTCTGAGCTTAGATCTCTTGAAAATTTCATAGTGCTGAAAACTAAAAGCATATTGTCGTTTTACCTATCAGCAAGCATTTGTTGTGACTTAAAAGAATTTTTCATGAAAAGCAGCCTTCCTACAATTATACTAGGATGTAAGGAGAAATATATTGTCAAAACAAGAGGAGTTAATTCAGACGTGTATAATTTGTTTTTTTTTGTGAGTGGAAAGCTGTTGAAGATTTTTTCATGAAATATAAGTTCACAAATATTTAACATTTTTAGACTGGGTATTGACAGCTGGAATAGGGTCTCCAAATTGTATTTCAACCAGTGTGGATGGCATTTTACTTACTTCAGTGATAAGCCCTAGTTTTTATGCTTTGTAGTATTTGCTCAAGCAAGAAAGGCGTTCCATAGCGTGAAGCATATTGAGTTGGTGAAGAAAAATTTGTAAGCAAATCCGAACTTCCAGTCTGCAAGATTTAGTGGGGCTCTTAAGATCACTCACAGCCTGCTACACTTCCTCACCCTAGTTATTTGGTTTTTGTGGTGTGTGTGAGATTTTAAGGCAGATCTGGCTATGTTTGTCTTGACATTGACTTCCTGTTTTATTCATCCATACAGTGTGGATGTTACTTCCTAAGTAAGTAAAACTGTGCACTTCGTCAATCATCTCACCATTTATCTTGATTGGATCTGTTTGCCTATTATTTATTCTTATCTTCATTGGTTCGTTTACAATGTGTGGTCCCGTTTTAGCTGCCACTGTAAATCGCTTTACCTTTTCCTACATTTTTTGTTCTTTACACAGTAGCAAAGTTCATCTGTAATTTCTTGTTGCTGGTCAAATGTCCATTATATTGCTGTTTTTCTTCCTTCTATTTTTTTGGCATACTAGTCCAAAACAGTGAGGAAGGTCGATGGTGAGACCTGACGTTTTTGTCAGACTTGGTTTATGCTGCAAAATATTCTGAGATTGTGCCTTTGTGGACATTCTGCAGGTGGCAGCTTGACAACAATCTTGAATGATTTTAATAAATTTCTTGGGAATTTCATAGTGTAAAAGTACTTCTAAATGCCTGTTTAGGCTTGAAATTGCATATCATGTAGAATCTGTAGTGCTAACATTCCTTTTTCATCATCCCCTTAGTACTGCTTTATTCCATTTCTGCTTCAGCTTGTGAGAAAAACACATTCAGTGTTTTTGGGGTATTAGTTGAACTGTAGGAGGTATCACATTAAAATGAAATTTTGCGTGATGATCCACATTGTTAACTGTAAGATGTTGTGTAGGATGATAGATTAAATTATATGATGTCAATTTGTGACCTCGGGTCAAGTTTTGCCAAAAACAAAAGGTGATGGAATACAGCAGGACTAATATGATGTGATGTCAATTCTTGTTTTCCCCTTTCCCTACTGGTGTGTCATTTTAGCCATGCAATCTTGTTTAAACTCAGAACAAGAACACATGATCAGTCCTGGGCCAGAACAAGAATGGGCAAAACCACTGTTGAAGCTTTGGCGGTTTAATCCCTTTGATGTAGATGCCATCAGGAGCTACAATAACACTATGGCCAGAAGGGATCCTCATTGCTCTGTTTGCTCGCTCTTCCACAGATTTGATGTAAGAAGTTTTGTTTCACATTATGGCCTTGAGCTGTGTAGAGAATACTAGGCTTATTTCAGAAAGTTTGGCTCTGCATTTAGTTATTAATACACTGGGAGAAAAATTTATTTTAAAGAAGTAATGGGAGTTTGAGCGATCGATGGGCAGAGTGGTAACTGCGCTGGTCTCTCGCTGCAAAGGTGCCAGGTTTGAAACAGGGTGACATCACGCTCCAGTCTACCCAGCTGTAAATGGGTACTTGATTCTGCTCTTGAGTTACAGATGGCAAAGGCAGCAAGGAAGGGAACTGGTCACCCCCATCTATCTGGACCTAGTGTAGTGAAGTCTGAAACACTTCACTCCCCGACGGCAGTATCAGCTATGGGACTACCTTTACCTTTTATTGGAAGTTTGAACATCATGTACATAAAGTCAGCTCATAAGCTCAGTAAAACTACATGAGGGTATCTACAGATATACACCATTGAATATCATTTCAAAATGTAATATTTCTTGAATGTATCTTATTCGTCACTTTCCAGCTGTCTGTGGAGCAGGGGCCTTCATTTAGGTCATGCCAAACCCTCCTATCATGTACCATCTTTCAGGTTTTTCCATTTCTTGTTTATACTTATATCTTTCTCAGAGTATCTTGTCTGTGTGTTTTGGCTCTCCATTTTCTTTACCCTGAGGATTCCAGAACAAGAACTGCCTTATAATGCTGTTAGCTGATGTTTCCTATTCAATGCCAGTGACTTTTTCCCACCTCTTGTTTCACTTGTTCTACAAGTATTTGCCTTGTTCTTTTCAGCATTTCCCCATAGGGGATCTTCTCTTACCATATTAATGCTATTCTGCTGAAGCACCAATGTTTTGCCATTGTCCATGTTTCAGAGAAATGCTTCAGGACTGTCCTGACATTTGAGTTGGAAATTCTTCTATTCAGATATTTACTACTACTACTATCTAGTTGTTCCCCTTCTACCGTGAGGTGTAGAGGTTTGGAAGAGAGAGCGCCAGACTATCCTATCGGCTGTCTTCCTCCTGGCCTGGTTCCATTCTAGTTCTCGGTCCTTCAAAGATTGTCTAATGTTGTCCTCCCAGCGGAGCTGGGTCGTCCTGGGGGTCTGGATCCCTTGCTCTTTGTTTCCAATGCTTGTCATGGTAGCCGATCTTCTCCCATTCTGCAGCCATGGCCAAATCATCTTAGTTGGGACTGTTCTACTTGGATCTGCAGGGGGTGGGATTTTAGGCCTTGATGTATCGTCTGGTTGCGGACCATTTCTCTTCTTGTTACTTCAACCACCTTCCTCAGATACCTCATCTCTGATGTTTGGATCTGGCTTTTGTGGGTTGTAGTCATTGCCCATGACTCGCATCCATATGTCAAGACTGGGACATAGGTGGAGCGGTTTACAGCCATATACTATGACCAGGTTGACTATGGTTTCTCTTTTAGTTTTACAACCATAATGCGCTCTGAGACAAAGTTCCATCCCTTGATACTATCTTTTTGGTTTTTGGCCACAATGCAACCCACTCCCCCTTTAGCTCTTTCAGATGTGGGTACACCACTTTAGAGCAGCCAGGATTTCTAGTTTTGCTTTCCTCATCTCTTCCACCAGCTCCTTTTCTTTCCCATTTATACTTCTTGTGTTCCAAGTTCCATAAGTTGTAGTCCGTTCCAGTTCGTAGCCTTTAGAATCAGTCCGGTTTTCTCTCTTGTAGTTCGCATAATCATGATTTAAAGCAAACAGGTGATTGGCCTGTTGGGCCTTTGCATGGTGGAGGGGCTGTCTCCATACGGCCTCCATGCACAGCCGCCCTCCTTTTTCAGCCGGGCTTGGGACCGGCCTAGGCGGAGTTTTCAGATATTTAACCAAGTAAAAATTTGCTTGGAAAACATAAGTCATAGAGTGTTTAGTGGCAGAAACTGATTAACCATTTTCAATAACGGTAGGTATTAAGATAAAGCAGTGTCCTCATGGACATTTAATTTCACCCCTGAATATGTTGTCAGAAGCTTATGAGTAGAGTGGAAACAACAAACCTTGGTAGAAAATTAAAAATTCTCTGATGTGTAGAATGCATTGATATGATGGATGCAACAGAAGAGACCAAAGCAAATAAGAAAGTTTACAAAAAAAAATTCAGGAAAATGACATCATGTATTACAATGTAGAGAGTAGGGTGCTTCTTCTTCTTCTTCTTCTTCTTCTTCTTCGCTCATTCTGAAAAGGACGTTGGTTGCGTTGTATCCGTTTACAGCAAAGCTGCGATATTTGCGCCTTTCGGCCGACACATCCGACTTCAGCACAGCATTTTTGGGACCGGGTTAGCCTTCCCTCTTCGATCCCTACTCACTCAGCCAGACTGCAGTGATGCAGCCTGTTTCCAGGACCACCACTTGGAGATGGAGTAGGGTCTTGGTTCACTGACCCTGAAGCAAGCAGTCTAGCTATGGGTCGCTAACTGCATTTCTCACTGTTGACACGTCTAGGGTGCTGATAGTAGGGTGCTGATAGCATGGAATTTGGGACGGTAGCCTTGTTTAGACAGTAAATGCAACATTTAACAACACAAGTAGAGTGGAAAAAGAACTGCATGCAAGACTCGTAACTAAATGTGTTACTGCCTGCATGGTATAATAATTTGAACAGTATTTAACAAATTAATAAAACTATGGTCATTTTTATTGAACATGATGGATTATCTGTCTGCCTTTCAGTGTACGTATATTTGTTTTATAACAATAATAAATTTTGTGTGTGTGTGTGGCCTCAACAGGTAGAAAATGATAAACACATCTTCTCTGAAGAGTGTGCTGACAGTACTATTCCATCCAGAACACTTCCAATGATTCCAGAGGCTTCTTTTGCTGTAAGTGCCTCCAACAGGACACCTTTTTGTGATTACTCACTCCTGGATGAGGATGGGCTAAGTGCTCTTCTACAGTGCAGCAAATGTTGTGTTTGTGTTCATGCCAGTAAGTAGGATGTTCATCAGGCTAATTTCACGTCAGTAAGTAGTACATGTCTGCAACCATTTATCCAAGATTTGAAAAGCTATCAAAACCAAAAGTTTTTTTCATGGAGTTTTAATTGCAAGTTTTGTGTTCTTTCCAGTAAGTAATATGTTAATCTAAGGTTATAATGTGACTATCACATGTGATGTCTAGCAGTACAGAAAGTTGCAAAGGCTGCAACAAAAGTGTCTCTACATTGTTAAACAGTCCTCTTTCTGTGTTCTCTAGACACATAAATAATATTGCGATGATGATTAAATGTGTTGGAAGAGTGTGTCTTGAGGATTGGATCTATCCTCTCAGTACAGCACAAGCACAAAATTAAGATTATATCAAAGCTGTGTGCTTTCTGTGCTTCTCTATGGTGCGGAATGCTGGAGAGTAACACAGAAGGAAATGTTGAAATTGACCTCTTTTCACACAACCTGCCTAAGAAAAATTCTCCAAATCTTTTGGCCGAATACCACCACCAACCAAGATCTGCTTACTCAGAGCAAGCAAGAGGACATGCACATCATCATAGCTGGCAAACGCTGGAGTTGGGTTGGCCATGTCCTCAGAAGAGACCCCGATGCCATCACAAGAACAGCTATACTATGGACCCCTGAAGGAAAACGAAAAAGAGGCCGACCAAAAACAACTTGGCGGAGGACTGTGGATGCTGAGCTGCAAAGAATGAACCAGAGTTGGGGCACTGTACGAAGGATGGCCACCAACTGAGCAAAGTGGAATTATTCTTCTTCTTCCTCGTTCGTCCTGAAAAGGACGTTGGTTGCGTTGTGTCTGTTTACGCCGGAGCTGTGATATCTGCACCTTTCGGTCGACACATCCGACTTCAGCACGGCATAATAAAAATGGAATGCAACAACAAGCTAGCTTGTTTGAATCGGTTCGAGCAAAGTGGAATCAATTTGTTGCTGCCCTACAGGACACCACCAGGCGTGATGGCCACTGACTTCTTTGACGGTCGGCGGCTAAGGATCAAAGAAGAAGAAGGTGAAAAAATATAGAAGAAAAAAATACTATAATAAAAGTGTTGAGGTTTAAAATTCTGTGTATAAATATGTTGATGGACTTTTCCAAAGAAAATTAGATTGTTTCTTTGAAAATTCTGTAGTTTTGTGCAATTTTTTTACATGGTGTAGAGATTCAAAAATGGATGTTAAATTAAGGCACAATTGGCATTTGTCTTGGATATTTTTATTATTTATATATTTTACTAGAGCTTACTATGCAAACTAGGTTTTAGTAGCATATAAAGAAATCCTCTCTTGACAGGTTGTTATGGTGAACTCAAAGCTGTCTCAGCCAGAGGTTGGATTTGTAGTGCTTGTCGAGCTGAAAATGGCACAGATAACTTGGTGAGCTTTATAGTGTGTCTTTGGAACTTATGGTCATTCCATAAGATTTCGTGTTGCGCTAGGTAGTGTCAGTATGTTTATTATTGGAAGTTTTATATGAGCAGTATGGAAATCTATAAAATATACCACTTTTCATTCTCGTTTAAGTTTTAAATTTTGTGTCTGCTATCATCATGTCTCATTTTATAGCTGTTTTTTTTTTTTAACTGCAAATCTCCCTTTGACAACTTGACGAAACAGCCTTCTTTCCAGTCTGCTGGTGTTTCTTCTCACTGGGTGCATAACACCTCTGTGGCATCATTCATGTCTCTTGTGATGGCCTGTAATAGCTTTCTGGCTTTCTTTATTTCTTTTGTGTTTGGTGGAAAAACCAGTTGTTAACTTGTATGTCCTTTTCTTCTGGGCGGATGTTTGGGGATCTTGAGGAGCTGGTCTATTTAGAAGTTTCTGAAAAGGTTTTTCTGTTTATGAAGCTTTGAACCACCACATACTATACTATGAGATATACTATGGAAAGTGAGGGTTTATTCAGCGGCTCAACACTTCCCTGACATTTCCAAGAATATGGACACATCCACGGCACCAGCTCCACATGGTAAACCTAAAGCTTGCTAAGAAAGCTGGCAACCTCATATTGAGCTAGGAGAATGTTTACCATATTCCCTTGCAGTGAGAGAATTAGCCGAGCTCAGAATTGTTAAAATCTACAAGACAGACCAGCTTAAGAATGAATTCTTGGTTCTTTAATTTCAAATGAAATTCTTGCTCTTTAGCAGCTTCTTACATTTCTACGAACATGTTGATTTCTTCTCATTAGTTACAACACATCCTGGGTGAATGTCAGTAAATATCTGTATCTTCTTCTTCGTACACTCTCAGACGTCGACTTGAATGTTCTCAAAGAAAGCAGTAGTCAGTTTGAGGCTATTTGAATCCCCATAAAGCTTTTCCACGAAAGGAGCTGGCGTCGGCCATATGCGCTTTCTCTGTGCTGCATATAAGGGGCAACTTTGAAGCAGATGTTCAGCAATCATTTTATCAGTGCCACAGTTACACTGATCGGTAGTTCCTATCTTTAGCTTGTTGAATAGATGGTATCTCAATCTGTTGTGGCCAGTGCGGAGTCTGAAGATTACCACTTGTTCTCTTCTGTTGAGCTGGTAGTAAGCATTATTCAGTGTGTGACCTGGATGTTCTACATTCCATTTGTTTCTGTATCTGATTCTGATAATACTCTTTATACAGTAAATATCGGTATGATGTAGGAGTACACTGAGTTTGGCTCCAACCACTTCATAAAATATGTAAAATAATTCTACCCCACACATTTACCTCCAGAAGAAGACCAAATTACCCCTGAGGGAAAGGGGTATAATTACACACACATACAGGGTTAACTCATTCTAACCTAGGAATTTTTTCGGTTTTACCCAGGACCCAAAAAGCAGACATTTTTTTTTTTCTACAAGTGATGTTTTAAAAACAGGCAGTAGACACATATATTAATTTAGTAGATATATGTACTATGCATCAAACTTTAGGAAATTGGCTGCAGAATGTTGTGAAATACTGTTGAGTTCTTATGTGATGTAATTGTTTGTTATATCTTGTGAAGTGTAGAAACAATAAAAAATTATGCACATACACGTACATATTTCAGCAGTACTTAATCCCTTGGTAGTAAAACATCCGGAATTGAAACGTACATCCAGTTGACAACGAACTCAAGAAGTTTGATAAAAAACAAATGAAAATTGTAATTTATATACATTTTTGTGTGAAGTCACATATTGTTGAACTGGAATCTCACTTACACATTCCTGTCCCATGCAAATTAATTAATTTAATACTTAAAATATCACGTTATTTTCAAACGTCCTTATCGGAATCAAAAATACTGATATCGCTAAAATTAATTTCGAAATTATATATTGAGGTTGATTTGTTAATAGTTTATGAGTGTTATGTATGTGACTACACTACATGTAAACAAATAACCCTATGATGTCATTAATTGATAAAAGTATGCAAAAACTAAGCACCAATATAATTATTTCGCTACCAGTTCAAAATACGATGTCCACAGGAAGTGTTTACTTGATATAAACATCTATGGCCACTTATTTTCTAATTTTTCGTTCAATTTTGGAATCTTATAAAGTGGGTGTATCACGCTGCCTGCGGCTAGATCCAAAGCAACTCTAGCAACAGATATAAAGCACACAATTGTAACTTCATAAATTTTTTTTTCGCACACAAACGTTCACACACATGTGCTGGATGTAATGAAATAATTTTTAACTGGCTTATTGCCAGATATTCTATAATTTTCCGCTCAAATGCGGCATATATCACCTTGGCGTGTCATACGCCCTGGGTATAACGAAAGGCCTATCTGGTGCGCTATATGCCCGTTTGGGCAGAATGAGTTGAGAACCACTGTCCTGGGTGAAAGTATGCGAGTCGGTGGTCCACAGATACACAAAAAAGCCTGTGACTGTCGTGTGTGAACTACCAGATGGACAGATAATCTTGACTGAATGTCAAGGTTAATCTCTAAAGCATGTATAGGTGTTGAATAATGTATGAAAGATGATTTTATTCCAGTAAACAGACATAGAAGTTGTATATATTTGGAATTGTAAGAGTTTTTCATTTGTCATATGATTCTTGTTTCTGGTCTGTGATATGCAAACAATGAAATATGACATCTTAACAAAACATTTCCAGTGGATATGAGAAATAGGACATTATTGGTTTAGGCATGGAGTATTTTATTGAAACAAATATCATGAAACTATGTGGGTGTTGTTGGGCAGACGTATAGACACAAAATATGTGGAGAATTTTAATGTTTGCGGTGCTTAATATTTTCTGAAATGTACAACTTTTCATTTCTACTTTTATTCAGTTTTGTGCATTATGCTGTTTGCGAGGAGGTGCCTTGAAGCCAACTGTTGACGGACAGTGGGCACATATAGTGTGTACAATGGCTATTGGTGAAGCTACCTTTGTTGATGTAAGAAGAAGGATGCCAGTTGAGATTTCCAAAATTGGTGCTGGCAGATACAGACTGGTAAGTCAAGTAGTCACTAAGACAGTTGTCATCAAAGTTAGATTAGTTTTGTGTGAGAAGTTTTGGTTTCCATTATTGATTTGGCTGAATTTATTTTATATTTCATGTTCTGCTTGGTGTCTGCTCAACAGGAATTTGAATTCATGTGCCCCAACAATTGCGTAATGTTATTTACACTGTGTAATTCAAACTTTTATTTAGTTGTACAATTGATAGCGAGCGTCCGATTGGCAAAGTGGTTAGAGTGCTTGCCTCTTGCAGCAGAGTAACAGGTTTTAAACCTGGTAGCGTCATGCTCAAAGCCTACCCAGCTGTAAATGGGTACCTGACTGCTGTTGAGTTTTTGAAAGCTGAGACAGAGAGGAAGGGAACTGGCTACCCCACCTGATAAAACTGGACCTAGTTAAGTCTTAGACAGTTAACTCCTCTACGGCAGTATCTGCTGTGGGGCTATTATTACCTTTCATCATCATCTCAGCCCGTAACCGGTCATGGGTCGTAGGGGTGCCATGGTGGAAGCATCAGCAGACAGGGTCCTCCACTGCTCTCTATCCTCAGCAATGCATACAAGTGTGGAAAAACCGTGTCCTGCCCATTCTTTGATGTTATCAGCCCAGGATTTTCTCTGCCTTCCTCTTCTCCGTTTACCTTCGACTGTTCCCTGAAGGATCGTTTTCGAAAGGGAGTCATGACGAGTTACATGCCCAAACCAGGCAAGCTTTCGACGTTTCACTGTTGACAAAAGTGGTTCTTGGTGGCCTGCATAGGTGTTTATCTTCTCTCTAACATAGACATTTGTTTTGTGCTCTTTATAGCAAATGCGCAAAATTCTTCTATAACATTTATGCTCGAAAGCCTGAATCCTTCGCTCCGTATCTGCAGTGAGTGTCCAGCTCTCACACCCATACAAGAGAATACAAGTGATTTGTATAATTTGATCTTCACAGGAAAACTGATGTTACTTTTCCAGATCACATTCAACCTTGTCATGGCAGCTGAGGCCATCTCAAGTCTTGTCTTGATTTCTTTAATTGATCTTCCATCACTGCATATAGTGGACCCGAGATATTTAAAGGTGTTAACTTCTTCTAACGTTTGCCCATTTAACGTAATGTTGGTCGGAACATGTTTCTTATGGCTATTCACCAATATCTTGCTTTTTTCTATATTAATTTCCATCCCATACGTTCTTGTTACTTTCTCCAGTCTAGAGGTAAGGTCTTGAAGTTCTGATTCTGATCCAGCTATCAGATCAATATCATCAGCAAAACGTAGGTTGCACAGAGGTCGGCCTCCAATCGATATGGTTGATTTATAATCGTAGAGAGCCTCCTGCATAATATGTTCTAGATAAATATTAAAGAGCACTGGGGACAGGATACATCCCTGCCGAACTCCTACAGTTGTTTTGAAAAATTCTCCAATGTCGTTGCTTGCAAAAACAGCACTGCTTGCGTCCTTGTATAGTGCTTCAATGATATCTATGATGTTGGTATCAAAATTGAATTTTCTCATTACTTGCCATAAGCCTTCATGCCAGACTCGATCGAAGGCTTTTGTGAAATCGATGAAGTTATGGTATAAATCGTGTTGATGTTGGAGATGTTTTTCGATAAGTAATCTAATATTGAAGATTTGTTCTGAGGTACTTCTTTTTGGTCTAAAGCCAGCCTGTTCCTCTGACAAGATTTCTTCTGATTTCTGTTTTATTCTGTTCAAAAGTATCCTTAACATCACCTTACTTGGATGACTAATAAGGCTAATGGTTCTAATTATTACCTTTACAGTTGTTTATTTATTAATTTTTTAAATTGAGAAAACATTGGTACCTGTATTACATGTTTATTGTTGACTTCAAACATGTTCATCTTTCCCTCACTATCCAGAAGTGCAGCCTGTGTTCTACAGTCACCTCAAACATCCGTCATCAGACAGCTTGTGTACAGTGCTCAAATGGAAGATGCACACGGTCATTTCATGTTTCTTGTGGTTATGCTGCTGGTGTCAAATTTGAGATCAGCGACTGGCCAATACCCATATATGTGTCTTGTCTGAAGCACCTTTCCCCTCATCGGCCCGAGGGGCGTCAGCAGGAGGAGCTGTCAGACCTCAGCACGGGGGACAGAGTGATAGCCAAGCATAAAAATAAAAGATTCTATTGGGCGAAAGTAATTGATGTTGTGAGACACAGACTGTATGAAGTGGACTTTGATGATGGATCTTACAGTGAAGACTTGCTTCCTGAAGACATCGAGGTAAGACACATTAGTTAATTTTAAAATGTTTTTTGTTTAAGCTGGACAGAGTTTTGATAACGTTAGCCACAAAAGATTTTTTCTCTCCCCTTAATTATTCGGTGTTCACATAAACGTGTGATAGGCACATGCAATATTATTTTTCCAATTTTTCCCCCTCAGGTATCTACTATCAACACTGATCTCTCAGACTTTTAATAAAATTGTCCACTTTACAGTATCTGTAAAAATATATGTATTTTTAAAACAGCACCTCTAATTTTGATACCCAACTACTTTATTGTTTTCATATCTTGTCTGTAGCTTACCTGGAACAAAAAGAATACTAATGAATGATATATTATTACACACTTTAGAACCAAAAAATAAATACATAGAAGCCTCAACCCTTCAGGAACTGATGTGGATCTACTATCCTGGTCATGCTGGAGGATGCTGCAAAGAGATAGCTGACAGACTAGCCTCGAGATCACCCATAGTGGGGATGATGGATATGGATAAGGGAGAAATAATAAGGAAAGTCAACAATCACCTCATAGAGAACGACACTACAATCAATGAATCAACATAACTCAGGCTGTTGGAATTTGACATCAAATGTAAAACTAGCAAGGATGGACATATGAGAGGATCGGTCTTGTGTGTATACTACAAGACGCTATAGGAACTATCAGCATTCCTACACTTTTACATTTGCCGAGGGAGACTGAGCACCTAGGAGTTTGCCTGGAGTACTATGATGTCGATTCTGAACCACAATAACAGAAAATAAATCAGATATAAAATTAGTGCAAGCTGTGTCACAAGTTCTTACTTGGGTTTATAGAAATTAAGTAGAATAAAAAAAGAAAAATGTACAGCTTTTCAAGCTGGCACTTTTGAATTTTCCTATATATTTATATATATATATTCCGTTTGGGGATTTTGAAGCGGAATTATTCCACTTAAAAATGTGTAACTTAAAAAAAAATTTAGAATTGACAGACACACATTTCTGAGCTACCATTGAATTACATTTTTCAAGGGTGATCTAGCTGTTGATCTTTTAATGCTGAGATTAGTTCTGAAAGTTTGACCAATCTGCTAATATCCTCACAGATTTACCACCCCTTGTGGTTCCCAAGGATCTTGAAGGAAATGAATAAAGAATAGGACATCTGTTCTTTTTGACATGTTGTAAGAGGTTACCAATACGTTTCCGTGTATAATAAATTGCTCAAAAAATCACCACTCAAGTGCCTTGGTGTAGACTTCCTACAAGCAGGCCAGCTACAGTGATGACCCTCATACTCCTTAAGGAGCAAAAACAGAGAGCAGAATGGTGCTTAAATTTAAAGTTGTTGAACTCATATTAGGCAGTTCATTACAGTACTTACATGCTTGCTTTAAAATGATAATAAGAATGTTTAAATTCAAAAGTTCATACGCTTTGTTTCAACATGCTATGTATTTTGCCTTTGTAGGGTCGAGATTGTGTGAAAAATGGCCCACCCCAGAAAGGGGAACATGTGCGCATTAGATGGCTGGATGGAGCACTCTATGGAGCAACCTTCAGAAAGGTTAACATTCAGGATGGATACACGGTATGTTTGTTTTCTAATTTTGTGTGACGTCTATTGTGCTATGCTTTTTCTAGTTTAGACGTGCATTGTACAGTTCAATTGCGTCTTACTCGGACTCAACTTTAAGTGGTTGGTTGGCCAAGGGGGTAAAATTATAATGTAAATTATTTACAGGAATTGTTTTATAACTACATAAAATGATTATTTAACCAAAAAAAAAAAAATATTTAAGAAAATAAAATGTAAAACTAAGACCAAATAATAAATAGAATACACAGAAATAAAATGAAGATGAAACACAGTATGTACTTGGTTACTAAGCAAAAGTCACTTTAATGCATTCATAAAATTTAGTCAGTGAAAGGAGAAAATCGTTTTATTTTCTTAATGCTTGCTAGGGCTACCACCCTATTTTGACTATGCACGATGTCCTCAAAACCTAACCACCCCCTAAGACAGTGTTCAGCAACCAGTGTGCCACGGGTGTCCGCCCAGTGTGCCGCAGCACAAAGCAGAATATACAAAGTTATGTGTTATGGTAAATTTTACCGGAGAGTCTCACACTTACAATTTTACAAATAACATTTTTTTTTTAAAAAGAGTATCTGCATTTGACAGAATTTTGCCAAACCCATTTTTTTAACTCTACGGACACACACAAACACACACATGTACAAGAACTCATTTTACACAGCTACAATTTAATACTTTCTGAGGTGCCATTCGTCTGAGAGGTATTGTCTGGACATAAATGGCCTTTAACAACAGATGTCATCGAAACCGTTGCTCGTAAACTCAGCAACGGTGTCAGTGTTCGTTCCCGTCCATTTAATTCTGTATCTGCCATAAATTTAGAATAGGGCACAAAAAGCCACGGTCGTATGTTTTCTTGATGAAACTTTAAAAAAAAAAACGTATTTGTTGAACTTTGTTGTACAATGCATTCATAAAAATAAACAAATAATTCATATTTTTTTTTTAAAACTTCTAAAAGAAAAGTTACAAACAGTGCTAAAAGAAAGAAACGCTACATGCAGTCATGACTTGGAGAGGACACAAATGAAAAAAAAAAGAACAAACAAACCTACAGACGCATGCATGTTACAGTTAATAACACAAAAGCACACACATAAATGATCATACTAACAATTTGTTCATCTCGCACACACGGTGAACAAATTATGATTATCGAGATAATACATGTTCAGGTAGGATTGTCTGTAGAGAAAAGAAAAGAAGACACACACAAAAATAAATAAATGAATAGATAAAAAGAAAAATTCTCACATGCACATGCACTCAGACACGTGTTCATTAAAATAATATATTTGTTAGTGTGAGGGAATATATTTGTTTGTATGAGGGAATATATTTGTTTGTGTGAGGGAGTACCTTTTAATTTGAGCTATGAATAAGGGGCTTGTTTTGCTAGATGGTTTTTCGGATGTGTTGGGGGGGATTTTGAGCAACAGTAATAAGTAACTACGTGGCTTTGATTTATTTGAGGGGTCAAGGATTCTTGGGTATTGGGTTATCAGGCTGCCGCAGGAAACGGAATAATGGGCGCAAGATCTGGACGAACTTCACTGTCGTTTTACACGTCATAAAATATTTGTCGCCTTTTGCTGGAGGAGAGGTAGTAACATGTCCAAGCGGAAAATCCTGTGGTCAGACACTGCTACATGCCCATATTAATAATCGGTCTTGAGGGAGTAGGATGAGCAGTTTTGTAGGCATGTCTGATGATTCTTGGGAATAGCATTAAGCGTAATGGCTTTGTAAATATTTGTTTTTGTTTATTTTTTTGTCTTTGCTATGTGCCGCTAGTATATACTGTAAGACCTTCTGTACCAGTATTATTGCATTGCATTTGTAAAGTATGTGCTGGTCTGTTTCCTGAATTTATTTTCGGCAAAGCAGGCACAGTGTACTTCATTTTGATCTCTGTGCTGCTCTTTCTGTACTTTGTGTCGTCTTATATAAATGTACGTACGTGACTTCCCTTGCTTCTGGGGTGATGCTTTTGTTGTGTGGAACTGTGAATATTAAAAAAATATGTGTAATCTGTTATAAAGTAATTACTTAATTATATGCCCTTTTATTTCTAATGTGAAATGGTGGTGCTTGTAACTTGGCTAGGTATTTGTAAATCTTATTTGTCTTCCGGCATATTAAAGGTTCGTGTTCGCGGATGGTTTGTATGCATTTCTTATTACATAAAAAAATGCGGTGTTCTGAAATAGTGTAGGAGTTAGTCATTAGTGGGTTCAGTCTACCAAGTCTAAGCCCTATGTAGTAATAAGATAATATGTGTTGTTCTGATTATTTAATATTTCCTACATGTCTGAGTGCTTTTATGTGTGCCCCGTTGTTTTCGAATGCAACTCTCCGTACCTCTTCCCCTGCATTGGTGTTAGATGTTTGATGCTAAATAAAGTGTGCTCAACATTAAAATGCCTAATCTCCTCGTTTATATCTATTACTGTCTGTCGTGGATGGTCAAAGACTGTTGCTATTGAGATTATTTTGTGAGACATGATTTTGCTTCTGTGTGTGTGGTTTGGATGGAGTGGGGAATTTAGACACTTTTGCTTTTTTTCTTCAAATAATGAGTTATCATCCACCAATCCATCATACACCATTGCCAGTTTGCCCTTGCACCATTTGTTCGCGTACATGTTCATCGTCGCCCAATCGCTGCTAGCCAGTCGCAGTAATATAGTAATAAACACGTCTCTCTCTCTCTCTCTGTCTCTCTCTCTCTGTCTATCTGTCTATGGCAACTGCACCTAGTTTTGTTTGCTGGCGCTTGTGTTTGACTGTTGCTTGTGATTATTTCCTTCTAGCTTTCAGTTTTAATCAGTTGTTAAACTCTGTGTAGCAGCAAATATTAGCTGGATATAGTTTGTTGTTTTATTTAAGTGCTTCTGTCCATTCATACAATATTATTATATTACAACCGACTTTCTTAAAGCATGGATAAGTTTTTGCGAGCAGAACGTCATGTTGTGTCAAACGATGAACCTAGCACCAGTTTTGCTAAAAAACCAAAAATTTCGTGTAGACATTACAAGGAAGAGTACATAGCATTTGGATTTACATGGTGTGGTGACATTACATCTCCGAATACAATGTGTGATCTGCAGAGAAAAACCATCAAACGAGGTGATGGTACTGAGTAAGTTAATTCGACACCTTTCCACAAAACATTCTCAGCACTTGAAGAAGAACTGAAATTATTTTAAACGGATATTAAGCCAAAATGTAAAACAAAGCCAGTTTATGACGTCAGCTGTTACAGTTTCAGACAAGGCGCTGGAAGCTAGCTACCACGTGGCAAGATTAATTGCTCTTACTAAAAAACCTCATACAATCGGCGAAACGCTAATTAAACCAGCGCGCATGGAAATAGTCCGACTTATGGTTGGACCGGAAGCAATGAAAGAAGTAAGCAAAGTATCACTTTCAGCTGCAATGGTCAAAAGACGTATCTACGATATGTCGGATGAGATTTTGGGAACACTCATCGATCGACTGAAAAATACTGGCTCCTTTTCACTGCAACTTGACGAGTCAACCGACATAAAAAATCACGCCCAACTGATAGCTATTGTGCGATTTGTTGACGAAGGCTGTATCAAAGAACACTATTTATTTTGTAAAGAATTACCTGAACGTACAACTGGTGAAGAAATTTTTGGAGCTACTGATGATTTTATGAAAGTGCATGTCATCGAATGGAAATACTGCACAAGTGTTTGGACTGATGGTGCTGCAGCTATGACAGGAAAAGTAAAAGGTTTCGTGTCATGCATTAAAAGATAAAATCCGTCTGTTCTAGCCACACGCTGTTTTCTCCACCATGAAGCACTTATGGCTAAAAGCTTACCAGAGCAACTTTCAACAGTTTTAAGTCAGTGTATTAAAATTGTTAACTTGATCAAGTCAAGGGCTATCAATTCCTGTTTATGGGAAGTGCTTTGTAAGGAGATGGGATCTGAGCACCATTCTTTACTTTTTCATACAGAAGTACGATGGCTTTCCAGAGGCAAGGTTTTATCGAGACTGCATGAACTACGAAATGAGTTGAAGCAATTTCTAATCAATCAAAATGAGTCAGACTTGATAAACTGCTTGACGATAGCCAATGGTTAGCCAAGCTTTCCTATATGGCGGATATTTTTGAACAAAATGAACTCAGTAGGAAAATGCAAGGTCCCCAGGAAAATATATTGACATGTTCTGATAAACTAAATGGGTTTCAGAGTAAACTGGAATTATGGCATGAAGAGCTTAAATGGGGTTCGTTAGAAATGTTTCAGCGAACAAATGAAGTCAACACACACGACAGAGCAGAAATATTAGATTTGGCTGACAAACATTTAACAATGTTGAAAGATAAATTTGCGCAGTATTTTCAGCGCATTGAAATTGGACAATATGATTGCATCCGTAATCCATTTGCATCAAGTGCTGATCTTTCGGTCGCAACTCTCCCTTTGAAAGCGAAGGAAGAATTATCTAAGCTCAAATACGATAGAACCTTAAAACTGAAACTCGCTGAAGTTCCCTTGGACGTTTTTTTGGCTTCAGTTGACGGAAGAGTATCCCACAGTTGCCAATCAAACTGTTTCTGTTTTATTGCCGTTTTCAATGACTTATCTTTGTGAGCTCAGTTTTTCAACCTTAACATTAATTAAAAATAACAAAAGATCGTGCTTACTAGGTCTAGATCAAGAACTGAGAGTAGCTCTCTCCAACATAGAGTCAAATATTAAGTGGCTATGCTCTTTAAAACAGGCGCAGGTGTCTCACCAATGTTTTTTAAATTTTAGAGCAATGTTTATTATTATTAAGATTATATCCGTACTTACGAACATGTAATAAACATAGTGTTATGTAGAAACGCTATATTATGTACATGTAAGTGTTCATTTTTGTTTTATTTACATGTCACTTGATTCTGTCAAACACTTGATGCCAGTATTTGTAAATGAGCAGTATCGTTTGATACAATTTTACTCACAAAGCTACCTACCACTGATACTATGTTTGTAAATATTGAGCAACAGTAAACGTAAATTTAGAAAAGCCTCGAGATATTTTTTTTGGTGGGTTAACAGTGTAGCACAGACTGACTGACTAACTTTTCAAAATTAGGGAGCATTATCTAATGACTTCAGCGAATTTTAAAATTATTTACCATACCCACTTTCTTAAATGTGTAGTGTGCCGTGGAATTTTGAAGGGCGCTTAAGTGTGCCGTGAAGTAAAAAAGGTTGCGAAGCGCTGACCTAAGATACGATCATACTGTAAATTATTTGTTATTGCTCATATTGTGACCTTTTACTGCAAAAAGAAAAAAAATTCAGCTTAGACTTTTTATTTATTTGTGAATTGTTATCAGACCAACATCATCTGTCTCTATTCCTTGAGGAGCATGAGGGTGCCACTGCAGTTGCCTCCCTTGCAGTCAGCCTGCACCAAAACACTTTGTGTTCTTGTAGAAGAAGTTTCTGTAGAGATGTATTTTTCATGATGAGCTTACCCGTCCCATGTTCATTAGGCACCTCTTCATTAGGTGCCTGAGAGAGCAGCATTTCTGTATCCTTTTTTTTTTTTTTCATCTCAGAGAATCTGATTCTGCTTCCCCCCCAAATACCAAACCGTAAAATAAGTGAATACATTTCCTGCCCTGTCCTGTCCTTTATTTATTTTTTTTAAAATCAATTTAGTTGGTGATTTTCTGTCCATAGATTAACTTGAAGTAATGATGAATATTATTTAATAGTATTGAGGAATAGCTTTTAAGATCTGTTAAATATGTTTGGCAGAAATTATGGGGTTTTGATTATAGGAGGGGGAAAAAAACCAAACCATCTGAAGATCTTGGCACTGAATTGAAATAAAGCCTGTTGTTTTAGAACTAAGTTATCCCAGTTTGAATGGTAATGATTTAGTACACAGGAAATCTAAGTGGATTAATATTCTGTTCAGGTGGTTACTGCAGAAAGAAATGACATTGAAAGTAAGTTTAAATAAATGAAGGCAACATATTTGTCTCATCGTTTGCTCTCAAATAACCACATGTATCTCTGTTATATATTCAAGACCTAATCTTCACACTCAGACAGCTGAGTGAAAAGGCCCTTGAGTATAAGAGTGAGATGCATCTTTGTTTCATAGATCTGGAAAAGGCGTTTGACAGGGTCCCCTGGAGCAAACTTTGGGACTGTTTGGCAAGGAAGAATATTCCAGCACCTCTGATTCATGCTATACAGAGCTTCTACAAGTCTTGCAGAAATTATGTGAGGACAGCAAACCATAAGTCAGAAGAGTTCAGGACCACCACTGGTGTAAGACAAGGTGATATCCTATCACCTTACCTCTTCATACTCCTTATGGACAATGTCATCAAGGCATGTAAGGAGAGAACAAGAAAGTATTCAGTGGGGTACTGGAAGATGAGACAGGTCTATATTTCGGAGCTGGCATTTGCTGATGATGTTGCCCTGATTGCTAAATCAGAGGCACATCTCCAATCCAACCTGCAAGTCTGGAAGGAAGAGCTGGAGAAGAGAGGGATGGTCATAAGCAGCTCTAAAACAAAATCCATGGTGATATCACGAGAAGAAAGAAAACATCAGATTAAGTTGGGAGAACAGGTCCTGGAGCAGGTCGACCACTTTAAATACCTCGGAGTTATTATAGACCGAAAGGGAGGCATTAAAGAAGAGTTGGCCACTCGAAAAGCAGCAGCTGGGAGACTTTTTCAGGCCATAAATCGAGGATTCCTCAGCAAGAGAGAGGTTGGTAAGAAAACGAAGATGGCTGTATACCGCTCCACCTATGTCCCAGTCTTGACATACGGATGCGAGTCATGGGCAATGACTACAACCCATAAAAGCCAGATCCAAACCTCAGAAATGAGGTATCTGAGGAAGGTGGTTGAAGTAACAAGAAGAGACATGGTACGCAACCAGACGATACGTCAAGGCCTTAAATCCTACCCCCTGCAGACCCAAGTAGAACAGTCCCAATTAAGATGGTTTGGCCATGTCTGCAGAATGGGAGAAGATCGGATACCACGACAAGCATGGGAAACAAAGAGCCAAGGATCCAGACCCCGAGGACGACCCAGAGTCCGCTGGGAGGACAACATTAGACAATCTTTGAAGGATCGAGGACTAGAATGGAACCAGGCCAGGAGGAAGACAGCCGATAGGATAGTCTGGCGCTCTCTCTTCCAAACCTCTACACCTCACGGTAGAAGGGGAACGACTAAGTAAGTAAGTAAGTAATCTCTGTTATAAAGTTGGCAGTCCATCTGAGGTTCCTCTAGTCACCACAGTTTCGACCTCAACTGGGTTGCAGAAGGCCATGCTGCCACCCTGCTACTCTCATAGAACTGACAATCTTGGAGAACATGTTAAGACAGTATATGAAAGCTAGTGCCTACTTTTCTGCTTCATTATGGCTGGAGATTTTTAACTAAGTTCACACAGATAAATTTACTTAATACATTTCTTGATTACTTCTTTAGATTGAATTTGAGGACAGCTCTCAGTTGCAGGCCAGAAGACATGAACTGTGGGCAGAGACGGAAGAAATTCCAAGACATGTAAAAAATAGGATGGTAAGCTTAACAGAAGTGTTATCGTATTTAGTCTTAATGTAAATTAGCTGTTATATATTTTGTGTACTTTGCTGAATTTTATTAATAATCATGAAATTGAGAAATATTTTCAATAAGAACATTAAATTATATAAAGTTTGAAATGGAGTATTAGGCAAAAAGTTTCCTGTTGGTGATTTTCTGCAGCAAAAACAAGTCAAGAAGGTACAAACTTCATAAATGGGTGCTCGTGTAGAATAGGATTGAAATGGAGTGACCAGGTCAACAATATGGAACTGATGACAAGTCCCAGTGGAACAAGACATCAGACGATGCTTGCGATGGACAGGATGCACATTGAGGAAAATTGTTGATAGCATTACCTGACTGTCCTTGTTCTTGAATCTGCAGTGTAAGAGATGTAGAGAGAGATTAAAAAAAACAAGGAGGGAAGAACCAGAGACATAACAATACAAGAAGACATGGGAAGACCTTTAGCTGATGGGACAGGACAGGACAGGACATGACATAAGTTTGTTGAAGGCTTATGCTTCTTGAGGAGCCGAAAGGTGATGATGGTGCTGTCCTACACATGATTTCTAAACTCATCTTGTTTATACAGATAGCCATGATGCAACAGTACACAATTGATTAGTCAAGCAGCTAGATTCCTTTGTCTTATACACAGTTGTTAGAAATGTAGAATAGAATTGTTTGTGTTGGAGGTCCATTTCAGATATTTTTACTAATGTGCTGAATTTGATTTATTTTGACAGTCACAAGCTACAGAAAGGAGATATGATTTGTTTGAGAAGAAATCTGTAGAAAGTCATGAAGGCCGCAGGAAAAAGAGAAAGATCAACTACAAAGCATTATTTTTACAAGGAGAGGTGAACAAGGATTGATAGATAATTCCCTGGGAAAACTAATGTGCCATGGTTTGAGTGATGAGTCAAAGCTGGTGGTGATCCAGCAACATATGTGAAAGTGTTTTACTTGTTTCAAACAGTCACACACACACACAAACCAGGCATAGATTACAGAGATGTACATGCAGTAACTTCTAGAAGTTGAGGTGCTCAGTGACTAACTTTAGCTTACTTGCCTTTAGACTTGGGCAATGTGGCCTTCTGATTCACTTGTCATTGCAAAATTTCTTAGACCCACGTGTCCTAGAATATTTTTTATGAGTTACAGATATTCAGGCGTATGCCATGAAGGTTGCCTTCTAGTCCAGTATTGTTCATTCTGAAATTTGACTTATGTGCTTGCAAATAGTACAGTCACAAAAAGTGCCTTGCAGAAATCAACATAAATTATGTATATGATGTGTCCATTATTATCAATAGATAGGTTGATGTATACGTCAGTGTGTGACCGTGATTTGTACGCTATAACCACTCAGTGAAAGTCTTAGTAATTACTATGATGGAAAGCAGCCAAAGTCACTTGGAAAAATTGTATCGGAGTTCTAAGCACCCTAATATTTGTGAGTAAATCACAGTTTTAAACTCATGCTATTCATGAAAGCTTGTTCCTCCCTCACTGCCTCGACATAGTATCAGGTGACAAAACTTGCATTCTAATTTATTGTTTCCATCTGATAATGTGGTGTGCATGCTCCAGATGCCTCATGCAGATGATCCCTGAGGTGAACTGTGTATTATCATCTTAATGCCATTAATACAACTGCCATATTGTTTTATGATTCTCATGAAGGTGATCAGTAAAGTTAAACGTATAATGTATAAGTTTCCAATTGATAATCCATAAAGGAGTGTTTGAATCTGTTAATCACAGATTCTGTATTTGCATTTAAATATAAAGGTGTGTTAAAATAGTTTAGTTTGGATTGATTCCCAAAAAACAGGGTGTCTCAAATAAGACTATTCACTCTTTAATTAGCTCTTATTAAAATATTTTCAATTCTTTTCAGAAAATATGAAAGAAATGTTAAAAGTAAATAGCTGTCTGTAACATTTTGACCACTTGGATTGGTTCCTTAACCCTTTACAGTCTACAGCCCTGCTAATATTTCAACACCACCGCCACCCCCCAATGACCAAGTGAAAGGAGATAACTCTTTTTAACTATTTCTTATGTTTAAAGAAGTTATTTATATACTAATATTAGTTCAAATAACACAAAAACACATTTATTTGTACAGTAAAGTGGACATACTTTAATACCTGTATATTTTAATTTCACAGTTTAAAAAAAATTCTAAACCAAAAACTTACTTTATGATAGTCTTGCGCTGGAAAGCTTATATACTGAAGGACATTAAAAACGCACCACTATTATATATACTGATGCCGAGAAGCTGGAAAAAAAAAGTGGGAATGGATTTTCCCCGTGTTTGTCATGAGGTAGAGAGCGAAAGGCTGCTGAAATGGAAAGTGCATGATTCAACCCACGGGTTTGTGTACAGACTACATGAAAACGATGAAAGTTACACGTGCAAAAACACGATTCCCAACAGCTATGACCCTGAAAATGTGTACACGTTGTGGCAGTATACTTGGTATAAAAAAGCCGTTGAGACAAAACACCCAGTACATGTGCTTGAAATGCCACGGCTATCTGAAAACGACAGCCAATGAGCCATTGGTATGTTGGAGACCGGAATGAGCTTGCGGGCCATTGCCAGAAGGATGAATTGCCACCACAGCACTATTGTACGTCTCAATGAACGTTACGGAACCACTGGCAGTGCCCGGGATAGACTTCGGAGTGGCCAACCACGAGTTACTACCCCTGCACAAGATCGTCATATTGTGCTGAGTCACCTAAGGAATCGTTCTCTCCCGGCAAGTCAAACAGCAAGAGCAATAGTGGGTAGACGTGGGCAAGTCTCTCGAATGACAGTCATACGACGACTCAGAGATACAGGCCTTACTGCAAGACGACCTTACGTTGGGCCAAACTTGACTCACAGACATTGTCAGCAGCGCCTGCAATGGGCAGAGCAACATGTCAGATGGACTAGACTGCAGTGGAATGCTGTCCTATTTACAGACGAGAGCAGATTCAACATATCCTTTGCTGATGGACGTATGCGGATTTGGCGACGGTGTGGAGAGCGCTTTGCAGATTGCTGTGTTCGTCAGCACAACCGATTTGGAGGTGGCAGTATTCACATTTGGGGAGGATTCAGTTTTCATCATCGTTTGCCTCTTCACATCTTCCGTGGAAATGTTAATGCTGTGACATATCGAGATGAGGTTCTGGATGCATTGGTTGCTCCTGCGTTCACAAATTATCCAGACTTGCAGCTTCTCCAGCAGGATAACGCACGTGCGCACACCGCATGCATTACGCAGCAATATCTACAGCAGCAAAACATTGTGACGATTGATTGGCCTGCCCTATCACCCGACATGTTCCCTATAGAACATCTGTGGGACGAGCTTGGACGCAGAGTCTACAGGCAAGGTTCTCCAGCTAATCTGCAACAGCTCGAAGCTGCTCTTACACATGAATGGGACTTGATTCCCCGGAATTTCCTTCAGAGACTTGTGCGTTTCATGCGGAGCCGCTGCCAAGCTTGTTTGCAAGCACACGGTGGACATACCAAATACTGAGGATAGTGTGAATGAATTTTTTTATTGGTTGCATTTTTGGTTTTCTCCCTTGCCTGCACAGAATGCAATGAATTTCATAACAATCAAATGTACAAATTAATGACCAGCATGGATTCATAGGAAAATGAATAAAGATTCCAAATATGTAAACTTGTAAACACTTATATTTACATTTCACATTCTGTTCCTGGATTATACAGGTGGTGCGTTTTTAATGTGCTTCAGTATATATATATATATTATTAACAGTTTTTTCATGAAACTGTGATTATCAAACTAATTAGACTAATGTTGAGAACAAAATTTATAACTATAAACTGTCTCTAGAACTTTACATACAAGTGTCCGTTTTTCCTTAATTCTTAAGCACTGAACACGTTTTTTTTGTCTGCTCAAGAGTTTGACGGTTCATGTTTGTTGGATGTTGGTTTTAATTATGCTCACACTGAAACAATGTAACCAACCCTTTTCAGCTCTGTTGGTTTATTCATAAGTCCATCTTCTGGTAAAAATAAGAAGAAACAAATAATATGCCGCTGCTGATCAGACAAATTATGTTTAGGCCCTGGGAGCTCATACATCTGGATTAATTTCATACAAGTAAATGTGCCTCGATGTCCTTTGTCTACAATTTTACTAGTTCCAGCATGGATTTTCCCACATTCACTATCGTCGATAACTGGGTCGTAGTCCACCTTGAAGTAGGATTAATCATTTTCGCTGTCAGAATAACACAGAAATGTAGATATAATCCTTCAAAGTTCATTGAAAATCTCTTCCATGGCTTGAAGTACCATTTTTACAAAGTGTAATTTTGTTAAAATCACAAAAATTGAACCACTCAACTAAGAAAAATGCGATCGATATTAAAACAAACTTCGAAATGGCCTCTATTAACCGGAAACTAGCAAAATCTCGTTCGCACAGGACTTCCATTGTCGCTAGCAATGAAATAAGCATCCTGTTGCCGGGTTTTAAGCGAATCAGATGGTACGATAAAAGATAAAATACGGGCGCTTTTAGGCGAATTGGACTGGAAAGGGTTAACCTTCATAAGCAACTGCTACATTATATACTTAATTTGTCTTTTATGTTAGGTATAATAAATATGATACTATAAAGAGTGCATAGTCTTTTTTTTTTTTTTCTTTGTTTGAAGACACCAAATATTAGTCAGTGTCTGCACAGTTCATTATTGTGTTATTGTGAGTAGTTCAGAGACTACAAACGTTAACTTGTTGTAATCATAGTTGTATTTTCATGTATATTTTACTGGCCTTGAGTCAGTGACTGGTCATGGTTACAATACAGATTAGTACTGTAGAATAAATGATGTCCTGTTAGCAAGTGTTTGAGTGCAAGACATTTTGGTAACATTAAAAAACAAAGATGTTAGATAGCTAACATTGTCTCAGAAGGACCTGGAGTTACATATTCATTTCATTACCCTTGAGCAAAGTACACACTAAGTCATGATGTCTTCTGCATACATATGAAGGAGCATAATAATAGAGCATCATACAGATGAACTGAATTTGTTAGTTCTGGCGCTGATTTGTTCTTCCATCTGTGTCGGTGTTGTTTCCCAAACAGTAATTTGTTTATGGTGTACGTAAACAGGAGATAATGCACATTTTTATTTTCTTGTTCTTGCTTTATGGGTATAGTATTCTTGGTTTGCTTATATATTCTTCTGAAAATTCAGTTTCTGTAGTAATGCAGCCATACAGATCAGTGCTTTTCATCCTATTTTTTTCCCTCATACCTTTAAAGACACACAGACCAAAGTACTGAAAATACAAATAACACATTTTCTTGCTTCTTTTGTTAACTGTACTGTTTAAACAATGCGTCCGATTGGCTAAGCGGTTAGTGTTTTCCTCTTGTGACAAAGTTGCCAGGTTTTAGGATTGAAACCTGGTAGTGTTATGGTGCAGTCTACCCAGCTGTAAATGGGTACCTGACTGCTCTTGAGTTAGAGAAGGCAAAGTCAGCCAGGAAAGAAACTGGTCACCCCACCTCATTAAAAAAAAAAAAAAGCTAGACAGAGTATGGTAAAGTCTCTAACACTTTGCTCCCCTAAGGCAGTTTCTGTTATGGTATTACTGTTACCTGTAACACTATTTTGTATTATTTTTATTGAAATAATGCATACAGTTAGTGGAGACATTCCTGGTTGGAGAATTAGTCTTCACGCATGATCCAGTGAAATATATACCACATTTGGACTGCTCTAGCTTTTGAAAACACATTTTTTAAAAATAAATAAATTTAGTGTGCTAAAATATATTTCTTCTTCTTCTTCCTCGTTCGCCTTCAGACTTCCACATTTATGACTCTAATAAAGGCAGCAGTCAACTCAAGGTTCCCGACATCTCCAAACAGTTTTTCGTTGACAGAAGTAGGTTGTTGCCATATGCTACCCCGTTCATTACTGTAGGTTGGGCAGTACTGCAGCAGGTGTTCGACTGTCATCGGGCTGGTACCGCAGGTGCAGAGATCTGTTGCACCAATTTTGTATTTGTGGTACAGATGGTATCTCAATCTGTTGTGCCCAGTGCGCAGTCAAAAAATGATGACCTGTTCTTTTCTGGATAGTTGATGATATGCGTCATTTTTCAAATGTCCCGGGTGCTCTCTTTCCCATTTGGACTTGAATGTAGCCTTTATAGTGGTCTTTGCCGTTGCGTAAGTTGTCTCTATATCATTTTGCTGTAAGGCACCTCCTTCTTTAGCAAGTCTATCTGCCTCTTCATTTCCTGGTATGTTGCAATGGGCTGGTATCCACTGGATAGTGCACTTCTTGAAGCATTCGGCCAGTCTTTCAAGGGAGATTATCATATTTAAATTAAAACGTATTTGAAAATAAACTTAATTTTCAAATGACGTGTACCACCAGAAAACAAACTGTGCTAGGTCTTAGCTGCGCTGCAGGTCTCAGAAGATGTAGGCCTGTATGTATACTAGTTTTACAGAAAACTGCTGTGGAATAATGACTTTCTTTCTCTCTCTCTTTTTTTGTTTGAGTAAATTTATTTTCTTCTTGAAGTACGACGGTTGGTGTCATAGGTGATCATGTCTGTGCACAACTTCCTGTCTCTAGTTTTGTTCATTGGATCTGTTGTTGACTTCTTCTTGAAGTACGACGGTTGGTGTCACAGGTGATCATGTCTGTGCACAACTTCCTGTCTCTAGTTTTGTTCATTGGATCCTGTTGTTGACTTCTTCTTGAAGTACGACGGTTGGTGTCACAGGTGATCATGTCTGTGCACAACTTCCTGTCTCTAGTTTTGTTCATTGGATCCTGTTGTTGACTTCTTCTTGAAGTACGACGGTTGGTGTCACAGGTGATCATGTCTGTGCACAACTTCCTGTCTCTAGTTTTGTTCATTGGATCTGTTGTTGACTTCTTCTTGAAGTACGACGGTTGGTGTCACAGGTGATCATGTCTGTGCACAACTTCCTGTCTCTAGTTTTGTTCATTGGATCCTGTTGTTGACTTCTTCTTGAAGTACGACGGCTGGTGTCACAGGTGATCATGTCTGTGCACAACTTCCTGTCTCTAGTTTTGTTCATTGGATCCTGTTGTTGACTTCTTCTTGAAGTACGACGGCTGGTTTCACAGGTGATCATGTCTGTGCACAACTTCCTGTCTCTAGTTTTGTTCATTGGATCCTGTTGTTGACTTCTTCTTGAAGTACGACGGTTGGTGTCACAGGTGATCATGTCTGTGCACAACTTCCTGTCTCTAGTTTTGTTCATTGGATCCTGTTGTTGACTTCTTCTTGAAGTACGACGGTTGGTGTCACAGGTGATCATGTCTGTGCACAACTTCCTGTCTCTAGTTTTGTTCATTGGATCCTGTTGTTGACTTCTTTTGGAAGCCATGATGTCAGACTGTCCTGTCTGTTTTCCCTTGCCCTTCAATCTTTCCAGTTTTCACGGTATATTATAGCTTACTTTGAGCATCTGATTGACAGAGTGGTTAGAATGCTGGTCTCTCACGGCAAACATGTTGTGTTTGATTCACGGTATCGACACGCTTCAGTCTACCCAGCTGTAAATGGGTACCTAACTTTGCACTTGAGTTAGGGGAGGAAGGGAACTGGTCACCACACCTCTTGATTGTGATCTAGTATCAGTGAAATCTCTTAACAGTATCTGCTTTGGGACAACCTTTGACCTCTCACAATATACACACAAAAAGTGGATTGAAGTTTTCTTTGTATACTGGCTTCTTTCAGGACATTCTTAATGCTCTTTTTAACACCCTTCTTTAAAATACATCTTTGTGGCCTCCTGGGCTTTTCCTTCTTGGTTCATGACTCACTTCTGTATGTTAGAATTTGTTCTGTTCAACTCTGAAGAACTGTCTTTGTTACTTTCATTGACTAAGAGTTGTTGGATAAAATAATTTTAATTTTCTGTAATTCTGATTTTTGCCTGCGCTGACCCCTAAGATGCATCTTCCATCTGATGTTATTAATGTGTGAAGGTACTAGAATCTGTTGACTTGTTTCAAAACTGTTCCATCTACTTTGAGAGTGCATTTTGGTGAAGTCAATTTTTTATTGAGACATCCATTATTTGTCTTTTTGGTGTTTACGCCTTTATTGTTACTTTGTCCACTAGAGAAAAATTATTAGGGAGTCAGAATGTGTCATACATTAAACAGTTTGATGAAAAGTGAGACCAACATCTTCTTGTCATTCACTCTCAGATAACCACATCTGTCTCTCTGTGAAGGACCCTTGGAGAAATTCTGTGTAAAATGGGTGCACAAGGTCATGAATCATTTGTGTTTAACATTATAGAATCTTTGATGCATAGAGTTTTTATCAACCTAGATTTGGTCTGCAGTTCTTTTGTTTCTGTCATTACATATTGTAGCCAGGTACTTGAATGTCTTAACCCTGTTGAGAACTATATCAGTTTTCAGATTCTCTTCATGACATTTTAGTCACATATTCAGCCTTTTCATGATTTATACATAGATGTACAGACATTTGTTTTTTCTTTGACAAGTATAAACATATTTGTTGTTTTATTACTGTTTTTTGTTTAAATGGTGCATTTAATCTCTTTCTGTTGACACCCAGTGGACTGATGTCTGTCATCTGCATACTCTAGTTGTATTACATCAATGCACTTTGTCATTTCCTTTCCTGTTAAGCATTTGATGGTTTGTTTTTCTCTATGGCAAGATTAAATAGGAAGGGAGTTGTTACAACACCTTAAAATGTCCCCTCAAGACCATTTTGATATGTGTTTTCTGTACGCATTTTTGTGTATAAATTTCAGGAGCTCCAGATTCTGGTAGAACCTTCCATGGTATGTTCCTATGAGTATGGTCATATACTGTTTTATTATCTTTGTTCTGCTCATTGCGAAATAAGTAGTGAGCAACAGTTTCAGTTGTTTTTTTTTAATGCGCTACAAGGTATGGATGATAAAAAATTATAGATCTTTACAGAGCTTAATGTACAGTTAAAGGAACTGTTAAAAAAAAAAAAAATTCAGGCTGCTTCAAATACCGATTTCAATTAACTGTAAATTGATTGATTAAACTGTGCCACGGTTGTCATACTTATGTGTACAATACGAGAGTATTAAGTAACAGGAACTTTAAGCCAGTGGAAATTCTCCACTAATTTTCCATTCTTGCCAGATGATGGAAAGTTTGCTTGTTAATGTTATTCTTGTAGCATTTGCACTATTATAGAACTTATGCATTTCTTATATTCTAAAAACATTTTTGTTTCTGTTAGAGGTTAATACTTTGAAAACGACATCTTGACTCTTGTTTCACAAATTTGGTATTTTGCCTGTTTGAAACTCAGCTGTCAGTTTGTGGGCAGTTGTGAAAGTTGGTAAAATGACACAAATGTTTATTTGTGTATTTTATTATTATTTTTTTTAAAGTACATATCTGAAGATACTGATAATAGTTAAGTGCACCAGAAAACTCTCATTTACGTATAATGTTAATTAATTTGGAGTTGTCAAGTGGCTTAGGTTTTATTACAAAATCTTCTAAGTGTGATCTAAATAACAGCACAACTGAAGAGTGCATAAAGCTTTTGTAACAACCCCCCACACATAATGCTTACATGGCAGATGTCCATCACAGTTGATGATGGTTAATGCTGCCTGTCCATGAATTACAATTTTCATTCATTGTATGTTTGTGTGTATGTGTGAGATTATGTACATACCTAGTGATCTTATTTTAAACTTGTAAGTTTTAGGCAGCATTTGCTAGGATTAAATTGCCAGAAAATGTGTGTGTATATAGGACTGATTGTTGAATCAATTCCATTGGGAGGAATCCTAAATTCAGCAGTAAATAATATGCATTTGATCAAAAGATTTGAATATGTTTATATTTTTCACTCTATTTCTGGTAACTGGATCCAGGAAATCCTCTATAGTGTGTGTGTGTGTGTGTGCATGTCACAGAAATGGAGAATTAGGTGGATTACTTTACAGGACTTGCATCAGCTCAGTTCTGAAGGCATATCTTTGTAATTAATTCTGACAGCAATCGTAACATTGATACAATGAATTTTATTTAATAATATCCAGATCTCATGAAACATAATTGACAGATGAAGCCAATTAAACATACTTTACTTACACACTATTTGAGCAGCTTGTTTCATTTGAACACGATCCTGATCTGATCAATAGCCACCTTCACATCAAAGGTTGGTTCCAATGTCTTCTGTCTCTTGTCTTGACAGTTCACTGATTGACTCCATTCTGTCCATCTCTTGATGTTAACTGCCCAGCTGTAGTGCAGTTTTCCTTTTCTATCTTTGCCTTCCATTATGGTTCTCAGCAAGGTGGTTTTCTTAAATGACCAAAATATTGTATCTGTTTGGCTTTGATTTAAATTTTTCTTTTCATCTGTACGTGACCAGATGCTGCCAAATAATTATGCTGGTCTAAACAAACATTCATGTTGGGTTTCACAAATCACATAGTCCTACACACATTAGCCCCATCTGTGATTTGTTGGTATTTTAGTTCAGTCTTGCAGCTTCATCAGATTTGCTAAATCTTTAATGTATTTTCTTTTTGTATATTCTGATACTTCTTTGTTTGATTTTTTTTTCTCTTGCTTTTATATATGTCATTTGGCCTTAGCTGTGGGCATTTTGTTTTTGCTAATGAATTAAATCACCCTTCTAATTTTTTCTTCTTTCTATAATTTCTGTTGTTATCCACTTTGCACAGACATTGCCTTTTTCCATAAGTGTCTCTAATTGTCTCATTTAACATTTTTATTTTCCCCAGCCGTCTTCATTATCATCATCATTTTCCTTTGCTCTACTTATAGAGCATGGAGCCACCACTACAGTTGGTTCCCCCTTACGGGAAGCTTGCACCCACGTGATCTTACAGCCATAGTTTCTGTAGCAGTTTGTGTTATATGATGAGGTTGCCAGGCACTCATATTAGTACAGCATGCCAGATGGATCAGTAGTCCTATTTTTTCTATCTCTTCAGAGACCCACAGGAACCACACAGCACAGTCTTCTGTACATTTTATCTTTATTTTGACTAATAGAAGTTGATTTGATGCAGCATCTGATCCTCTGTTTACTTTTCTGTCTTGTAGTGGTTATCTATTTCTTGTTTATCTAAATACGATAATCTGATTTTCTGTCTTAGGGTTTCCATGTTTTTTTGTGTATTCATTTAATGGGTTGAAACATCAGATTGCCTCCTGTTGCATCATTTTAATTTGTTGTCTCTAGACCCCCCAGACCTCTTCATAACCTTTATACTAATCTCCACCTATCTTTTAACGTTTAGGTCATCCATCAAGATTGAAAGTTGTTTCTTCTCTTTTTTAAAAATCCACATTTGAAGAATGGTGTTGAATTCTTCTCTCACAGGTTCATTGTCATTGGTTGGCACATAATGCTATATAACCTTCTTCATCTTTATTGTTTTCTATGTTGCTGATATTATGCTGGGCCTCATCACTTCCCATTCTTTAAGCGTCTTCTATACCTTGCTTGAGGGCATTAAGGCCACGTCTTCAGTTTGAGGTGCACTTTCTTCCTCATGTCCAGAGAACAGTATTATTTCTCCTGTGTTTACTTTCTCCCTTCCATCTTGTTTCACATAGTCCTAAGATGCTAATTTTATAGCTTTTCACATCTGCTGTACTTTTGCAGCACTTCTTTGCTTAAACAGTATCATTACATGCTAGGTGCTTATACAAGAAATTCTCTGAGGTGAAAGAAAGGAATGAGCAGTTCATGCTCCTGTCAGCTTTTCCATGCCCTTGCACTGTGTAGCACCACAATTTGAATGTTTAAAAAATGACTAACCGTGTACAAAAGTCACGATTTCTTATAAGCACTGGCCATTTTCTTTTCCAATGTAAATATCTTCAGTATTATTTTCAGTCTAGTGAGAGTGAAATCTAGTTGCAGACAGATAGATAGGCCATTTAATTGAAAGGGGAAAAAAAGTCTATACCCCCTTTTCATACCGGCTTTCTGGTTAACAACTGAAGAAGGTTTTTGATATAGAGAGATGTGTACACAGCACACCTTTCTGGCATCAGCTTATGCAGATGACAATACTGTTGATGAAATATTTGCAGTTGGATGTGCAAAAACAGCAGCATAGATGTTCTCATGTGATGTTTGAAGTTTCTGTAAATTACATGTAAAATTGTCATATTTATTTACATAATTTATACAATAGGAATATTTATGTTTTACAGCATTAAAAATGTGTGTTTAATCATTTTTGTAGCCTTCTTTTTTTTTTCTCAGTGTGAATGTTGAAAGAAAAAAGGTTAACTGGGGTATTATATATGCAGTATAATGTATACACTTGCTGTGACCAAAACTGCATAACAGATCATTCAGCCCCACTCTGCTGTACGTATGCCTTCTCTCCAAGCTAAGAGGTAGTGGATTACAACACCAGAAGGCCTAGCCTACAGCTGGTTGACAACAACCATCTGACTTGACATCCAGTTCATATGATTTTACATCTGACAGCTGTTAGGGATGGTAGTATCAAAGTGTATAAGAACTCTAACAGTAAAGGTAATTTTTTGAAGAAAAAAGAAACAGCCACTGTGAATTTTTTTTCATTTCTTTAGCTGAGATATTTAAAAAAAAAATCTGACACTCAAAATTCCCCAAATTATATCACTTTGAACCAGGAGTGGCAAATATGAAGGTGATGCAAGTTGTCTGTTGGCTGGAACTAGGAGAAGAAAGAACAAGGTTGAAAAGAAATTCCTATTGTAGATTTTAATAATGCTGCTAAAATTATTGTCTTCAGAGGTAGTTACTTGGGGGGAAAAAAAAAAAGAAACAGCCACCGTGGATTGTATTTCATTTCTTTAGCTGAAGCATTTAAACAAATTAATCTAACACTCAAAATTACCCAAATTATATTGCTCTGAACCGGGGGTGGCAAATACGAACGTGATGCACGTTACCTGCTGGCCGGAACTAGGAGAAGATGGCCTGAATTAGGAGATGACCGGAGCTAGGAGGAGGCCAGAACTAGGAGAAGATGGCCTGAATTAGAAGATGGCTGGATCTAGGAGCAGATGGCTGGATCTAGGAGAAGATGGCCAGAACTAGGAGAAGATGGCTGGAACTAGGAGAAGATGGCCTGAATTAGGAGATGACCGGAGCTAGGAGAAGATGGCCAGAGCTAGGAGGAGATGGCTGGATCTAGAAGATGGCCAGAACTAGGAGGAGATGGCTGGAACTAGGAGGAGATGGCTGGATCTAGGAGAAGATGGCCAGAACTAGGAGGAGATGGCTGGATCTAGGAGAAGATGGCCAGAACTAGGAGGAGATGGCCAGAACTAGGAGGAGATGGCCAGAACTAGAAGATGGCTGGAACTAGGAGAAGAAAGAACAAGGTTGAAAAGAAATTCCTAATGTAGAGATTTTGATAATGCTGCTATGTCTTCAGATTACCACATGTATTAGTCAAAAGTTTCAGACATTATTTACATATTTGTGCTGAAGATGTATTTACACCTCAAATTTAAAATAGCTTTTCTCAAAACTTCATAATCAAGATGTAATCATTACATTTCCAGTATAAAGGCCAGTGAAAGCAATTTCATTTAATACTATTACTATGTGAAAGGTACTGTGCCACACACATATTCAGATAACTAACTCCTCATGTCAGTACACGTATTGAACTGATAATTACTTTATAATCTCCTTAAACATTGTGCTTGATATTACAAGTGATTCTACATATGTAATGTGTTAAAATGAACTCTCATATGGTAAATATATGTGGAGGACAGCAACCTATGAACATTTATCTGTCAGACATGTTATTATTATGTTTGCTGATCATATCTTCAAAACATATCCAGTAATCTCCACACAAATCCAGGACTGAAGATCAATGTTATCTGTCTTTATTCAATGTTTGGTGGCCTCTGTCACATTTTCAATAAATTTTTTCTCACATGCTTCAGATGAATTTTTAACCAAATAATAGAAGAGAAGTGATGCCCAAATGTATGTAACAACATAGATGAAAGCTACAACAAAACATTAATTTTTGAACAAACAAGAACTAACACAGTTCAGAAGATCAAACTCAAGGATATGCTCTAAAAATTCAGATAAAACAAGAGTCATTCTATCATGCAGAAAGAAAGCTACACTCTAGCACTCTAGACACTGATATGCTATGAATCTGAAAGTGTTGCTATTCAACTTTTGTTGTTCATATCTATTTATCAATCAAATGAGTACACAAAATCATTTCCATGAGAGTGCACACCAAAGGCCTATTTATAAAGAGTATTTTGTCATTTCTGGCAACATTTTTACATCACACATTCAAAGACACCATAACATTCAGAAACAGTTTTGAACACTTCATTTGTTGAGTATTAAATTCTAAAGGGCTGCTTCAACCGTTATTCTTTGTATGCTTGTACGGACATCAGACATAATTAGTTATCTTATAAGTGTTGTACAGTAAGTAAATTATGTGGTGCTCCAAACACACATAATAAGACATACAATCTTTGCCAGAATATAAAATATAGAACAGTTTGTGACCAGTGGTAATAACTTGTTTTACACATTTAGAAAAAAAAATTCACAACATTGTCAACACAAAAACAAACTCTCCACGTTGTCAAAACAGCTTTTTGATACAATGATATTAAACTTGAGAGTTGAAAAAAAAAATATATCTGTCAGACTGTAGCTTATCGAAAAGATAAGCTGACCTGAACAAGACAAACATTGTGCATTAGCTGGCCATTATTATAGTTTTGTAAGATTCATGAAATAACAGCTTCAGCAACCCCAACATTGTCCAGAGAATACAAAAATAACAACAACTGTCAGCATTGTAGGTCTTGCAAACAAGATAAGCACCGCAGTTTATCATGTTATGGGAAAGTGCTCACATTTCACATTTTTATCTGCAACGGCTTAAGAACCAAGATTAATGTCCTTTTTCTGCAAAATGAATTGTTAAAACTAGATATATAAAAACAGTATGTGGCACAAAACGTACGAGCAGTTGTATAATGAAACCACCTGCATTGATTTGTTACTGGATTTTAGTTCAACTATTGTTATTTTTTATATATGTTAAATCTGCTTTCTTGTCAGTGACAGGATTTCAATTTGCAGTTTTTGTGAGGTACATTTAGCCTTTTCCTATCTTTGTCTCGCAAAATCCACTCCTAAAATAAAGGTTCTTTCTTTGCGTATCATATGCAACTGTGACAAGGGGTGAAGAAGGGTAATGTATCAAGACAAGCTATGACAAGGGAGTGAAGAAGGGTACTATATCAATACAAGCTGTGACAAGGGGATGGTGGAGAAAAGTACCATTTTACATGGGAGCTGTATCATACAAGATGTGACAATTAGAAGCATGCCTTAGCATGTACACAAGCCAAAAAATGAAGACTGAGAACAGTGATGTATCACACACAAGCTATGACAAGAATGGTGCTGTATCACACAAGCTATGACAAGAATGGTGCTGTATCACACAAGCTATGACAAGAACGGTGCTGTATCACACAAGCAATAACAAAGAGAAACAGAAGGGTACTGTGTCACACACAAGCTGTGACAAGAGGAAGGGTTACATATCACGTACACATTTTTGACAAGGAGATGGGAAAAAAAAGGTACCATGTCACATACAAGCTGTGACAAGGAGAATGGTGCTGTTATCACATACGAGCCATGGCAACATCGAGAAGGGTCAGATTACATACAAGCATTGACAAGGAGAAGGTTTTTGTTGATTAGAATTGACGTCATTGCACTCCAGGTAAACCCACAGGTGCTCAGTCTCCCTCAGCAAAGTCGAAGGGTATGAATGCTAATGCTGGTTGTATACGTTTGATGCCAAATTCCAGCAATCTTAGCCTTGTTGATCCATCTATAGCAGTGCCATTCTCTAACAAGCGATCATTAATTATCCTTAATACTTTTTCCTTATCCATATCCAGTGCCATCACTATGGGTGCTCTCGAGGCTAGTCTGTCAGCTCTTCATTGTCATGTACCCCTGCATGACCAGGACAGCAGAGCCACACCAGTTCATGAAGATTCAAGGCTTCTATGGATTTTTTCCATTCATGCCGTAGCTATCCATTTTGGACCTTTCGAAGCATGGACTAAGAGTTTGACACTGTCAAGGAGAAGGTATCACATAGAAGCCATGACTGGACTAAGTAGGGTATTGTACAACATTCAAACTGCGACAAGGAGATGAAGAAGGTACTGTATTATGTATAAGTCATGACAAGATCAAGATGGGTGCTATGTTATATCACATATATGTGACAAGGTGAAGGAAAAGTGCACTGTATCTTCTACAAGCAATGACGAGCAGAAGCGTACCATACTGCATTACATACATGTTATAGATAACAACCTTTTGCTGCAGTTGGCAATGAGCAAAACCATACAAGCAGAGTTGGACAAAGTCCAAAACCAAGCTCTAAGGTTCATGTGCGGGGGAATGAGAACCACACCAACAGCTGCTTCTGAAATTGATGCAAATGTAGAACCAATGGACCTATGACGTAAACGTGCTGTTCTGGAAGCTACAGAGCGCTTTAGAAGAATTAGAAAAGACCACCCAACAGACAACAGGAAGCCCATTAGCACTAAAACAAAAATCACCACTACAAGTAGCAACAACTGTAGCAGAACAACACCACCTTCCACAGACACGAGAAATAATCGAACAGTACAGTCATTTATCCTGGAAAGGAGTTAAAACTTCCAGTAATAAAAACAACACTCATGGATACCACACTTACAAGAGACACAAACCCAACAATATTTAAAACAGCTACTTTAGAGACTATAGATAGCTACCCTAGCACTGCAATACATGCATACACAGATGGCTCAGCATTCAAGGCCACCATAAATGCTGGACTTGGAGTGTATGTGTGTTATGATTAAAATTCATAACATGTCTGTCGATATCAAAATGGTTCGACTGGGCTTCATATTTGTTTATCAACAGGAGTCCTTGGTAACAGGAAGTTACATCATTGCCTCGGGGTGGAGTAGCAGACGTCTAGAGTTGCTATCAGCAGAAGTGTACGATCGTTTGCTAGGGTCTTCTGTGTGTGTCTTTTGAGGCAGGTGGACTCATGTGTTTGAGCTCCTGATTATTATATGATTTCACGACAGATTCCTATGATGTTCGACCACTGGATTATCCATATACCTCTGTAAGATAATGCCAGTTCATGTATGAAAGGAATTTTTATTTCGTAGAAGAACGTGAGTACATTAAAAGTGTGAAAACCTGTCGAGGACAGCGTTTTATCTACAAACTATACTGAGCTTACTGATGACTGCTTGTATATTACCAATGGATATAATGGCTTTTCAGATAAGATTTGCGGAGCAATGTTTGTAAGAATAAACTATATTCATCTGTCCAAACTGGCCTTTGTAGTGACATTAATCCTTGGTGAAGAAGGGTTGTGTGCGGGGTCTACCTACATACCCCTATATGTGGACTTGGCCTGAGTAAATGTATTACTCATCATAAAATAATATAAACACCCGCAACAATGTGAAATACCCAAATGGCAGCACATTAGAAATATATGAACTGTGCGGAGAATTCTGTACTAACTACCAAGCAGAGATTACAGAAATAAACACCACACTCACAGCAATAGACAGCCAATTCAAACAAGAAGACCATTTGCCCTCAGATATCACAATCTTCACAGATTCAGCACTCCAGGCTTCAGAAGAATACCTCCAAACTGAAAATAAAGAAATAATACAGCTGGCCGAAACAACTGACAGTCTGCTAACAAAATACGACATCAGAGTCACTCTCCAGTGGATACCAGGGCACAAAGACATACCAGGCAACGATAAAGCAGACAGACTAGCAAAACTAGGAGCAAGCATGGTTCAAACAAACCTTCCAGCAAATATGCAGACAGCTAAACAAATACTCCAAAACAACTTCAAAGAGGAATGGCTGAACCGATGGGCAAAAGAGTCTACTGGACATGCCTTGTATAAAGAAATGGCCCATCCTAACAAAAATGACAACACTAATAACCTACGGCTTCGGCGTTGTACTGGCGACCAGGTGTTCATGGTTCAAACCCGGGCGTCAGCGTTTGAAGAAATGTTTACGGCCGGAAATTTGACTGAATAGCCTGAACGGCTCCTGTGATAAACCCTCTGTGGATGGGAAGGAGCGAAGCTCCTGACCGGGTTGGAAGGAAAGTCCTCAGGTTCCCCAGCCTCGCAATGACATGTCATTGGGCCGAAGGGCTGAAAGCCCAAGTGCCGCTGGTTAAGGAAAAAAAACAAACAAAACCCACATATGAGCCTAGTTGCTGCAACTGTACCCATCCGTATAAGACAATTCAGCATGTGCTGCTCACTTGCCCAGGACTCTCCACAGAGAGATGACAGCTATTGCCGGGCTCCTCAACAATCACAAACACTCTATACAGCACCACTCAACAGCTACAGAACACATGCAAATTCTTCAGCTTGGCATTGACTGCTAAAGAACGACGAGCTCAGTAGCCCTAGTTAATCAACAACAACATACTGTGACAAGGAGATGGAAAAGGGCATTGTATCATGTAAGTCATGACAAGATCAAGAAGGGTACAAATATCACATGCAAGCCATGACAAAGAGATGAAGCGCACTGTATCATGTAAAAGCAATGACAAGTAGAAGTGTACTATACTGTCCCACATGTACGCTGTGACAAAGAGACGGAGAAGGGGGTAACATATCACATGCAAGAGCTGTGACAAGAAAATCAATGACCAGTATAAAAGACCAGTATAAAAATTCCCCCCCGCCCCCCCCCCCCCCCAAAAAAAAAAAAAAATTTGCATGGAAATAGAGCAGGTAGTAAATATTAAAATTGTCATTATTTTTTTCTCAATCATTGCAAACAAACTCAACAGGATACCCATATCTCAAGATGCCCACATCCCAAAATAATTACATGCCCAATTTCATGTTAAACCAACATAAATTCGCTGGGCACAGCAACAACATAATGGAAATTGTACACAAAAACAGTTTAATGTATACATAATATGTACAATTTGTTCTGAACATGCCAAGAACATAGAACTCTTGCAAGATTGTAAAAAAAATGTGATACAATTATAAAATATTGTGATTTTTTTTTTGCAAAGTATTTGAGTGCTCTGTTATTTTCATAGTTCATTCATTGCATACAGAATTGTGCAACACATAACTGGCAATACAACTAGAACTTTCTGTCTATATCAACTTACTTAGTCGTTTCTCTTCTACCATGAGGTGTATAGGTTATCAACTATATCAAACTAGATGGAAAACTCAACCACACAGTCATAACAAAACTTCAGAGATGCCACTTGATTGACTTCCTACAATAGCTTTCTGTGCCTTTTATGAACACATAAAAAAAAAAAAAAAAACAGATATTAATGCCAGTATTACTTACATTGTTGGAAAAATATAATCTTAGAAATGCTCTGGTGTGGGACATTGCCTGTTGGAATATTTTTGTACTGCTCTAGACAGGATATCAGGACTGCATAAAAGAAAAAAAAAATAAGAAGGCATCTCTCAGTGAGACAAGTGTTTTTGACTCTTGACTTCTTGACACCCTTCAGGGAGAAGGCCCTCAAAAATACAAACTCAGTGTCTTCTTACTTGATGGCTTATGTAGACTTTCATTAAAGGCTACTTCAAGTTTTTCAATCATGTTGCTAAATAATTTTCCATTCACCTCTGACCTTGGTGACCTCTCCCCAATTCTCTCCCTCTAGTTTTTTCAGCTCCATCTACATCTCAGCAATCCATCTTCTTTATAAGCAACAAAACACGGGTAATGAGCTATTACGGCTCTGTCAAGTCAATAATGTGAAGAAACCAAAATTATATTTCAAACCATCCCTTTAGACACGATAAACTCAGTTCTTCTACAGCCTACTCTCCAGAGGGAGAAATGTAACCTGACAGCTGCAAATATAATTTTTTTATTTTAATTTACACATGGTAAAACCCCTTTACAATGCCTTAAACTGAGTTTATTCCAATCTGATAGGTAATAAATGTGGAACCAAGTTGTTATAGAGTTAGCACAATTGACCATTTCAAACTGGGTCAGTTCAAGCGTTTGTGAAGACAACAATTGATATAGCAATAATCATCATCATCATTTTTCTTCTAGCCCTTTATGGAGCACAGAACCACCATTGTTGCTGGTTCCTTTACAGGAAACCTGCATAAAAGCCTTCATGTATCTCTTGTAGTGACTGTTCTGCAGCAAACGGTTGCCATCCACCACGCCACAATACCATATTAGTTGCCTTTTACAACTTGTCTAATGGAGCGGTAGTCCAATTGTTACTTTGTCACCTCAGAGACCTCCACAAACAACTATGTCATTAACGCTCCACACACAAATATGTCATTAACGCTCAGTTGTGAACGAACAAAAAATATTTACAGGTCTACATCCTTCAATCCGACCACCCAAAAACCAAAATATTCTGAAAATTGAAAATTTTTTTGGGGGTTACTTTTTAATCAAAGTTTGTGAGATTTCTGACCATTTTGGGTGACTTTGGACTACTTTTCAAACACATCTTAGGCTACTATTTAAACATGATTTTGGCGACATCTGGAAAAAAAATCTGGTTTCTGAAACAAAGCTGTCCCTGAATATTTCAGATTAAAGGATACAGACCTTAAAGTACCAGTAGTTCTACTAACTGTACTCTTCAATTCTCTCTTTAGGGAAGGGAGAGGGAAGGAAGCACATAACTTTTGTTAGGAGCTTGACAAAATATTAAACCATCTTTGATTCAAAACAGCAATTTTTTTCTGTTTTAAAAAATAAAATAAAAATGGATGTACCTTATGTGAAATGCATTATACAGGTTGGTTTTGATATCTAAATTAAAAGTTCAGGTGTGTATAAAAGATAACCTTTTACAGGCTAACATTTCACTATTTATTTGTCCACTGAAAAGGAAAAAGCACAAAAATAGAGTTGTGTGTATACATATATAATATATAAATATTGTTCTGAACATGCAGGGAACACAGAACTCGTACAAGATTGTAAAAATTTGATGATCATACAATTATAAAATAATATGATTGTTTTAAAAATTGCAAAATACTTGAGTGTTTTATTATTTTAAAGTTCATTCATTGCATACAGAATTGTGCAATACATCTAGAACTTTCTGTCTACATCAAGCAAGCTGGAAAACTTCACACAGTCGTACTAAACTGTAGATGCCACAAGGTGTCTTCCTACACATGCTTTCTATGTCTACTACAAACAAAATTTAAAAAATAAAAAAAGATTTTCATGCCAGCATTCCTTACATATCTGGAAATATGCTGGAGTGAGACGCTACCGTGACTAGAACCTGGTCATTGTACTGTGAGAGAAAAGTACTCTAACCACTTATGTAGACTTTTATTAAAGGCTACTTCAAGGTTTTAAATCTCGTTGCTAAATAATATTCCATTCCCCTCTGACCTTGGTGACCTCTCCCCAGTTCCCTCCAGTTATATCTCAACAACCTATCTTCTTCATTAACAGACAAACATAAGTAATGAGATTTCAGAACTCTCAAGTCAATAATGTGAAGAAACTAACATGAAATTTCTAACCATCAGATTAAACACGATAACTTTAGTCACGGCCATATTCACACTCTGGCAGCCTAGTCTGCAGAGAGGGGAAATAGCAACCATCATTTATGACACTACAGTTGCAAAGGTGATGTTTTAAACATTTATAAACATTGAAAACCCAAGTTTCTAGCCGGTCATTTCAAGTGTATGTGAGGACAACATTGGTGGGAATGTGGGGCAGGCATCCTCCATTGTACTAAAGAATTTTTTCATTAAAAAAAAATGTCATGCCATCTCTAATTACAAGGTTTATAGATTCAAAACTTTTCATCCACATTTTTTTTGCTTTCTTGTTTTTAAAAAAGAAAAATGAACGACCTTCATATATAATGCATACTTACTTGCTTACTTAGTCGTTCCTCTTCTACCATGAGGTGTAGAGGTTTGTAAGAGAGAGCGCCATACTATTCTATCGGCTGTCTTCCTCCTGGCTTGGTTCCATTCTAGTCCTCGATCGTTCAAAGATAATGCATTATAATCTAAATTAAGAAGAAAAGGTAGAAGATAACTGATTAAAGGTCAACATTTTGCGATTTATTGTTCTTCATCTAAAAAATAATTTTTTTTTTAAAAGTTGAGCTATAACATAATTCATCCAGACACAGTATTAAAATATTACAACAGGTTTCAGTTAAAATTAATGCAAACTCTAAGCTATTTTAAGAACGAATCGCTGCCTGAAGTATTAAAACATAATGTCATCAACTGGGGCATGAAAGGAGAGCAAAGAACAGTAACAATGCAATCTGCCATGCATGTCATAAGAAGCGACTAAGGAGGGTTGGGTATGGGTCTGGTTAAATATAAGCCATAAAAAAACTTCAAGAAAACTAAGCTATTTTAAGAACAGACAATTACCAGAAGTATCAAAATGCTGGCTAATCATCATGCCATCAACAAAAATGCTTTTAACAGCAGTTTTTGTAATTCTGTATTTTAGATGAAAATGAATGTATTTATTAATAATGCATTACAATGTTTCGTAAATAAAACAAACAGGTCCACAGATAACTTTCTAAATATCACTTTTTTATTACTTACTTTTCAATTTACAAAGTGTATTACAATATACAAAATCCACAGAAGAATTATTCTGAAGAATATATAACATTATAGAAGTCACACACAAAATTATAATTATTATAACATCTTATAATAGATGACAAAGTGGAATCTGGCAATGGTGATGACACACACTGAGGAAACCTGCTCATAGCATTACAAGTCAGACCTTATTCTGGCATCCCCAGATTTAGAGAGGGTGCAGACCAAAAACAGAACTGGGAACATAAATGAAAGGGGTAATGAAGACACAGAAAGATCTTGAGCAGACGGCACAGGACAGGTCGACTTGACATGAATTTTCTAAAGGCCCATGCTCCTTGGGAAGATGAAGAGTAATGACTAATACGTTATAGTTATACGTAAACAATTTTTAAAAAAATGCCTACCCACATCTCTCTTGCCCTGTGGGTTTCAGCCCAGGGCATGACTGGTTATGCTGATTGGTTGTTTCCTGATGGTACGTCCTGCTTACTTCCACTTTCTTTAATCTCCTGATGTATTAGTTGTGCCCCATGTACTTCCCAGGGGCTATCTGAAGAGATGCAGAAAGAATAGGACTACTACACCCTTGAGAATGTCATACAATTCCACTAATTTAGGGGTGTGCACGGGGCTGGCAACCTTATCATGTAAATCAAACTGCCGCCATAGGAACCACCTCTGCAAGATCATGTGACTGCTTGGTGTAGGCTTCAGTGGTGGCCCCCCATACTCCATAAGGAGCGCTAAGGCAAACATGATGCATTGGTTGTTGTCTTTTTCCTTTTCATAGCTCTGTCTCTGCCTTTACATCCAGCCATCTGATACTGAGGATGTGGCGGTTGTGAATCTCAGCTGTTTTGGAAAGGGTATGCTTGGTGACATGCCATGGCTCAGAAGCAGAAAGTAATTTAGATTTCCCAATTGTGTTGAACAGTCAAATGTTATCTTCCTGGGAAAAAAAAAGCTGCATTTCTACACTGATCAAAGAGAGACTAGGCAAATCTGGCTTTGTTAATCTAGGCACCGACATCCTGAGTTGTACCCCCCTTTCTCAACGTAGCTACCTAAACAGGTAAAGCTGTGCATTCCCGAAACCATCTGGCCAATTGTCTATAGTGGATATATTCACTTATAATTTATTCTAATTTCCTTTTTTTCTTTCTTTACACTGATGTTTAGTCCTATTTTTTGTTGCTTCTACTGTAAATCTATGTCTTTTCCTGTTTGTCTTCATGTTAATTTTGGTCATCTGGAAAATCAAGATATTTCAGTTATTTGAGAAATACCCACAACATTCCTAGTTTTTTCCCCTTCTGTTACCAGTCCATGATCATGACAAGACTTCTGATGAAAGCAGACACCATTTTCTTACCCTCACTGTGAAATGTTAAAGATTGTGAGAGTTAGTCTCTGTGAACAAATCTGCAGGCAGCCTCTTGAATTATTTTTATGCATTTATAAACTTATTTTCCATATTACTCTGCAGTCTTTACTGAAACGTAAAATTGATCCAAATATCACATTTTTTAAAGCACACTATCGCTAATCGCACATAAAATGAAAGAAAACAATCCTACTTTTAGCATCTAATCCGCTGATACTTTGAATTTCACCAGCAAAACCAAATGTCACAAATGAGATAAAAGCAAACATCGATTAATCAGTGATTAATCAGCTAAACACAGACTGTGATGAAGATAAAAGAGTTAAATTAGCATTAAAAAAAAAAAAATTTAATTATTTAAAAAAATAAAAATGTAAAGACAACATAAATAAAAGCATAATTTGTAACATCGAAAAAAATTAATAAATGAAATAAAATAAAGGGCCAAATAACGACTGTGTTATGTCTGAATATGTGTTGTCATGGAGTTTTATTGAAAGTGTCATTGCTAATATTTTAACATTATAGTTCCAATTTCTATGCAAACCCCCCCAAAAAATTAATTTTGGTTTTCACATCAGAAATATTAAGTAAACAGGTGTACTGAGAATTGTCTGTCACTGAACAAATATCTGATTTCAACATTTAGTGCTGCAGAATGTGACCAGGTCAGAAATGTGAACTGTATTTTGTCAAACACTGTCACGACTCCATTTATTTTCTGAGAATTCTGCCAATACTAGTATGTTTGCAAAAGATTTTAAGAGATTAAAAGAGGCCATAGACAGGCAACTGAGAGAAGAACAAGCAGGTATTCAACAAAACAGATCCGGTAAAGACAAGACTGCTACGGAAGCTTCAAAAAGAACTCACCACTTTACACTTGATTTGTGAACTATGAAAAGGCTTTTGACAGTTTAGACAGAGAATCCCTTTGAAAACTGATGAGGCATTAGGAAGACCCCTGTACGTTCAGTCATGACAGAGAAAACATAAAATGCAGAATTCTTTATGAAGAACAACTTGAAAAACCTTTGATATAAGAATCGGAGTGCAGCAAGGATGCTTCTTGTCACTTATTAGTCAATACAAATTGAATTATAAAAACAAAACATCAACAAAAATAAATGGAATTCAGTAGACTGAAAAAACAGCTGGTTGTTGATGAGCTGGCTCCTCTGTCCTCCTACCATAACCAGATGCAAGTCGAAATGAGAACACATGATGAAAGATCACTGCAAATGGGTCTAAAAACACAGAGAAAAGACAAGAGATTATGAGAATTAATGCAGGAAATTGTAGCCATCTGCACTTAAACATTCCTACTAGACGTAAACTTATGAACGCGCCTTGGCAGCAACATTGAGAAAGGTGAAACAGACAACGATATGTCAGAATATAAAAATAAAAAAAAAGGCAAGAGGGACTTTCACTACAGTGGAAAATATCTGGAAATCAAGTCCAACACAAAATAAGAAAGAATCTTCAACTCAAAAGTCAAGCTGTACAACTGTATGCTCTGAAACATGGTGAACAAAAAATAAAATAAAAAAGTTAGACTATCAAAAAGTGGTGCTTGCACAGAATAGAAGAATTCAAAAGGGTACAAGATGACCCAATGAAAAATGATAGAAAGAGCTAGACAAATACCAGTGAAACAAGAGGTGAGGATAAGACAGACTTTGAGGAAAACACCTGATAACATTCAATGGCAGGCACTACTTGTTCTAGAATCCCCAGAGATAAGAGAACAAAAAACACGGAGAAAGGAGTTAAGAGACAGACTGAAAAGAATTCATGGAAAGACCTTGAACGGATGGCACAGGATAGGAAGGCTTGGCATGTTGTGAACTTGTTGAAGGTCAATGCTTCACAGCGACTTAACAGGTCATGGTTGAATCAATCAGCCAATCAAATATTATATGCAGTTTTTGGAAGAAAGTGACAAACGTTTCACGTCCATCAAAAGTCAATGTAATCAACTGTTATGGCTTTATATTTTACTGTAACAACGCAACACATTATCCGCATTTGTGTTATCCATGGAGATGAACATCTGCATGTCTCAAATGAATAAACTATTTCCAAGTCAAGAAATATAACATATAATCAAATCCACATGCAACAAAAATGAACACAAATGCATAATAAAAATCCGTAACAAAGCTAACAGAACAGGAAAAGCCACCATTGCAAGAAATAGCAAAAGTCATACAACACAGGTGATGATGATGATGATGGACAGGTAGGTAGATATCTAGAGAAGCAATGAACACTTTGATAATGATTGCTTGAAACAAACAACAGTGAAAAACAATACCAACTGCATAAAATAATATTAAAAAAAAAAACCTCTGTGGGAATATAAAGCACCATGCATACTAAGGTACTGTAATTTAAAGGGTCATTATAAAGTCCTTGTGCATCAACTTCTGTTTTATAGGTGATAAAATCAATCTGTAAGAAGGGTTAGAAAGGTAATTTAATCAAATTTTGTATGTAATGGTACAGGCGATATGTTATGGCCTTAAGACCCAGCTGAACAGTCCCAGTGACAATGGCTTGGCCATGTCTGTTTCAGGGAGAAGATCGGCTACCATGACAATATACAGATCTCCAGAATGACCCAGAGTTAGCTGGGAGGGCAAAATCAGACAATCACTGAAGGACCAAGTACTGGACTGGAATCAGGTCAAAAAGAAGACAGCCAATAGGATAGCCTGGCGCTCTCTCTGGCTAACTTCTACACCCTAAGAGTAAAAGAACAACAACTTAGAAAGATGTATGTAATGAGATTAATTCATTTATTGTAATCAATTTCCTTTTCTTTAACTCTTTAAGTCCCAATCGACTTTATAAAGGCTCAGGGGTTAGAAGCGCTTGGCCCAATCGACTTTAAAAAGCCTTTAGTATATGTGCCTCAGTTTGTGAATGTTTCTAATTATAACTAGCCACAAAGTCATTTCCGACTGCAAGTACATTCTTTTAAATACCGCACGTGTTTAAGAGTGAACGTGTTTCCGTTTTGAGATATTTATTTTAGATTTTTAAAGCGATTTTTTTAAGCGCATATCCTCCATTTTACCTTGAATAACTAATCATTTTTTTTAAGCGCATATCCTCCATTTTACCTTGAATAACTAATCATTTTTCAATGAAAGCTTTTATACTTGTAGCACAAGAGTAAAGTACATCCAATTACCTTCAGTTTCATATACAACAACAAAGTTATTTATGCATATGAACATTTTAAAAAATTATTTCCAAACAACAACAATAAAAACGCACTGGGGTGGCCATTTTTGCTTGGGCCAAACCCACTTTTTTGCTTGGGACTGAAAGAGTTAAACTCCAGGTTTGATAGAATGACTTCAATTGAAGAAAAAGTTAATTGTGTGCTGTGGTTAGCCAAGTTAAAGCCTATAACTGCAGTAACATTACATACAAAACTTGATTACATTACCATTCTGACCTGTTTTAGAGACTAACCTACAGAACAGACATTACGAATATTTGAAACTGCACAAGGACTTTATATTGACCCTGTATATGAAGAAACAAGGCCTTGCAAATGAATACTGTTAATTCAACATAAACAAATGAAAATTATCACGCCACTCATGATTAAAAGTTGAACTCACTACACAGGTAAAGTTAAAAGGAAACTGTTAAGTCTGGAAAAGTTTATTGTTGCTTACATAATATGGGTTGTTTGGAGTGAAAGAACTTCCTCTCCGCATATAAATATAACTCTATTTATTTTCTTTGTTACAAATGGCTGTCAATTATGCAACACTGATGGTAACAGGATACATAAAATGTGCATGTAGAATATGGTAATGTTTTGATTTACAATAAAATAGTTTAAAATAGACCAATATCGATTAAACCATTGCTCAGTTTTCAACATCGGTTGTGAAAAATATCTGGTATTAATATGAAGATAGCAATTTTTCACACTCCAATAACGTGCACACATTCCATGCATTCAGTGGGCACGTAATTTGTCTTCAAGCATTTTACTATCAGTAAAGTTACCAAAAAATGTAACATTTTTTCAAATGCTGATCACTCTAGACTGTACAAGTCTGCACAGTTTTGATGGACTGGGGAAATTATCTGTCTTTAGAAATATGCTCTCCTGATTTGAGAAATGGCTTCAAATCCATAACTGCAAAACTGGAGTCTGTGGGTTACCAAAGCAATAAACTGTAGGTACAAAAAGAGCTTGCCTTAAAAAACTGAATACTTGTAATTCTGTGTATGTTTGTTTGTTCCACTGAAAAATCTCATCATTGTGAGACAACAAAAATGCAGTCTTTCAGCTAAACTGTAGACCTATAAAATTTCTCTCCCATCTCTCAAACATATAACAGTTTTTCTTTCTCACATCATGCCCGTATTTCTTAGATGAAGTACTGAAAGTTAAGTCCAGAGTGTCCGTAACAAAGCTCTTATCAAGTGACTAATGCTCACTTCAAGTTAATCTATGTAATTCTGACAAAATTTCCCTAGAAAGATAACAATGTGTCTTTTTTTTTTTAGGTACATTTCCCTTCTGATGGTGAGGTGGGGTTGCAATTTTAACTGTATCTACTCTAAGCCACTAGCAGTTGCTCAATGGGTACCCCGATATTCTGCTAACCGTTCATATTGGTGGTTTTTGCAAAGTCGTAGTTAACCTTAATGAAACTGCTTTATAAAACCATATTATACCTTTAAATAAAAAATTTAATTAATACCTACTTTCAGCATATAAAACAGGAAAATATCAAATAGTCTATTATTTTCAGCCACAAGCATATCATTCTAAAATTAGCCAAAATGATAACCTGGCAATGTCGCTACATGTTTTACAGCAAAACTAGCTTTTGTAATGCAAACCCTTGATTTTATTAATGATATAATGCTGCAAGATGAGCATCCAATCGGCTAAGCAGTTAGAGCACAGTTATCAGGTTCCGAGACCAAAACCTGGCAACATCACCCTACAGTCTACTCAGCTGTAAACAATCTACTCAGATGTAAATGAGTACCTGACTATGTTCTTGAGTTAGTGAAGGTAAAGATATTGAGGAATGAAACTGGTCACCTCCCATCATAAAAAAGCTGGACCTAGTATGGTGAAGTCTCGGACACTTTTTTCTCTTTTGCACTATCTCATCTTTTTTGTCTTTTCAATACAGTCTTTGCTAGACATTATTTGCTCCTCTGTTGAACTTTCATCCTCTTTACTAGACTATTCACAAACAATTTTAAAAAATCAATGTCTTAAAAATTCAGATGTAATCTTATTTTTAGTTCTGAACATAATTTTATTCTGTGACCAAAATATGTTGTGCAGTATACCCGGGTAAATCCAAAAGTACATGGAATGCATAAACGATTAAGTCATTGGTTTCAATTCTCTCTCTGAAGAGTTTTAGTGCACTCTAAGTTTTCCATTTCTTGCTATCTAACTGCGGTAGTTGACTTTCAAGTCCTCTTAATTTAATAGTCTAAGCAAATGTTGGTTGCAACACCCAGAGAAACAAAACCTACTGCTGCTACCAACATGGTGCCTGTATTACACCATAAAATGCCATGCACTGATGCATTCCAAAAATGTACTACAGTGCATGACACTGCAGCCTTTCCCTACAAAGTCACATTGATTATTAATGGGTAAAATGTTTATATTTCACACTAATCACTCAAGACTCACAAGTCTTCTAATTTACCATTTCACGATGTTTCCTTACACAGATGTCTACTCTAGGAAGCCCCGTACTTGTGACTCTATCAAATCATCTATGATAGACAACCGAGCCTTCCGTCTTACTTGTCAAAATGTAGTTCTTGATGGTCAGAGCTTTTAAAAATGAAGCATTTTCCACAAGTTTCTCTAAAATTAGTCAAGCCTTTTAAAGTTAAAAAAATCATCGACTTCAGGAAATTAGAGGGACGCACATTAAAACAGATACTAAAACCAATAAAAACAGGTTCAAAATTCCTTACAGGGCTCATTTCAGCTTTTGTCTATGACATAATGGATGCTGAGAACCTTATGTTTTCCAGACCCAGGAACCATGAAATTTAAAATTTGCAAAACTGACATATAAAACACATGAGTATCACTTTGGTTTATGCAAATAAAAGTGCTTTATTCTGATGTAAAGATTTTTCTGGAGGCTTTTGTTCCTGCGTTATGTTGTTTGTTCAATAAGTGAAAAAAAAAAATATACAAGTATTCAAATGAAAACCACAAAACTATAATAAGAAGCATAATATGCAAAATCTGATGATAAAGTAGCATGAATCTACTGTCAGTTTTCAGAACAATAAACACACATTTAGTGACAGTGACACACAGCTTCATCCTAAATGCTGAAGATTCTCCTGATCAGGGGCAGCACACTGTGTAAAAATGCAACAAGTAATGGCAGACATGAAAGCACTAGAGTAAGGAAGTAACGTACCATTTGTATAGAACAGAAACAAACTTGTCTGAAGATGAAGCTGAGATGCTAAATACCTAATTCTCCACGTTCATCTAAGTGAATACTACTTTATTTAGTGGACTTGCTCTGCCAATATAACTGAAGGACAGTTGCCTACTGTTGAAAGAGGCATACCTAGAGAAAAAAAAGCAAACAGCTATGAAAAAGGGGAAAAAAAAAAGTAATTTAAAAGGCATGAACAGGAAAAATAAAACTGCGCTTTTGGCACTAAGAAGTATATGAGAAACTCCTTTACACAAAACAGAATACAGACATTCATAAACAGATGGACTAAAAAACACAATGAAAATAACAAAACTTGTAAGGCAGCGTGGGAGTTCATAGGGAAAGAGTAAAAATAAAAGCCAATGGAGAAGAAAGAATACAGCTACTATTCCCACAGGCGTGTTATAAGAGGCGACTAATGTGGGGTTGAGTATGAGGCTGGCAACCTCATCAGATAAAATAAACTGCTACAGAAACCATCATTGCCTGAGCACATGAATGCTTTGATGCAGACTTCCTGTAAGGGGGCGAGATGCAGTTTTGGCTCCATACTTCATAAACAGTGAAGATAATGATGATGATATGGAGAAGAGTCCCATTCTGGCTGAGATGAAGAATGGAAGCTATACATCGAGTGAAACAGAAAGAGTGGTGTGACACAACATTGAGTGAAATAGAAAGAGTGGTGTGGACACAACCTTGAGTGAAATAGAAAGAGTGGTGTGGACACGAATGGAAGCACGAGGTCACTATCTTAAGAATACAAGTGAGTCATGGGTACAGATAAGAACAATTTAAGAGAATGTCACTTTCTGTTAGCTGACGGACATTACAATGCAAACACTGCTTCTACCGAGGACAACAATCACAGTAGCCTTGCAGGGAAGTGTACCAAGTGTAGTGGGAAAAAACACTGGTGACTGACACAGCAGCTGGGAGACTTTTTCAGACCATAAATCGAGGATTCTTCAGCAAAAGAGAAGTTAACAAGAAGACGAAGATGGCTGTATACCGCTCCACCTATGTTCCAGTCTTGACGTATGGATGCGAGTCATGGGTAATGACTACAACCCACATAAACCAGCTCCAAACCTCAGAAATGAGGTATCTGAGGAAGATGGTTGATGTAAAAAAGATATGGTCCGCAACCAGACGATACGGCAAGGCCTCAAAACCCAGCCACTGCAAACTCAAGTAGAACAGTCCCAACTACGATGGTTTGGCCATGTCTGCAGAACAGACCACAACAAGTGGCTACCACGACAAGTATGGGAAACTAAGAGCCAGGGATCCAGACCTCCAGGATGACCTAGAGTCCGCTGGGAGGACAACATTAGACAATCTCTGAAGGACCAAGGACTAGATTGGAACCAAGCCAGAAGGAAAACAGCTGACAGGATAGCATGACGCTCCCTCCTCCAAACCTCTACACTTCACGGTAGAAGAGGGATGACTAAGTAAGTATGTAAGTAAGACTGACACATGCAAACTGTTTTTACCATTACTAAGTAATAAAACCTTTATTTGACTTCTGTGCTTTTCATTTGAATGCTCCATTTTATATTATATAATATCACACACACACACATATATATATATATATATACACACACATTAGTCTCACACTCGTCTCTGTCTCTCACACACAGACACTAATGCAAACTGCAGGAGAATCACACAAAATGGCTTGTCATGTTCAATTCAACCTGCATTATTTACGGCAGTGAAGAAAGTCTCATGCAGACAATGAGAAAGTTACATAAAAACATTTCTGAAACCAGTAAAGTTGGCATTTGTTCTGAAAATCTCAGTGCAAATCTGTCAAAGCCGAGCATTACTGTTATTGTCTTTTTTGACTGTAGATAATCTGCATGAGCCAAGATTCACTGTTTGTGCGAAAAATCATATATTCAATAAATGTTTACATGCTGCATTGAATGTTCATATATTCTATAACATAATGAATATACCTATGTATATATAAATATATTCACTTATAATTAACAACAGCAAGCTACAACCATGACCAAATTTAAAAAAAAAAAAAACACTGTCTGGAATATCTGAAAATTCTGCGGCGGACGGGGGGGGGGGGGGGGGGGGGGGGGGTGGGGGGGGGGGGGGGGGGGGGGGGGGGGGGGGGGGGGGGGGGGGGGGGGGGGGGGGGGGGGGGGGGGGGGGGGGGGAGGGGAGCGGAGGGGGAGAGGCGGGGGGGGGGGGGGGGGGGGGGGGGGGGGGGGGGGGGGGGGGGGGGGGGGGGGGGGGGGGGCTGCTAGCTGACAACATGGTGGACTGACAGGAACAAAGTGAATCAAATGTGAGGGAACACTTTGCGGAGTGTTACTCTGCAAGGACTGAAAGCTCCAAAATGAATATGACAAGAGACACAGAATAAAGCTCCATCTTCCATCAAGGCTTGTGAAACCTGTTTTAAAAAAAAATGTTTTTAAATCACATACAAATCAAAGGTTAATGGCTGTTGCCTACTTAAATGTGGTTACTAGACATTCTAAGGCTACTCTGGCAGCAAATACAGTAATCAGTCTACTGCTTATATTTAAAATTAATATCTGTACTTTCAGTTACACTAAAATTCGATAAAATTAGCAGACTCCAAAATCAAGCAATAAGAATTATAATGGGAGGCATGAAGTCAACACCTATAAAAGAACTCGAAAAGATTACATGCATCCAGCCAATGACAGATAGAAGAGACTGCAGGGCTCAGCAACAGGCCGAAAAATTCAAAAGACTAACAGACCACCCAATGTGCCATAGAATAAATGCTCTTAGAAGGCAAAGACTCAAACGAAGTAATTTTGTAGAATCAACCAAACCACAAACGAGAGCAGTATCCATAGATGAAATATCCACTGTTAAACCCATCTACACTGCACACAAGCTTCCAGTTTGGAAACAAAATCGTTTCCCTAAAATGATAGAAAACATTCCTGGAATTGAAAGTAAAAAGAGCCAAACTGCAACAGATAGAAAATCCATAGCGACAAAATACATAGAGAAACATTATCCACACAACACCTGGACCCATGGATACACAGATGGATCAGCAACAAATGCAACAGAAAATGGAGGTGGGGGTGTCTTTCTGACCTTAAGCACTGGTGCAGAAAAAAGGCTGTCAGTGGTGACAGGACGATTCTCCAGCAACTTCAGAGCAGAGGCAGAGGCCTTGAAAACTGCAGCAGAGGTTATATTGACAGAAGAAATGGCAGAGAGACAAGTTGCTTTCTTTACTGATGCACAGTCAGTAATTGCAACATTGAAAAGCCAAAATAATACAGACCTGGATGATCTCAGAGTAGTGCTCCACAAACTTTGTCAACGATTCAAAAGTGTTGTGATCCAATGGATCCCATCTCATTGTAATATCGCCGGCAATGAAGAGGCTGACAGAATGGCAAAAGAAGGTTCACATCTACCTCAGCCTGATGCAAGCATAACTTTTGAGGAGGCAAAGAGTTTTATCAGAATCAGTTACAGAAACAAATGGAATGTAGAACATCCAGGGCACACACAGAATGATGCTTACTACCAGCTCCACAGAAGAGAACAAGTGGTAATCTTCAGACTCCGCACTGGCCACAACAGATTGAGATACCATCTATTCAACAAGCTAAAGATAGGAACTACCGATCAGTGTAACTGTGGCACTGATAAAATGACTGCTGAACATCTGCTTCAAAGTTGCCCCTTATATGTGGTACAGAGAAAGTGCATATGGCCGACGCCAGCTCCTTTCGTGGAAAAGCTTTACGGGGATTCAAATAGCCTCAAACTGACTACTGCTTTCTTTGAGAACATTCAAGTGGACGTCTGAGAGTGTACGAAGAAGAAGTTACACTAAAATATTACAAATCTGTATCCTCAAGTGCTCGGGTTCAATACCAACATCAGATCAGATCAAAGGCTGCCTTCACCCGAAAGGTTGGCTGTAATGGATTTCCAACATTACCTTGCCTTGATGGTACTCTCTAAGAGACTATTTCTGTCCAATTATTTTTGTCTCATTATCATTTATAGCTGCTGTAGTCATGCCCAACATACAGCAGTGAACGGAGAAGCAGATGGCAACAACCTACTTCTCTCCACAAAAAACTGTTTAAACATGTCCTGGACCTTGAGCTGACTACTACCTTTATGAGAGTTATTAATGTAGAAGTCTGAGGGCAAAAGAAGAAGATATATAGCTCAGTCGTCCTAACACCAGCATGACTGTAATCTTTCCTTCTATTATGATTTCAACAAAATGTTACGTCTGTTTATAAGTCCTAAATATTTTATTTGTCTAACTTTGATCTCTTTCATGATTTCTACGTTCAGTCCCAGATGGAGAGTCTTGCTGTAAGTCCTTATTTCTTGTTCATGACTTCTTCCCCCCATCTTTTGGAGGATGTGACTTTTTTATTTGTTGGTGTTTTGACCAGTAGTATTTTCCCTGGTAGGCAACAACTGGCTCTCAGCATGAACCAGATTGACTGCCAGCAGTCCTGGATGAACCCTTTCAAGGTTAGGGGCCCTGCATTCCTTCTACCTCATGGAACTCCTTAGACAGTATGCCACTTTCATGATTAAAATGTCAAATTTTTTAGTGCTTAAATGTTGGATGCCACTCTTCATATTCCCATACTTCATCTTTGCCACACTCAAGTTAAATGGTTTTGTTCTCATTATAATTATTAGTATTTAGTTTCCTTCAAAAATATGTCTCAGGTGCCCCTTTTCTTTACAGACCAAGATGTCCTTCACCCTTACAGCCCCCTCAACTTTTCCCAACAGGTATTAAAAAAAACCAACTTTCCCCAACAGGTACAACAAATCCAACTTTCTCTAACAAGTACAACAAATCCAACTTTCTTTAACAGATACAACCAATCCAACCTTTTCTAAAAGGTACAACCAGTCCAACTTTATCTAACAAATACAACAAATCCAACGTTTTCTAACAGGTACAACTAATCCAGCTTTCCCTAACAGGTACACCAAATTTAACACTCCCTAACAGGTACACCAAATTTAACATTCCCTAACAGGTACAACAAATCCAACTTTCTCCAACAGGTACAACAAATCCAAATTTCTCCAACATGTACAACAAATCCAACTTACCTCGTTAAATGCCGACTATCTTCATGTACATCCATTTCTCTGCTCTTGAACTCATTCAATTCTTTGCGGATCGCAGCCTGGTCATACAAAAATAGTTTAATATGTAATTTAATAGTATGTAATATGTAAGTTCCTGTGAGTCTCAAAAAAACAAAGAACAAAATAAAGGGTTATGGGTCCCTTAGGTATGGCATAAGAGGGGATCCCGTTACACACCCATCAAGGCATATTGGGAATATGGTGTAAGGCCCATATTTTCTCGACCATCGGCACACTAGGGGTGATGTGGTCAGCATCACTCTGGCCGCCTTAACCTTCCCAGAGTTCCTCTGGTACCTAATTTATGAGGCTGGGTCGACCCCAGAGCCGTTTGCGGTCTAAGAAATCCCACCTCAACTGGGGATCGAACCATGGACCAGCAAGCTAGGAAGCCAGTGCACTAACCTCTGTGCTACTGCGGCTCCATGGCATAAGAGGTGACTATATTATGTTGTGCATGGAGCTGGCAATCTTAAAGTAAAACAATCTGCTGCAGAAACTACCGCGGCCGGCAAGAGCACATAAATGGCTCTGATGAAGGTTTCCTGTTAGGAGGCGCCAGCTGTAGTGGTAGTTCTATGCTCCACAGGGAGTGAAAAGGAAAAATGATTGACTTTTTTTTAATAAGGAGAATTTGGTTATAAAATAAACAGGCACATACATAAAGGCATGCAATATTTCTAATTGGACACTGACAATTATTATTAACTCTTTAAGTCCCAATCGACTTTATAAAGGCTCAGGGGTTAGACGCGCTTGGCCCAATCGACTTTAAAAAGCCTTTAGTATATGTGCCTCTGTTTGAGACTGTTTCTAATTATAACTACTCACAAACCACCCAAAACGTCATTTCCGACTGCAAGTACATTCTTTTAAATACCGCACGTGTTTAAGAGTGAACGTGTTTCTTTTATTTTAGATTTTTAAAGCGATTTTTTTAAGCGCATATCCTCCATTTTACCTTGAATAACTAATCATTTTTTTTAAGCGCATATCCTCCATTTTACCTTGAATAACTAATCATTTTTCAATGAAAGCTTTTATACTTGTAGCACAAGAGTAAAGTACATCCAATTACCTTCAGTTTCATATACAACAACAAAGTTATTTATGCATATGAACATTTAAAAAAATTATTTCCAAACAACAACAATAAAAACGCACTGGGGTGGCCATTTTTGCTTGGGCCAAACCCACTTTTTTGCTTGGGACTGAAAGAGTTAATAAAGAAAATATTAATATCCAATAGTAGTACATGGAAATGAACAGATAATATCAAATATGCAGAAACAATATCTATGTCTTTCACAGTCACTCATACAGCCAAATGTATCTAAAGAAAAAAATGGCAGTCTTGTCTCAGGCTTCTTCTATTTGACATACAGTTTCTCCCTCAAGCCATGCTATCAGTCTGTATCTCTCACATGTACCAACATTCAAGATGGACATATCCTACAGTCTGCTTTTGTTCCTCATCTGGACAAAAACTGGAGCAAGATTTTTTTTAACACACAGAAAAGAGAAAATAGGACAAGAAATATGAGGTATAAAGAAATCATCTGTACAAGACAGGAGGGATAATACGAGCTAACTTGGTACAGGATAGGAGGGATGGTATGAGCTAACTTGGTACAGGATAGGAGGGATGGTATGAGCTAACTTGGTACAGGATAGGAGGGATGGTATGAGCTAACTTGGTACAGGATAGGAGGGATGGTATGAGCTAACTTGGTACAGGATAGGAGGGATGGTATGAGCTAACTTGGTACAGGATAGGAGGGATGGTATGAACTAACGTGGTACAGGATAGGAGGGATAATATGAGCTAACTTGGTACAGGATATGAAGGATGATATGAGCTAACTTGGTACAGGATAGGAGGGATGGTATGAGCTAACTTGGTACAGGATAGGAGGGATAATATGAGCTAACTTGGTACAGGATATGAAGGATGGTATGAGCTAACTTGGTACAGGATAGGAGGGATGGTATGAACTAACTTGGTACAGGATAGGAGGGATAATATGAGCTAACTTGGTACAGGATATGAAGGATGATATGAGCTAACTTGGTACAGGATAGGAGGGATGGTATGAGCTAACTTGGTACAGGATAGGAGGGATGGTATGAAGTAACGTGGTACAGGATAGGAGGGATAATATGAGCTAACTTGGTACAGGATATGAAGGATGATATGAGCTAACTTGGTACAGGATAGGAGGGATGGTATGAGCTAACTTGGTACAGGATAGGAGGGATGGTATGAGCTAACTTGGTACAGGATAGGAGGGATGGTATGAGCTAACTTGGTACAGGATAGGAGGGATGGTATGAGCTAACTTGGTACAGGATAGGAGGGATGGTATGAGCTAACTTGGTACAGGATAGGAGGGATGGTATGAGCTAACTTGGTACAGGATAGGAGGGATGGTATGAACTAACGTGGTACAGGATAGGAGGGATAATATGAGCTAACTTGGTACAGGATATGAAGGATGATATGAGCTAACTTGGTACAGGATAGGAGGGATGGTATGAGCTAACTTGGTACAGGATAGGAGGGATAATATGAGCTAACTTGGTACAGGATATGAAGGATGGTATGAGCTAACTTGGTACAGGATAGGAGGGATGGTATGAACTAACTTGGTACAGGATAGGAGGGATAATATGAGCTAACTTGGTACAGGATATGAAGGATGATATGAGCTAACTTGGTACAGGATAGGAGGGATGGTATGAGCTAACTTGGTACAGGATAGGAGGGATGGTATGAACTAACGTGGTACAGGATAGGAGGGATAATATGAGCTAACTTGGTACAGGATATGAAGGATGATATGAGCTAACTTGGTACAGGATAGGAGGGATGGTATGAGCTAACTTGGTACAGGATAGGAGGGATGGTATGAACTAACGTGTTACAGGATAGGAGGGATAATATGAGCTAACTTGGTACAGGATATGAAGGATGATATGAGCTAACTTGGTACAGGATAGGAGGGATGGTATGAGCTAACTTGGTACAGGATAGGAGGGATAATATGAGATAACTTGGTACAGGATATGAAGGATGGTATGAGCTAACTTGGTACAGGATAGGAGGGATGGTATGAACTAACTTGGTACAGGATAGGAGGGATAATATGAGCTAACTTGGTACAGGATATGAAGGATGATATGAGCTAACTTGGTACAGGATAGGAGGGATGGTATGAGCTAACTTGGTACAGGATAGGAGGGATAATATGAGCTAACTTGGTACAGGATATGAAGGATGGTATGAGCTAACTTGGTACAGGATAGGAGGGATGGTATGAGCTAACTTGGTACAGGATAGGAGGGATGGTATGAGCTAACTTGGTACAGGATAGGAGGGATGGTATGAGCTAACTTGGTACAGGATAGGAGGGATGGTATGAACTAACGTGGTACAGGATAGGAGGGATGGTATGAACTAACTTGGTACAGGATAGGAGGGATAATATGAGCTAACTTGGTACAGGATATGAAGGATGATATGAGCTAACTTGGTACAGGATAGGAGGGATGGTATGAGCTAACTTGGTACAGGATAGGAGGGATAATATGAGCTAACTTGGTACAGGATATGAAGGATGGTATGAGCTAACTTGGTACAGGATAGGAGGGATGGTATGAGCTAACTTGGTACAGGATAGGAGGGATGGTATGAGCTAACTTGGTACAGGATAGGAAGGATGGTATGAGCTAACTTGGTACAGGATAGGAAGGATGGTTTTAGCTAATTTGGTACAGGATAGGAAGGATGGTTTTAGGGATGGTATGAGCTAACTTGGTACAGGATAGGATGGATGGTATGAGCTAACTGAATACTCCACAGTGAGCTGAAGGACTAAGAAGAGGGGCAGTTATGGTTCATACAGAATATGTGAGGAATGCTATGTTGATTTCAGCATTATCTATTTTCCATGGTCACTTCTGGGACTGTTTTCACTGGTTCTGCCTCGGCTTTGAGGTTGCTTGAAAGTGTTCTATGCCTCAGCTTCCATATTTCAGCTTTTTAGTTGTCTGAAAGTTTTCTATGCGTTAGCTTCAAAGTTGTTTGAAAATTTCCCATATTTCTGCTCTGTAGTTGTCTGAAAGTTTTCTATGCATCAGCTTCACAGTTGTTTGAACATTTCCCATATTTATGCTCCGAAGTTGTCTGCAAATTTTCCAGCAACCATCATTTTTTGTGTGTGGCTTTGGTTGGCAATCTATTGATAAATATTTGGCTATTCTGCTGCAGCAGATATACGAGGGGCGTTCAGAAAGTAATGCACCACATCGTTTTTCTCAACTAATAATGAAGATAGAAGCATGAAATTGTGCACACTTCAAATATGGCATGTGCCAATTGTGTGCACCAAATTGCACCGCAACCGGCCAAATAATACGGCTGCCCTAAACCGTTGAAATGGAGCGTGTTAGCTTGTTGCGTTATAAATAGCGAATTGTGATAGAATTTCTCGTTGCAGAGAAGGAAACTGTTGTGAATATTCACAAGTGTCTATGTGATGTGTATGGAAGTTTTGCAGTCGACAGGAGAACAGTCAGTCGCTGGGTTCAGAGAATCAAAGAATCAGGAAGTGGAGATACGGAGCTGCTTGATCGGCCACGCTGTGGACGTCCTGCCACAGCCACCAACGCAGAAATGTTGAAATGCGCTGAGGGCATTATTCTTACTGATAGGCGAATCACTACTCAACAATTGGCCTTACAGCTGTAAGTCAGCATTGGTAGTGCAAATGCAGTTATAAAAACTCTCAGATTTTCTAAGGTTTGCGCAAGATGGGTTCCTCGAAGTCTCACAAATGACCACCGATTGCAAAGGAAAGCAATTTCTTCTGAATTGTTGGAGCGTTTCAATGCTGATGGAGAGAACTTTTTGGCTAAGATCGTTACAGGTGACGAAACCTGGGCACATCATTTTGAACCTGAGATAAAAAGACAGTCAATGGAGTGGCATCATCCGCAATCACCAAGAAGAAAGAAATTCAAGACAATTCCTTCAGCTGGAAAGGTCATGATCACTGTCTTTTGGGACAATGAAGGTGTGATTCTTGTGGACATTATGCCAAGAGGAGAGACAATCAATTCACAAGCTTACATTAAGACATTGAAAAAACTCAATCAACGTTTTTGCAGAGTTCGGCCACACAAGAATCCAGCAGACCTGCTTCTCCTTCACGACAATGCGCGCCCTCACACAAGTCTGGCAACACGGGAAGCAATCACCAAATTGGGTTGGACTGTACTACCCCATCCACCCTATAGTCCCGATTTGGCACCCTCTGATTTTCATCTATTTGGTCCACTTAAAGATGCACTCCGTGGGACAAGGTTTGAAGATGAGGAAGGAGTGATTCATGCAGTGAAGAAATGGCTACATGATCAAGACAAAATCTGGTACGGGCTAGGAATACATGCACTTGTTTCACGCTGGCATAAAGCCGTACAAGTTGATGGGGATTATGTTGAATAATACCGATGTTTACATGACATATCCATGTATATTGTGTATAAATTTCATGCTTTTTTAATAAACAGCTCCTGAGAAAAACGATGTAGTGCATTACTTTCTGAACGCCCCTCGTATGTTTAATATATTCCATTGCTATGTACTTCCTTTATGCATCCGTTTGACTGCTTCTTTATCATCCTTCAATCAGTTCTAGGAATCTTGTTCTCTTCATGGTATTAATGTACTGTATCATTAGCGGCAGAGCTTGTTCATGTACAAGGTCTGGCATGACAGGGGCAAGTGCTCTCAAATGTTGGGTGTGCAAAGCTGCTTCTTTGCAGTCTCTTAGTTATACCTATCTCTGACCTACAGCATGAACACAAATATAAAAGCTGTCACAGGCTGGAAAAAAGGTGAAAAAGAGTTACCGGATATGACTGATGCAACAGTGACATCCCGTAAAAAAAAAGACCTCAGGCTAAATTGCAAAACATACAGAAAGTAATGGTTGTCTCAAAGAAAATACTTCTCTAGAATGCACTATGAAAATAAATGGAATAGTTCTGAAACAAGCCAAAAGATTCTAATACTTACTTACTTAGTTAGTCGTTCCCCTTCTACCGTGAGGTGTAGAGGTTTGGAAGGGAGAGAGCGCCAGACTATCCTATCGGCTGTCTTCCTCCTGGCCTGGTTCCATTCTAGTCCTCGGTCCTTCAAAGATTGTCTAATGTTGTCCTCCCAGCGGACTCTGGGTCGTCCTGGGGGTCTGGATCCCTGGCTCTTTGTTTCCCATGCTTGTCGTGATAGCCGATCTTCTCCCATTCTGCAGACATGGCCAAACCATCTTAGTTGGGACTGTTCTACTTGGGTCTGCAGGGGGTGGGATTTAAGGCCTTGACGTATCGTCTGGTTGCGGACCATGTCTCGTCTTGTTACTTCAACCACCTTCCTCAGATACCTCATTTCTGAGGTTTGGATGTGGCTTTTGTGGGTTGTAGTCATTGCCCATGACTCGCATCCATATGTCAAGACTGGGACATAGGTGGAGCGGTAACCAGCCATCTTCATTTTCTTACCAACCTCTCTCTTGCTGAGGAATCCTCGATTTATGGCCTGAAAAAGTCTCCCAGCTGCTGCTTTTCAAGTGGCCAACTCTTCTTTGATGCCTCCCTTTCGGTCTACAATAGCTCCGAGGTATTTAAAGTGGTCGACCTGCTCCAGGACCTGTTCTCCCAGCTTAATCTGATGTCTTCTTTCTTCTCATGATATCACCATAGATTTTGTTTTAGAGCTGCTTATGACCATCCCTCTCTTCTCCAGCTCTTCCTTCCAGACTTGCAGGTTGGATTGGAGATGTGCCTCTGATTTAGCAATCAGGGCAGCATTATCAGCAAATGCCAGCTCTGAAATACAGACCTGTCTCATCTTCCAGTACCCCACTGAATACTTTCTTGTTCTCTCCTTACATGCCTTGATGACATCATCCATGAAGAGTATGAAAAGATAAGGTGACAGGATATCACCTTGTCTTACACCAGTGGTGGTCCTGAATTCTTCTGACTTATGGTTTGCTGTCCTCAGATTCTAATACCTAGGCATATTAATAACATCAAATGAAAGATGCATCTCAAAGGTGATGACAGGAATAGCCGAGGCAGAAGCAGCATTCCATAAAATGAAAAGTATTTTACGCTACTATTCTTTGTCACTGGAAGTAAGAAAGACAGTTCTTAAGTGCTATATAGAGCTAATACTAACATGTATAAGTGAATCATGGACAATAGACAAAAAGCAGGAGATGTGATTTTGTTACCACTGAAAGCTATAAAAAGTAAATGAGGACGTTCCAAAAGAAGTCAGTGCACAAAGGAAACTTATTATTCACTTTTTAGGGAAGCAATCTACTTCCTTTGGGCATTCTAGAAGAAGAAGACAGTTGGAACATTACCGTGACAACAGGAAAAATTGAAAGAAAATGAGAAAGAGGACAACAGATGGTACTTCAAGAGGACCCGTCTCCTGATTGCAGTACTCATTCAGTTTAAACAGTATATTAACCATCAACAACTACGTTACTTGTACATTTAACCACCAGCAATCTGCTACACCTTACCTTGTCTCTGGGGGTGAGTTTGGTCCAGGGTTTGTCTGCTCGTCTGTCATATTCATGTGCATCAGTAACCTCTACATAATCACTAAAGTCGATAATTTTTCTCTCTCTTAGCTCTTCTATACTGGGCCGGAAACTGAGCTGTAACAACAAGAAAATAATCAGTGAATGGATCTCATGCTGCACTCCTTAATTAAAACACACAGGACCACCACAACATCTGGCCCACTAGCAAAAACCTTCGCCACTGATGGCTTCTGCAGCCATTTGTTTTACATGAGATTGCTAGTTAAAAGGACAACCTCACTTTAGCCACCTCTTACAACATTGCTAGTTAAAAGGACAGCCTAACATTAGCCACCTCTTACAACATTGCTAGTTAAAAGGACAACCTCACTTTAGCCACCTCTTACAAAATTGCTAGTTAAAAGGACAACCTAACATTAGCCACCTCTTACAACATTGCTAGTTAAAAGGAAAACCTCACTTTAGCCACCTATCACAACATTGCTAGTTAAAAGGACAACCTAACATTAGCCACCTCTTACGACATTGCTAGTTAAAAGGACAACCTAACATTAGCCACCTCTTACAACATTGCTAGTTAAAAAGACAACCTAACATTAGCCACCTCTTACAACATTGCTAGTTAAAAGGACAACCTCACTTTAGCCACCTATCACAACATTGCTAGTTAAAAGGACAACCTAACATTCGCCACCTCTTACAACATTGCTAGTTAAAAGGACAACCTAACATTAGCCACCTCTTACAACATTGCTAGTTAAAAGGACAAACTCACTTTAGCCACCTATCACAACATTGCTAGTTAAAAGGACAACCTCACTTTAGCCACCTCTTACAACATTGCTAGTTAAAAGGACAACCTAACATTAGCCACCTCTTACAACATTGCTAGTTAAAAGGACAACCTCACTTTAGCCACCTATCACAACATTGCTAGTTAAAAGGACAACCTAACATTAGCCACCTCTTACAACATTGCTAGTTAAAAGGACAACCTAACATTAGCCACCTCTTACAATGATAGGAAACTCTTTACAGAGCGATACAACAGGAAGCAATCTGATCATCAGAAGAAGTACCCCCATCCGACAAGTGTTTTGGCCCGATATACTCCTTTACACTCTAAGTGGGGTGGGCCCACTTGGGTCATGACTCCCAAGCATCTCAGCCTCCTGTTGTCTTGTATCGAAAATGAAACCATTTCACTTATGGTAGCAAAAGATAAGGTGACAGGACAACATTGCTAGTTAAAAGGAAAACCGCACTTTAGCCACCTATCACAACATTGCTAGTTAAAAGGACAACCTCACTTTAGCCACCTCTTACAACATTGCTAGTTAAAAGGACAACCTAACATTAGCCACCTCTTACAACATTGCTAGTTAAAAGGACAAACTAACATTAGCCACCTCTTACAACATTGCTAGTTAAAAGGACAACCTCACATTAGCCACCTCTTACAACATTGCTAGTTAAAAGGACAACATAACATTAGCCACCTCTTACAACATTGCTAGTTAAAAGGACAACCTAACATTAGCCACCTCTTACAACATTGCTAGTTAAAAGGACAACCTCACTTTAGCCACCTCTTACAACATTGCTAGTTAAAAGGACAACATAACATTAGCCACCTCTTACAACATTGCTAGTTAAAAGGACAACCTAACATTAGCCACCTCTTACAACATTGCTAGTTAAAAGGACAACCTCACTTTAGCCACCTATCACAACATTGCTAGTTAAAAGGACAACCTCACTTTAGCCACTATCACAACATTGCTAGTTAAAAGGACAACCTCACTTTAGCCACCTATCACAACATTGCTAGTTAAAAGGACAACCTCACTTTAGCCACCTATCACAACATTGCTAGTTAAAAGGACAACCTCACTTTAGCCATCTATCACAACATTGCTAGTTAAAAGGACAACCTCACTTTAGCCACCTATCACAACATTGCTAGTTAAAAGGACAATTTAACATTAGCCACCTATCACAACATTGCTAGTTAAAAGGACAACCTAACATTAGCCACCTCTTACAACATTGCTAGTTAAAAGGACAACCTCACTTTAGCCACCTATCACAACATTGCTAGTTAAAAGGACAACCTCACTTTAGCCACCTATAACAACATTGCTAGTTAAAAGGACAACCTCACTTTAGCCACCTATCATAACATTGCTAGTTAAAAGGACAATTTAACATTAGCCACCTATCACAACATTGCTAGGTAAAAGGACAACCTAACATTAGCCACCTATCACAACATTGCTAGTTAAAAGGACAACCTAACATTAGCCATATATCACAACATTGCTAGTTAAAAGGACAACCCAACATTAGCCACCTATCACAACATTGCTAGTTAAAAGGACAACCTCACTTTAGCCACCTATCACAACATTGTAAGTTAAAAGGACAACCTCACTTTAGCCACCTATCACAACATTGCTAGTTAAAAGGATGTTGCTGTCATTTTTGACGGAGTCATCTGTCAAGTTATTTGCTTATGTTTTTATCATAGGAATAGTTGTGTCTTTACCTGCGATGTCAGGTTGATTAGGGGTTGTCTTCCCTTGTTTATTCATTCATTGTGTTTGACCTTTAGGGTCAAAGGTAGACAGTTCGGGCGTATGCCCATGGGCAGGTTTTTTTAAGCGGGAGTTGAGTTAGACTTCCGGCAAGCCGGGAAGTGTCCTGGTTTCTGAAGGGACGAGAGTCCATTGTGTTTTTCGGGAAGAATCTTCGAAGTGACTGCACTGGCAGTTTTCCCCAGTGAATCTCTGTGCGTTGGAATGACAGCAGAGTTCCTTGTTAAGTTCTCTGGACTCGGTTACAGGTAATACCGACTTTTTCCATTACTATGCTTTCGGTAGCAGAACGTGTTAGAAGATTGCCTAGTCTGTGAACTGCAGCTCACCGGTCCTCCATTTCAGAACTTATATGTTGTGCTCAAGGTAGCCATCCAAGACTATTAGTCTTCATACCATCCAGAAATCCAGTGACGAAGATATATTGTGGGAGCCGCAGATTGGCGGCATATTTATGTCTACAATAAGCATTACTGCAGGGTTGATGGTAACCTGCTTATCAGAAGTACACAGCCGACGTCAGAACGAGGCCTGTGTTTTTCGGCTATTATACTACAGCCTGATAATGTGCAATTGGCGGGGAATGCCAAGTTGCACCTATGTGTCAAAGTGATTAAGGTATCTGACGCGTTTAGTCAGTAATCCCAGGGCGACGCCACGAACTGTCCTTATTGAAGAACATTGTATTGACCATGCACGAATATTCAAATGTTTACCAGCTTGCTGAATGCCTAATGTATACCTATCGATTTCCGGTCAGCATGACCTTGTTTACAATGACTGTTCCTGTTGATACCATGTGTGTTCTCGTCATTAAATGTTTTGAAACGTGTCTGCAGTGTCCAAGCATCCTTGACTACTGCATGTGAGTGTATGGGTTGCAGGGTCTACATATATACGAGCCTAAACACATTCGCGCCTTCATTCGCACCCACACTCAGTTCATCATACGCTCGCACTACACACCTAACAACATGTATACTGTCTTGGGCCAGTGATCACCTCAACAAGAAAGAGACAGTTACATTTTTGGTGGACCAGTTACGTGGGCTCTTCTGATACATTTCATGGGGCTATTTGCGTGAGAAGGACAAGTACACATTACATTTCTGATCTGTGGGTTTAAGCTGGACAGAGCGAGAAATTAACATTTCCGTGGACTTATGCTACATTTATTATGCCTCCAGTGTTGTCCAGAAATTTACATTTCTACATGTGCTACATGTCATGAGGAACAAAGTGGACAACTGAGAATAACACACATACTCTATGCTTTCAAGTTTTGTCTACACAGGACAGAAATAGGTCATCAACTGTTGACCCAGATAAACAGTGCTAGCATTTATGTTATAATGCTACATAAACCACAACAGGACAAGTACTGAAGTTAACATCTAGGCATTTGCTACGTGGACCACAACTGCAAGTCGAGTCCCTTTTTGTAAACGGTACCGCTGGTCGTTTACACGTTTCAGTCAACAACAGACTTTTCTATGCCCGAGCATTCAAGCTACATTGTTCGAGGTCAAGTTCCTGTTTGTAAACAGTACGTGGAAATTGTAAACATTCAATGTGCAAGATACGAGAAGGTCATAGTAACTTTTGTTCGTGTATACCACTTTATGCTACAGTGGATTTGACATTCAGTGCGCGCTTGACATTTTGTTTCTGTGTTCGCAAGGAGCAAGTTAGTTACTTTAATATCATGTGTGACCAAGCTTTATTTTGCAACACATTGAATTGATTGCTATTTATGTTAACTGTACTATTTTTGTGTATTTTTCTTGTGTTCTTTTGCGGATTTTCGGTTGGTGGGTCTTACAGTAAATATGCCATGGAACATGAGGAAAGAAAACAGAAAATGGAACTTGATGAAAGACTCGCAACTTTGGAGTTAGAGAAATTGAAATTGGCGAGTACGGGTGCTCAGCAAACAACTTCGAGTACGACAAAGGAGTTTGTTAATAGGATTAAATTGCCTCATTTCAATCCTTTAAAGGATGACGTAGCAGATTATCTAGATAGATTCCAATTTTTATGCGATACGCATAACATAAAAAAGGAAAAATATGTTGAACAACTGATGGAATTTTTTACAGGTGACACAGTGACTACTCTTATGACAATAGACGAACATGACAGGACTAATTATGATGTTGTCAGAGCAGCATTGCTAAAAAAATACCAACTAAAAGAAGAAGACTATCGTCTTCGTTTTAGGACAATGTTGCCAGAAAATGGAGTAGATTTCTCTGATTTTGTTACAAAAATACGTTGTACATTTACACGATGGGTTGAGTTGTCTCAGACTGAGAAAACATATGAAGGTCTAATGGACTTATTATTGCGAGATAAGGTTTTGTCATCTGTTAATGATTCTTTTCTTGCATTCCTTCATGAGCGTAAGCCTAAAAACTTAAAAGATATGGAGGAATACTGTTGTCAGTATGCCACCGCGCATCCCCATGCTACAGTTAGCAATTCTAAAGTGAAAGAAGGGTTGCCAGCTGCTTCGGCAACACCATATGGCCCTAATTTCAAAAAAAAATTTCAGGGTGCTCAACAAAACTGGAATAGGGGAAGTAATCAGAATTACACTCAGAAGCGGAGTAATCCAACACATGATGGTTCTTCGTCTATGAATTGGAGACAAGATGGTAGTTCTCGTAATTTTAGTGGTAATAATTTGAGACACTTTCGCAAAGGCTATCCAAATAATAACTATTCGAACTTTCGAGGTAATCATTCTCGACGTCAAGATTATGACGATGGTGAATTTAGAAACCGGGATTCAAACCGGAATGATGATTACAATAGGCAATATGATAACAATTACAGGGGAAATGATAGTCGAAATAATTATAGGGGAAATGATAATTGAGGCAGACCTAGATTTAACAAAAAAAGACCTTTCCAACAGGCAAACTCTGCACAACAAGAGTTTGATGGAGCCTGTAATACAGTAAATGATAGTGGTAACTCTAGAGCTATCACTGGTTGTGCTTTCGATTTTGGGAGAGCAACTGAATGCCCCCAATGCTTAACATTGTTCGACTCATCGACTGTATCTACTCTAAGTTGTGGTCACCCTCTTCCTGCTCTACCTGCTACAGTTGCGCATGATGGGAGAGGATCTCTCATCTTACATAAAGGTCTAATAAATGATAGGCTAGTCTCAGTACTCTTCGATTCGGGATGTACTACCGTCGGGGTTAGGGAGTCTCTGATAGATCCTTGCTGTGCCACTGGAAAAACAATCAAATGTGTTACATTTGGTGGTACTATGGAAAGTTATCCTACTGCTATTATTAGGATTGACACTCCCTTCTTCACAGGAGATGTCCATGCATGTCTTCTTCCTAATCCTATTGCGGATCTTATAATCGGTCGTATTCATGGGGTTAAGGAATGCACCCCGCAACAAATTTCTAGTTGGGAGAAAAAAAACATTCAAACGGTCAATGCAGTGGTGACAAGAGCTCAGGCTCTTAATCCCCCAACTTCATCGGATAATAGTAATGAAGTTGATAGCCAAGACGAGCACTTGGTGATTTCCCATGACTCGTTTGTTAAACGTCAAGAAGAGGATCCTTCTTTGAAGAAATTCTTCCTTCTTGCAAAGAAAGGGGATCCCAATCAAAATACGAATCACAAATCGTATATTACTATGAAGAATGGTATATTGGTACGGATGGTACAACACTCGGACAAGTCTATGCACTCGCAAATTCTTGTGCCTAAGTGTATGAGAGCCTTAATTCTTCAGCATGCACACGATTCTCAGTGTGCTGGACATATGGGTTTTTCCAGAACTAAAACTAGAGTCCTTGCGTCTTTCTTTTGGCCATTTGTTAATAAAGACATACGAATTTATTGCCGATCTTGCAAAATTTGTCAAGAGGTCAAGTCTAGAGGTCCGAGACATGCTGCTCCTATTCAGGCTGCAGATATTCCGATTCGGCCGTTTCAGAAAATGGCTATAGACATCATTGGTCCGTTCAAAATTAAGTCAGCCAGAGGACACCAATTTATCCTCACTTGCGTGGACATGTGCACGCGTTGGCCAGAGGCTATTCCTCTGAAGAGCATATCAACTGTCGATATCGCTGATGCTCTTTGGCTCATATTTTCTCGTCTGGGATTCCCCGGAGAAATACTGTCGGACCTCGGCACTCAGTTAATTTCGGACGTTATGTCTCAGGTAATGGCTACGCTAGACATTAAAAGGTCTCTCAGTAGTATTTATCATCCAATGTCCAATGGATTGGTAGAACGTCTTAACAGGACACTAAAGAACTTACTTGGCAAGATAAAGGAGGATCATCCGGAGGATTGGGACAGGGTTTTACCTGCAGTCCTCTTTGCCTATAGAGAAGTTCCCAACGAGCATACAGGGTTTTCTCCTTTCGAACTTGTCTTTGGTGCGCAACCGCGCGGTCCGATGTCCTTGTTACACGATTTGATAACTTCTGATAATATTGACGATAATACACAATCGTCATATGAATATGTAATTTCTCTTAGAGAAAAGATTATCGAATCGTGCAGGTTAGCAACTTCATCTTCCGAATTTGCGAAAGAAAAAGCTAGGCGATTTGCTAACAAGAAAAGACGCCTACGTCAACTTTGTCCTGGAGACAAAGCATATGTCTTACTTCCCTCAAGAGAGAATAGACTTCTCATTTCATGGAAAGGTCCATACACTATAGTCTCCAAAATTTCCGATGTCGACTACATCGTCGATGTGGATGGAAAGCATAAAACCTTCCATATAAATATGCTAACAGAGTTTATTGAACGTCCAGACTATTTGCAGCCTATTTTCCAGGCGATGGACGACTCTCCAGTCCAACATGGTCACATCTCATCCCTGTCCGTTATACAGGATGAGGAAACTATTTTTTCTGACGTTAACTTACCTCTTCCTGCGATTCCACTGAATTCAACGGAATCGTGGAGGGACGTTACAATCTCTTCGAACTTGTCTTTTGAGGAGCAACGTCAAGTATCCTCTACGCTACAATTATATCAGGATGTCCTTACCGACATTCCTGGACACACAGATGTCATAGAACATGACATCATACTTACTGATCGTAATCCGATCAGAGTAAGACCATACCCAATACCTATTCATTTTCAAGCACAAGTCGAGAAAGAATTGGATGAAATGATTCAACTGCAAATAATTGAACCATCCACTTCAGTTTATTCTTCGTCGATAGTTATTGTTCGAAAGAAAGACAATAACATACGTCTTTGCGTTGACTATCGCAAATTAAATCAAGTTACGAAGTTCGATGCTGAACCTATGCCATTATTAGATGATCTACTTATTAGACTTTCTAAAGCTAAATTCTTTACTAAACTAGACTTGTCGAAAGGTTATTGGCAAGTCCCACTGACGGAACACGCCAAACCTCTCACTGCTTTTTCGACACCTAGGGGTCTGTTTCAATGGAATTTTATGCCTTTCGGGCTTATGAACGCCCCAGCGACTTTCGTGCGCATGATGCGACGAATTCTATCAGATCGTGCAGATGTCATCGCATATTTAGACGACATCTGTCTTTTCAGCGATACTTGGGAAGAACACTATTTGGGTCTAAAGGAATTGCTATCTACTTTACGTGAGCATAGTTTGACTGCAAAACCCTCTAAAGCTTTTGTTGGGTTTAGTGAAATTTCCTTCCTAGGTCATCGAGTTGGTCATGGTCTGTTGAAGACAGAGGACCAAAACATTTCGAAGATATTAAATATCTCGGTTCCGAAGACAAAAAAGCAAGTGCGTAGTCTCTTGGGATTGATACAATTCTATGGAAGATTCATTGAGAATCTGTCCTCCATTATGGCACCACTTTCATCGTTATTGAAAAAAGGTTCTCCTAATATGGTGCGTTGGTCCCAGGAATGCCAATCTTCATTGGATCAGGTTAAGAATTTGTTCTCATCTCATCCTATCTTAAGACTACCAACGATTGATAAGACTTTTGTTCTTTGTAGTGATGCCTCTTCCACTGGGATTGGAGCGGCACTAATGCAGGAATATTCAGGAACTCTGCATCCTGTAATGTATATTTCTAGGAAGCTAAATGCGGCAGAAAGGAATTACTCGGTTTTAGACCGTGAATTGTTAGCTATGGTTTGGTCCATTCTTAAGCTACAAAGGTTCCTTCTGGGCGCGCATTTCTTTATGGAAACCGACCAAAAAGCTCTTACGGCTATGCAAAGTAAGGATTTGAAGAGCTCGAGATCTACTCGTTATGCTATTGCTCTTCAGCCTTTCCATTTCACGGTGCGAGCTATCCGTGGTTCGGATAATGTGATGGCGGACATATTGTCCAGATGCCCACATGATTCCAGTTAAATCTTGTGTCCTAGTTTTTCCTGATACACTTTCGGACTTAGGTCTGTCCTTAATATCCTAATATGTTGTAATACAAATGTATTTGGATGATGTTTAGATAATTTAACAAATTTCATTTTGTCCATCCATCAGTGATATGTTGCTAATATAGCATTGTAATTCATGACATTTGTATATTGCTATAATTATAGTATTTAGTAATGATTGATATATGATTGGTATTGCCAGCAACTTAGGTTTCTTTAATGGTACCCCCTTAGTTTGTTTGGCTTAAAGGAGATATTTTCTCCTATGTTGGGAGATGATTTGTATCCTCTTCAGACGCTTTGTTTATGCGTCTATTGTACCTGATATTAGGTTCATTTTTTCATGAGCACATAAGTGATACTTGTGCAATCTTGCTCATGGACATATTAAAAAAAAAAATTTCATTTTTTTTTTACAGGGGGGTGGTAGTAATATGTTGCTGTCATTTTTGACGGAGTCATCTGTCAAGTTATTTGCTTATGTTTTTATCATAGGAATAGTTGTGTCTTTACCTGCGATGTCAGGTTGATTAGGGGTTGTCTTCCCTTGTTTATTCATTCACTGTGTTTGACCTTTAGGGTCAAAGGTAGACAGTTCGGGCGTATGCCCATGGGCAGGTTTTTTTAAGCGGGAGTTGAGTTAGACTTCCGGCAAGCCGGGAAGTGTCCTGGTTTCTGAAGGGACGAGAGTCCATTGTGTTTTTCGGGAAGAATCTTCGAAGTGACTGCACTGGCAGTTTTCCCCAGTGAATCTCTGTGCGTTGGAATGACAGCAGAGTTCCTTGTTAAGTTCTGTGGACTCGGTTACAGGTAATACTGACTTTTTCCATTACTATGCTTTCGGTAGCAGAACGTGTTAGAAGATTGCCTAGTCTGTGAACTGCAGCTCACCGGTCCTCCATTTCAGAACTTATATGTTGTGCTCAAGGTAGCCATCCAAGACTATTAGTCTTCATACCATCCAGAAATCCAGTGACGAAGATATATTGTGGGAGCCGCAGATTGGCGGCATATTTATGTCTACAATAAGCATTACTGCAGGGTTGATGGTATCAGAAGTACACAGCCGACGTCAGAACGAGGCCTGTGTTTTTCGGCTATTATACTACAGCCTGATAATGTGCGGAATTTGGCCCAAGGAATGGAAACGATCAATTTACATACCCTTGCCAAAAAAGGGCAACCTGAAACTGTGCACAAACTACAGAACTATAGCTCTTATAAGCCATGCCAGCAAAATACTTTTACAAATCATAATGAAAAGGATGCAACAAAAGCTAGAAACAGAAATAAATGAAGTACAGGCGGGTTTTCGACCAGGTAGAGGCACTAGAGATCATATATTCAACATGAGGATCATCATAGAAAAGTGTAGAGAATTCAACGTTGACCTACATACTTGTTTCATTGATTACACCAAAGCTTTCGATTGTGTACAACATCAGCAGTTATGGGCTATTATGAAAAATATGGGATTTCCAAACCACCTTATACAACTCATCGCACTGCTGTACCAAGAACAACAGGCAGCCGTAAGAATAGAGGGGGAAACATCAGAATGGTTTGAAGTACAGAAAGGAGTAAGACAAGGCTGTACCCTTTCCCCTTACCTGTTTAACATTTATGCCGAGAATATCATGAGAAACGTAAGAGATGACCAAGAACACACAGAGTTTGACTCATTTAACATCGGCGGGTACCAGATCCCGGAAATCAGATATGCTGACGACACAGTCCTCCTATCGACCAACCCAAAAGGACTTGAACAATTACTTCTGTCCACCAAAAAACACAGCGAGGCCCAGAATCTATACCTAAACACCAAGAAGACCAAAGTATTGACAACAGACAAAGTAAAGACCAAACCAGAAATTGAAATTGATAACGAAGAACTGGAAAGTGCCAATGAATTCGAATACTTAGGATCAATCATTAACAGCTCTGGCGACTGTGCAGTAGAAATTAAAAGAAGACTTGCAATTGCTTCACATAAGCTAATACAGATGAAAAACCTATGGCAAGGCACAAGCAAAGAAACAAAGTTACAACTGATCAGAGCATGTATATTCCCAGTAGCAACATACGGCTGCGAGACTTGGACACTCAATAAAACAGTTGCAAAAAAGATTACATCATTCGAAATGAAATGCTACAGAAGGATGTTGAGAATACCCTGGACAGAAAAAAAGACCAACAGAGAAGTACTGCACTCACTAAACGTACAGGAACATTGGCTCCTAAATACCATCGCAATAAGGAAGCTGAAATTTTTCGGTCATATAAAAAGACATAATAGTCTGGAAAAAAAACAGTGATGGAAGGCATGGTCCCTGGAAAAAGGGGAAGGGGTCGACCTAGACGACGGTGGACCCAGGACATCACAGAGAGTCTGAACTTGTCTTTGGCTGATGCAGGTCGACTTGCCCAGAATCGTGATGCGTTCAGAGCAGCTGTAATAGAGACAACGTTCTGGAAAGAATATGTCACATGATGATGATGATGATAATGTGCAATTGGCGGGGAATGCCAAGTTGCACCTATGTGTCAAAGTGATTAAGGTATCTGACGCGTTTAGTCAGTAATCCCAGGGCGACGCCACGAACTGTCCTTATTGAAGAACATTGTATTGACCATGCACGAATATTCAAATGTTTACCAGCTTGCTGAATGCCTAATGTATACCTATCGATTTCCGGTCAGCATGACCTTGTTTACAATGACTGTTCCTGTTGATACCATGTGTGTTCTCGTCAATAAATGTTTTGAAACGTGTCTGCAGTGTCCAAGCATACTTGACTACTGCATGTGAGTGTATGGGTTGCAGGGTCTACATATATACGAGCCTAAACACATTCGCGCCTTCATTCGCACCCACACTCAGTTCATCATACGCTCGCACTACACACCTAACAACATGTATACTGTCTTGGGCCAGTGATCACCTCAACAAAAAAGAGACAGTTACAAAGGACAACCTCACTTTAGCCACCTCTTACAACATTGCTAGTTAAAAGAACAAACTCAATTTAGCCACCTCTTACAACATTGCTAGTTAAAAGGACAAACTAACATTAGCCACTTCTTACAACATTTCTAGTTAAAAGGACAACCTAACATTAGCTACCTCTTACAACATTGCTAGTTAAAAGGACAACCTAACATTAACCACCTCTTACAACATTGCTAGTTAAAAGGACCTCACTTTAGCCACCTATCACAACATTGCTAGTTAAAAGGACAACCTCACTTTATCCACCCATCACAACATTGCTAGTTAAAAGGACAACCTAACATTAGCCACCTATCACAACATTGCTAGTTAAAAGGAAAACCTAACATTAGCCACCTATCACAATATTGCTAGTTAAAAGGACAACCTCACTTTAGCCACCTATCACAACATTGCTAGTTAAAAGGACAACCTCACTTTAGCCACTATCACAACATTGTTAGTTAAAAGGACAACCTCACTTTAGCCACCTATCACAACATTGCTAAAGAAGTGAATTCTAAATCATCATTCCCCTTCAGTTCCCAAAGGAGCATAAGGCCTTCAACAAACTTAAGCCAAGTCTTCCTGTCCCGTGCCATCAGCTCAAAGTCTTTCCATATCTTCTTCATGCCCTTCATGTCTATCTCCAGTTCTCTTCTCCATGTGTTCCTTGGTCTCCCTCTACTTTTTATCTTGGGGATTACAGGTAACGCTGTCAGCAGGTGTCCTCCATGTGCGTCCTATCCCGAACTGGAGAGCAAAGAACAGTAACATTGCAACCTAACGCGCATGTCGTAAGAAGTGACTAAGAAGAGCCTTATGAGGGGTCAGTTACTCCATCATGTAGAAAATTCTTAAAACCATAAAAACTTCAAATAAGGATTCTAAATGTGGCCCCCCCCGCAAAAAATATACAGAAGTAATATAGTCAGTAATAAAAAGATAATAATATGGTGTGTAACAATATGTTAAAAATATGTTAACAGTAAAAAAAATAATACTGCCTGTGAACGATAAGATGGCTCGTCAGCAGAAGAAATTTAAAACACACAAAAGGTTTATAACAGAGAAAAAAAATAACGTGGCCTAAGGACAGATCATAAGGCTGGCAACGTCATCATGTAAAGATCATGCTACAAAGACCATTACTACAAGAACACATGAATGCTTTTCAAGCAGGCTTCCTACAAGAGGGCCAGCTGTATCAGTTGCTCCATGCCCAATAAGGAGAGAAAAGGGGAAAAGAAGAAGAAGGAAATATCAATAAGGATTTGAGTCACATTTTGTTTTTACCTCAACATGTATTTGAAGAGACTTTTAAAATAAATATATCAGTGACAAGTTATATGGTGATTCCTGCACATTATCACTGCACTTACTGAGAAATTTACCTGACATAAGATCAAGTTAGTATTGATAAAGGTAATCTTATAGTAGATACTGCCACTGGGGAATGAAGTGTAAGAGACTTCACTATACTAGGTCCAGCTTCAAGAGGGGGAGAGAAACCAGTTTCCTAACTTGCTGCATTTGCCTTCCCTAACTCAAGAGCAGAGTCAGGTACCCATTTACAGTGGGGTTGACTGGAGCGTGGCATCAATCTGTATCAAACCCGGTACCTTTGCCACAGGAGGCCAGCGCTCTAACTACTCTGCCAATCGAACACTCATGCGATAAAGGTAGCCCCATTGCAGATACTGCTGAAGGGGAGTGAAGTGTTAGAGACTTCACCATACTAGGTCCAACTTCAGGAGATGGGGTGACCAGATCCCTTCTTCGCTGCCTTAGCTTTCCCATTTACAACTGGGTAGATTGGAGCGTGACGACACCATGTTTTTAAACCAGTACTTTTACCACGAGAGGCCAGGGCTCTAACCACTCAGCCAATCGGGCGCTCTGTACATATTAAAAATAAAAATACCGTCTGCGTAGACTCGAGATAAATGGCAAAAGAGGAAGTCAAAGCAACTGGGTTGAGATAGCAGAACTGGAGAGGCAGCCCAAAACAGAAAATGGCAGGAGGCAACAACAGCAGCCCCTTGATCCACAAAAAAGGATATGATGATGATTATCTGTACAGAACTCATGAGATTCATCATGCAGCCATATTTTTCTTGCACTGAAATTATCACATCTTATCTTCTTCATTCTGAATTAAGAGATGGTAAATATTTCCAGTTATATAATTTGTAATTTGCATTTCTATTTTATATGTACAGATTGTCCTTGACTTATGATGATCATTCAAAAAGTACTGTACACTGATGTTTCATTACTTATTACAGTGTCTTCTTCTTCTTTGATCCTTAGCCGCTGACCGTCAAAGCAGTCAGTGGCCATCATGCCTAGTGGCGTCTTGTAGGGCAACAACAAATTGATTCCACTTTGCTCGGTCGGTGGCCATCCTTCGTACAGTGCCCCAACTCTGGTTCATACTTTGCATCTCAGCCTCCACAGTCCTCCGCCAGGTTGTTTTTGGTCGGCCTCTCTTTCGTTTTCCTTCAGTGGTCCAAAGCATAGCTATTCTTGTGATGGCATCGGGGTCTCTTCTGAGGACATGGCCAACCCAGCTCCAGCGTCTGCCAGCTATGATGGTGTGCATGTCCTCTTGCTTGCTCCGAGTAAGCAGATCTTGGTTGGTGATGGTATTCGGCCAAAAGATTCGGTGAATTTTTCTTAGGCATGTTGTGTGAAAAGAGGACAATTTTGACATTTCCTTCTCTGTAACTCTCCAGCATTCCGCACCATAGAGAAGCACAGAAAGCACACAGCTCTGATATAATCTTAATTTTGTGCTTGTGCTGTATTGAGAGGACTTCCAGATGTTGTTTAGACTAAAAAAGGCTGTTCTTGCCTTATTCATTCTGATGTTGATGTCTTTGCCTGCCCCGCCGTCTGGTGTTACTATGCATCCTAGATATGTGAAGGTGTCTGTCTGTACCAGTTGCTGATTCCTTACTGATATGGGCTCAGGGTTGCTCACATTGAGCGTCATGACCTCTGACTTCTTTAAATTGATGTTTAAGCCCACCTGCTGGTTAAACTTATTAAGTCTATCCGTTTTTTTCTGGATGTGTTGATGTGAATGTGCTAGTAGTGCAATGTCATCTGCATATTCCAGATCTTCCAATGTAGAAAATGTAGTCCATCTTATTCCTCTTGGACTGCCCTCTGTTGTCTGGCGCATCACCCAGTCTATGACTGTTAAAAATAGAGTGGTTGATAAGGGGCATCTCTGTCGTACTCCTGTCTTCACCTCAAAGGTTAGGTTGCTCTCCCCAACACTACACGTAAAGTTGGCATAGAGGCTTTTTATGATTGACACTATGCAGCTTGCAATTCCATAAGCCCTCAGTATTTTCCATAAACTGTCCCTATGTATACTGTCAAAAGCCTTTTCAAAATCAACGAAATTAATGTACAGCTGTCTTTGCCATTCTGAGCACCGCTCTATAATGTTCCAGAGAGTGAATATATGATCTACACATCTTCTGTTCTATCTAAATCCTGCTTGTTCCTTCCTCAGCTTGTGGTCTACGGTTTTTGAAATTCTCTGTATAATTATCCTGCCTAGTATTTTGCTGGGAACTGAGAGAAGAGTGATTCCTCTCCAATTATTGCAGTTATTACAGTGTAGGACTGTATTATTGTACAGGACAGTAATTTTATGTTATATTTTGTACATTGTATTATTTTACTGTAAACAAAGAGTAAAATTTGTTTCAATGTACAACAAAACAGACTAACATATTTTAGCATTCAGACATGTTACTTGTTAACATATCCTTACGTTTCATATAGTATATAGTGCTGTTTCGGACTTACGACTATTTCGACTGAGGCTTCAGAACAGAACCCCATCATAAGTCGAAGGCAGTCTGTAAAACAGGTTAGCTTTTCTTGTTTGCTTCTGTAACTTGTATTACAACATCATTTTCATTCTCAACAGAACTTAGGGTTACAGTTGTCATATCAATGACAAGCACACCAAGAAACCATCAAAACATTACCATGAACACAAATTACCTAAGAGTGCTATAACAATATGAATATGGGGGGGGGGAACAAAGTTAATACATCTTACAAGGACAAAAGACAAGTAAAAACCTACATTACGGCCATAGAGCATTCAACAGGGACAAAGAAACAAAATCAGAAAGGAACAAAAGTGAGAAGTAAGTAACAAAAATGAGAAATAAATACAAATGCACCTGATAGCCTGGCATGGCTAAACTAAAAAAATGGCTGCTACCAACAAAAGTAACAGGAAGTAAGAGAGTGGAATGTGAGACAACAAATAGATGGTGCAGTAAGAAATTGGATAGGATATAAGGAAATGAGGAGCACTGCAGTAAGCCAGTGGTAAATGATGGGGTGCAGGAAAGAAAAAAAAGGTAATGCATCTTGCTAAGATAAAAGACAAGAAAAAAATCTTTGTTACGGCCACAAGGCTTTCGTCGGCGACAAATGAACAAGAACAGTATAACAATATGAACATTAACAGGTGGACAGACTAACCTTCCGAATTAGGTAACGCTTTGTTCTCTCCTTCTCTGCCCTTGCCTCTGCGCTTGATTGATCTATATAAGAAAATAAATCAAGATACAAGTATGCACATCTATCTGTTTGTATACATGTGTATATGAAGTGTGTGTGACTGTGTGGGTGAATGTGCAGGCATGTGCACGTGTACATGCTTCCCACACTTCCTACGGTCTCACCCTCATTCATTTACACACATGCATCATCATCATCACTTTCCCCTGTTGTTTCCCAAGCAGCATGGAACCACAACTACAGCTGGCCTCCTCACAGGAAGCCTGCACCAAAGCATTCATGTGGCTCCTGCTGCCTGTGGTTTCTATAGCAATTAATTTAACATGATGAGGTTGCCCGCTCCACGTATACATCAACATATTCTAACATCAAATGACATATCAAGCAGTAATAAGAACATAACAAACAGGACTCACGATGAAGAATGTTTCTGTTTTCTAGCTCTTCCTGAGTTGGTCGTAAACTCAAACGTCTGAAAAGAAAACAATAAATGATTAAATAATGAAAACCTCTAAAGACATGCGTTCAAAGTAATATCTAATTGCCCAGTCAACACCTATAATTAATAAAACACTAAGCTTGCATGTAATCAAGCAAACACCACCAGACACTTCACTGTCAGGTAAGAAAACAGCAATGAATGTGTATGCTTGTATGAATGTAAGAGTCAAACTGAATGAATACTTGTACCTTGTGAGTTTGGTTCCAATAGCTTCCCTCAGCTCTTTCTTCTCAGTTTCTGACTGAGCAGGAATTATATTTTTAGCCACCAGCTCATTTTTTGAGGGACGGCTTTCCAAAAATCTGGCCAGGCTGTCATTACGAGCCACTTTGGATGCTAAGGAATCTGTACAGGAACATCAAACACAACTTATAAATAAGGCAAGAATGCAAGGAAATAGTACTGTGAACATAACATTTTGATGTCAGTCTGTGATATAACAAGAACATAAACATTTTGATGTCTGTGATATGACAAGAACATAAGCATTCTGATGTCAGTCTGTGATATGACAAGAACATAAACATTCTGAAGTCAGTCTGTGATATGGCAAGAACATAAACATTTTGATGTCAGCCTGTGATATGACAGGAATATAACCATTTTGATATCAGCCTGTAATATGACAGTAACAAAAACATTTTGATGTCAGCCTGTGATATGACAGGAACATACATTTTGATTGTAGCCGCGTATACTGTGGTTTTCTTCAGAAATAGACTATACCAGTAACAGAAAGAGGCACAGATTAACATAAAATAAATTCTTATGAGAAACAGAAGATATTTAAAAAAAATCTTGACACAGATCTTTAACTAGGCCGGCTTCGCTTCGATAACGCGAAGCATTAGTCATGTGATCCCCAACCAATCGTAAGGCTCACTACTGTTCTGCCGGCAGGAATGTAGAACAGACGCCATCTCAGTTAGAAAAGGAAAATGATTCCTAGCAGACGTGTTTTTGTCTAGCGCTGTGAATATTTAGTTGAAGAGATCAACTTTTAACTCTTTCATCCATTGTGCATTCGAGGATGTGGTGTGATATAGTGTTTTTCAGAACATTGTAAGTATATTAACCATAAAACGATTTCACTTGGTTAATAGATCACACGGCTAAGTCTACGGCAGAAATAGGTTCGAACATTAAAGTGAAAAAAATGAAACCTAAAACCTTGTGGGAGGAAATGCTCTATAAGTTGGAGAACAGTAAACCTAAGGATGTCCACATCAATATAAAAGGAAGCTTTTGCAAGAAGAATTATACTGAAGAGTTGCCAGTATATTTGCGAGGACAGGATCTAAATGCTCAACGTAAGAGAACAGTAGAAACAAGGAGACAGTCTCATAAATAAAATGAAGACTTTAGAAAAGGTGCAATAGGAACTTTGCATAAATGAAAAGGTACCAGATGTTTTTACACAAATTGCTAACTGCTGTACATATGCATGTATCATAGACATTGTTGTAATTGACCACGTTCAGTTTTGCAAGTACAGACTATTAAAAGTTGTTGCTGTAAAACCCAGTGCCGTTGAAGAATCATTTACCTGCAGTTGGCTATCATACAAATTAATTAATGTATCAAATAAAAGCTAATCGCTACAGGTGCAACATAAATAAAACCCATCTGCTCTAACATAAAACATCATAGAGGATTATCCCCGAACCTGGTTAACTCCCGTAAGACTGTAAGAGAGCAATCACCAACTCTAGCAGGCAAGCTAGTATCTAAACCTAACACTCTCTGCAAACAAACAGCAACCTCCAACTACCCTACCCGGCCACATGATGTCATCCTGTAATATGACAGGAACATAAACATTTTGATGTCAGTCTGTAATATGACAGGAACATTAACATTTTGCTGTCAGTCTGTGATGTAACACGAACATAAACATTTTGATGTCAGCCTGTGATGTGACACAAACATTTTGATGTCAGCCTGTGATGTGACAGAAGCATAAACATTTTGATGTCAGTCTGTGATGTGATAGAAACATAAGCATTTTGTAGTCAGTCTGTGATATGACAGAAACATAAACATTTTGATGTCAGCCTGTGATGTGACAGAAACATAAACATTTTGACATCAGCCTGTGATACGACAGAAACAAAAACATTTTGATGTCAGCCTGTGATATGACAGGAACATACATTTTGATGTCATCCTGTGATATGACAGGAACATAAACATTTTGATGTCAGTCTGTGAAATGACAGGAACATAAACATTTTGATGTCAGTCTGTGAAATGACAGGAACATAAACATTTTGATGTCAGTCTGTGATGTGACACGAACATAAACATTTTGATGTCAGTCTGTGATGTGATAGAAACATAAGCATTTTGATGTCAGTCTGTGTTATGACAGGAACATAAACATTTTGATGTCAGCCTGTGATATGACAGGAACATAAACATTTTGATGTCAGCCTGTGATATGATAGTTTCCTAACATTTTGATGTCAGCCTGTGATATGACAGGAACATAATATTTTAATGTCAGTGTGTGATATGATAGTTTCCAAACATTTTGAAGTCAGCCTGTGATATGACAGGAACATAACATTTTGAAATCAGTCTGTGATATGGCAGGAACATAAACATTTTGATCTCAGCCTTATGATATGACAGTAACATAAACATTTTGATGTCTGCATGTGATTTGATAGTTTCCTATCATTTTGATGTCAGCCTGGGATATGGCAGGAACACAGACATTTTGATGTCAGCCTGTGATATGACAGGAACATAAACATTTTGATGTCAGCCAGTGATTTGATAGCTTCCTACAATTTTGATGTCAGCCTATGATATGACAGGAACACAGACATTTTGATGTTAGCCTTTGATATGACAGAAACATAAACATTTTGATGTCAGCCTGTAATATGACAGGAACATAAACGTTCTGATGTCAGCCTATGATATGACAGGAACATAAACATTTTGATGTCTGCCTGTGATATGACAGGTACATAAACATTTTGATGTCTGCCTGTGATATGACAGGAACATAAACATTTTGATATCAGCCTGTGATATGACCAGAACATAAACATTTTGATGTCAGCCTATGATATGACAGGAACATAAACATTCTGATGTCAGCCTGTGATATGACAGTGGCATGATGCTGACCACATCACCCCTAGTGTGGCGATGGTCAAGAAAATATGGGCCTAACACCATATTCCCAATATGCCTCAATGGGCGTGTAACAGGATCCTTTACCTCCTGTGATATGACAGGAACAAAAACATTTTGATGTCAGCCTATGATACGACAGAAACATAAACATTTTGATGTCAGCCTGTGATTTGACAGGAACATAAACATTTTGATGTCAGCCTGTGATATGACAGGAACATAAACATTTTGATGTCAGCCTGTGTGTGATATGACAGGAACATAAACATTTTGATGTCAGCCTGTGATATGACAGGAACATAAACATTTTGATGTCAGCCTATGATATGACAGGAACATAAACATTTTGATGTCAGCCTGTGATATGACAGGAACATAAACATTTTGATGTCAGCCTGTGATATTACAGGAACACAACATTTTGATGGCAGCCTATGATTTGATAGTTTCCTAACATTTTGATGTCAGCCTGTGATATGATAGTTTCCTAACATTTTGATGTCAGCCTGTGATGTTACAGGAACATAACATTTTGATGTCAGCCTGTGATATTACAGGAACATAACATTTTGATGTCAGCCTATGATGTGATAGTTTCCTAACATGTTGATGTAAGCCTGTGATATTACAGGAACATAACATTTTGATGTCAGCCTTTGATATGATAGTTTCCTAACATTTTGATGTCAGCCTTTGATATGATAGTTTCCTAACATTTTGATGTCAGCCTGTGAAACAAACACTGCACAAGCATATGAATGCTTTGGTGAAGGCTTCCTACAAAGGGACCAGATGCACTGGTAGCTCCCTGCTCTGTATGGAGCGACAGGGGAAATGATGTGTGTAGTTTTCATCCAGTAACAACATTAATATAACGTATCCTATAATTTCTCACATTTGCACCTCTACAGTAAACTAGACAGAAAATGAGTGAAGGGCAACATTCACTGGAGAATCTGCATCACAGCAATCTTCCTTCCACAAACAACATATTAATGTTACTATATATAACCATTAAATCACTCACTTGGATCATAGTCATCTCTGTAATTGATCTCATCATCCTCAGAGTCAGAATCCCCTGGCAAGTTGTCATAGTCTGGTGGTTCCGAGTTTTCTTTATCACTCTCATCTCCCCTGAACAGAAAGAGAGGAGGGAAAAAAGGTAAAAACATAAATGCATTTTGCTGATAAGCTCATAAAAAAGGCTACTAGATTTTAACCTTTAGCACGCTGCGGGCGACACATGTCGCCGAAGATAACCTATGCTCTGCACGCTGGAGCTGCCATGTGTCGCCTTACGGATATCACCGTTTCTAGCATGAGGACTTGTGTACACGTGATTTCAGCCCCGTATGTTAAGTTGTAATGTTATTTGCAAGAGAGTTAGCTTCCGTTTCCGATCTTAAAAAAGCGATGGGTGTATCCGCATTTATTTTTTGTAAATTTTTTAAATCGAAATGAATCTGCATCAACACACAGCCATTTTTGCTCTAATTTTATTGGATTCTGACGCCATGCGGTGGGGATGAGATTTTTGTCTTTATAAGCGCTGATATCGGTTCTCAGAATATGTTTGATGGCTGAGATGGAAACGAAAGTAAAATGGCCTTTCAAGTATGTATAATGTTAGGGGTTAGGACTAGGAATATCGGAAAGATTTAGAATTTCAGCCGAATGTCACAGCTGACGAGAGCGTTTGTTGCTTTGCTACTGATGATGGTGACGAAATGAAAAGTCGTCATTTGATTTGTATTGGTCTATTGGTCAAATGACTTTCATTGAGATGCAAGGGATATGGACCCTTCGTTTGCTGGTTATTTTTTTAAATTTTTTTTTAAATTTGTAAAAAAAAAATATTTTTTTATTATTTAAAATTTTTTTTTCGTTTTTTTCATCTTTCCTTTCCTCTCTTCCTATCACATCTAATATGTACACAAACAAATTTTATATCATCAGATTCACCATTCATTTATTTATATAAATTCCAAACATGATAGCAATTGACCAAGAAACACAAAAACTATAGATAAGGGTCTAGAAACGGGCCTGTGAAAAAGAATCTGCAGAAAATTTATGCAGGTGCGTAGAAGAGGTCAATTAGAGGTAACCTTGAATTCTAGAAGTACCGGGTTTGAGTCCCAGTACAGTGAATGCAATTTATGGAAATATTTTTTCAGAACCAGTGGTGACAGTTAAATGATGTCATACTCCCCCCTGGTCTCCTGGTTAGTGAGATTGGATGTCTAGCCTTCTCAGATAAGGGCGAAAAATTAAGAGGTCTCGTGTGCAAGTTGCGCACGTTAAAGATCCCACTGCAACTGGAAATCGTAAAGAGTAGGCCACAAGGCTGCTGTCCTGGCAAAATTTTAAAATTAGAAACCTACCCACCACAAAAATATTTATAGAATGTGTGAATCCTATATACAGTAGACATTAAAAAATCCGGCAACCTCCGGACCTGAGGAGTGCCGGATTTTTGAAAATGCCGGATTTTTTATGTTTATATATTCTGTATATATTTAACAGAAAATGACTACCTGTACACTTTATCTGCGATCGACAATGCACGATGTTTACGTTTTACACCACTTCTTTTATTTGCTGAATCCATAATGGGGCTAAACAGCAGCAAATAAATGATAAAATGAGAAGGAATGAGCAGGAATGCCTGTTAACACGTGCAAGCAAGACCCAACAGCTGCATCAAAACATAAACTGTTCCAGAAAACAGTGGCGCGCCAACGCGATAAATTTAAAAATGCGCTCCGAAATCCATGCCGGAAATCTGAAGGAACCGGATTATCAATGGCCGGATTTTTGAATGTCAACTGTACACACATTGGGATTCTCGACGGTGCTACAGAGTTCGTGCACTGTGCTGAGATCCTCCTTGTGTGATCTAAGGGAGGAGATCAGAGCCCTGATGGAGTTGTCCTTGTGTGATGAAGATAGTCATTAAGGGCATGCACGGCAGTGAAAATCTAGTTTCAGGTACAAAATATCGATTTTTTACTTCCCGGAAGATATCAACAGCAACTTCCGCTGTAAACAAAATAACTCTTTTTTCGATCGTACATGGTGCTTCCACATCGACAGTTCTCTCTTGATTACAGTTAAATTGTGTTCTAATATTTCAAAATGGGAAGAAAAGGTAAGAAAGCAAAGCTAGGACAACTTTCTGCTGCTAGAGCACGTCGACATCGACAGTGTGTAATTTCCAGCAATGGTAAGACCGAATCAGCAATGAATGATAACCAAACTGATGTAGGCTCATCATCGAATTTCTGCATACCAGTATCCGATAGGCCTATGGTTCAAATCACTGATCCAATAGTGCCTATCACCACTGGCCCAGTCGATCTCATATAAAAATGAACTTGAAAGCGAGCAAGAATGGTGCTGCTCATAACACTGTCTGTGCCCAACCTAAACCTACATACAGAACCATTGTGGACTTTTCTTTCATCAACAATCTGCTCACCAACGTGTGTTGCAGCATGTGCAAGCAGAGCACATTGCACACAAGAACTGACAACACCAAGTCAAAGGGTTTCTCTCTCTTCCTGGAAGTTGTGTGCTACACATTTGAAAAAGCAATTTCTGGAACGTACACATCCGAGAGGGAACCAGAAGGCAGCGGCTCTCGGGGACATGCTTTAAAAAAATCTGCTGTTCTTGGTGTCTTCACGTCTGGAATGGGCCCATCTACATTCAGTCTCTTCTGTGAAAACCTAGTCCTCCCTGGCCTGCACCAGAAAACATTTCATAAATATGCAGATCAAATTTTTGATCATTTGGATACCATGCAGTATTTCAACGTGCCGTCAGCATCATCCAAGCTGAACATGCTAAGAGTCAGCATCGTACCATTAATAAAAAAGAAGTCATTGACATCGCTATCAGCTTTGATGCAACTTGGCTAACTAGAGGTCATAAGTCACTGATAGGTGTTGGCAGCGTTATCGACATCTTAACTGGCATGGTCATCGATACGCACGTTATGTCTTCCTTCTGTCACACCTGCGAGACTACTGGACAGTGGCAACTGAAAAACCAGCCTGACAAATTTGAAAAAATGAAAAGCAGAGCATCTGAAGGACTGCTGCCATAATGAAGAAGGGTCAGCCGGAATGATGGAGTAAAAGCCTGTGAAGTTCTCTGGCTTCGTTTAGTAGCAAATCACAAGCTACGCTACACTGTTTTGCTATCAGATGACGATTCCAAGGCCTACAACAGACTCTGCGACATCAAACTGTATGGTCCAGAAGTTGACATAACCAAAGAGGAGTGCGTCAACCATGTCACAAAGCGATTAGGCACTGCACTGAGGACACTCATTACTGGCTGAAGGAAACAAAAAATCACCTTTGGGGGAAATGGCCATGGTCATCTGACCCAAAATGCCATATGAAAACTGGGTATTTACTACAACAGAGCCATCTGCCAGTTATGTACAACCCCAGAGATGAAACAAGCCATCATGGCTTCTCTCTACCATGGGTATTCAACAAACGACAAACCTCAACAGAATGGAGTATATTGGACAAGATAATTTTGGTAATTTAAAAAAAAGAATTTTCATACAAATAGTTTTTTTTTTTAAAATCATTAAAAATAGAATTTTAAACTTCTCAAAATAAGCTTTTCATCAGTTTTTTTTAATTGTCAGTCACATGTGTGTGCAATTTGATCAACTTTGGACGACAGGAAACATATGATATGGTCTCTCAAAAATTAGTTTAAAATCCAATATGGCAGATGTTCTTCCAAAAAGAAGAAAAATTAGGCAAGAGGCAAGACAAAGGCGAGAGGAGGAGCTGCAGGAAGCTGAAGGAGGTGCAGCATATAGTGCAGGAGGATTTTAAACACATTCAGCCCCCCAGAATGGAGTATATTGGACAAGACAAGGCACTCAGTGAGTAAAATGAATTTTTCTTAAAATTAACTTTTTATTAATAAAAAATTACAAAACTAACAACCTGTCCGACAGACCATTATAAAATTTGGCACGCATGTAGTACACATATATATCTTTATTTGACCAGAAGAGAATTTTGATATTTTGGTAATTTTTTATATATATATTTTTTAAAATATATTTTTTCATACAAATATTGTATATGTTTTTAAAAAATCATTAAAAGTATAGTTTTAAACTTATCAAAATAAGCTTCTGATCAGTTTTTTTTAATTGTCAGTCACATGTGTGTGCAATTTGATAAACTTTGGACGACAGGAAACACCTGACATGGTCTCTTGAAAATTGGTTAAAAATCCAATAAGGCGGATGTTTTCGTTGGTTACCATGGTAACCACATTTTTTTAACCAAATAAACTGTAGAATTTGGTTCATGGACATACACTGTGTCCTTTGAGTATATAAAAAGTGTGAAAATATTATTAGAACAAAAGTTAGTTTTCACTGTAGTGCATGCCCTTAACACATTAACTACCGCGAGCCGGTGGGACCGGCTTTTGAAATCCTATCATTTGGACCGCGAGCCGCTCAGAGTGTCAATCTATTTTTAGCAATAAAACAAATGAAAAATGTACTGAAACACTTTCTGATCTGGTTCGAGATTTTAAATTGCCACCGGAAAACAAATTCCCAAAGCATGGTTGTTGTAGAACACTGGAAAATTGATATTATGTTCATATTTTTCAGCGTTTTGGGTTAGTTACCAAATCGTGTAAAACTGTTTACCATGGCAACTAGTGATAGGACCACAAAAAATGCTTGTACATCTCGTCTAATGGCTGAATAGGCTAGAAACTTGTTTCAACAATTGACTGATAGATCTAGCGACGAGGACAAGAGTGAAAACGGTGTGCACATTGATTGAAATAGTGATTTTGATAGAGATGGGGGCGCAAGCAGTTATAATTGTGAAAATATCGCAAGTCCTCGGCCATCGGAGAGCCATTAAATAGCAAAAACCTCTATTAGAGTTACAAATGGTGCTTATTGTAATAGTACATTCATTTATCTTTAACCTTTAGCACGCTGCGGGCGACATGTGTCGCCAAAAAAAACATTGTTCTGACAGCTGGAGGCACCGTGTGTCGCCTTACGGATTTCATCGTTTCTAGCATGAGGACTTGTGTACACGTGATTTCAGCCCCGGATGTTAAGTTCTAATGTTATTTTCAAGAGAGCTAGCTTCCGTTTCCGATCTTAAAAAAGCGATGGGTGTATCCGCATTTATTTTTTGTAAATTTTTTAAATCGAAATGAATCGGCATCAACATGCAGCCATTTTGCTCTAATTTTATTGGATTCTGACGCCATGCGGTGGGGATAAGATTTTTGTCTTTATAAGCGCTGATATCGTTTCTCAGAATATGTTTGATGGCTGAGATGGAAACGAAAGTAAAATGGCCTTTCAAGTATGTATAATGTTAGGGGTTAGGACTAGGAATATCGGAAAGATTTAGAATTTCGGCCGAATGTCACAGCTGACGAGAGCGTTTGTTGCTTTGCTACTGATGATGGGTGTAACGAAAAGATCGTCATTTGATTTGTATTGGTCTATTGGTCAAATGAATTTCATTGAGATGCAAGGGATATGGACCCTTCGTTTGCTGGTTATTTAAAAAAAATTTTTTTTTAATTTTAAAATTAAAAAAAATATTTTTTTATTATTTTAAATTTTTTTTTTCGTTTTTTTCATCTTTCCTTTCCTCTCTTCCTATCACATCTAATATGTACACAAACAAATTTTATATCATCAGATTCACCATTCATTTATTTATATAAATTCCAAAAATGATAGCAATTGACCAAGAAACACAAAAACTATACACATTAAGGGTCACCCACTATAGAAACGGGACGCTGTGAAAAAGAATGCAGCTGCAGGCGAAAATTTTCGCCAAAGAATGCAGCGTGCTAAAGGTTAAAATGGCGTGTAATTCATAAAAATCTGTAAACAATTACGAAAACTACAGCTTACTTTGTGCAAACACCTACAGGATGAAAATGGGAAAAAAAATTAATTCGGCCACAGTGTGTTTTTCACTTCTGTAGTTAATGTGTTAAAACCAAAATATGTAGAACTATGGTCATTTTGTAGCTCTATATGTGTTGAGCATCCGAGTGACAGAGTGGTTAGAGTGCCGCGTTTGAATCACTGTACCCGTACTCTTCAGTCTAAAAAGCTGTAAATGGGTACCTGGCACTTTGAGTTAGCGAAGGAAAAGGCAGCGAGGAAGGGACCTGGTCACCCTACCTCTCAATGCTGGACCTACTATGGTAAAGTCTCTAACACTTCACTCCCCTACGGCAGTATCTGCTATAGGACTACCTTTACTTTTTTTATATTACAGGTCTATATCTTTTATCCTAACGCCTGAAAACCAAAATATTCTGAAAATACTTTGGGCTACTTTTCTATCACAATTTGGACTATTTTAAGCAACTCTGGGCTATGTTTTGAACACAGTTTGGTTAACTTAGATAAAATCAGGCTAGTTTTGGGCTACTTTTCTAACACAATTTGGGTGACATCGGAAAAGAGAAAAAATTTCAGGTTTCCGAAACAAAGCTGTCCCCCAGGATTTTGGATCAAAGGCTACAGACCTGTAACAAGTGAACTGGGTCTGTGGGTACACACCAAGAGGACAGGGAGTGGATGCAGCAGATGATGGCCAGGTTGCACATGGGGATGCATCCTTACAGGGTGTGGGCTTGTACATATGTCCTGGCAGCAGTGCAGACAAGGTTGGAGGAACAGACAGTGATATCAAAGTGGGAATGCAGGGGACAGGTGAAGCTTTCACTGCACTGGCATGGAAAAATAAGGTCCAGCACAGAAATGGGGATTTTCAGCTCAGATGCTGGAGTGGTCCTCTTATGTGGCTCTGAGGCATGAAGAGCAACAGAGGTGACAACCATAAGGTTTGCAGACTTTCGTAGCTGGATGTTTGGGTGGAATAGAAGAATTAAAATGGTGTGACACGATTGATGGTGCGAAACTGATGGAAAGAACAAGACAAGTACTAGTAGAACAAGAAGTGAGAAGATGTTGTCATTTGATAAAATTCACTGAGGATATCACTTGATGATAGCACTGCAAGGTTCTCTTTGGTCTAGAATTCTCAAGGTAAGAAAAATGAAGGGGGACTGAAAAATACACGAAGGGAACTGGAGATGGACATCATCTTCTGCTTTCCCTTCTTTCAACTCCCACAGGAGCATAGACCTTCAACAAACTTAAACCAAGTCTTCCTGTCCCGTGCCATCAGCTCAAGGACTTTACATCGCTTCTTCATCTCCTTCATGTCTGTCTCCAGTTCTCTTCTCTGTGTGTTCTTTGATCTTCCTCTATCTCTCTTACCCTGGGGATTCCAGAACAAGAACTGTCTGGTAATGCTATCAACAGGTTATCTCAATGTGTGTCTTATCCATCTCCAGCATCTTCTTCTCATTTCTTGGTGCTTGTCTGGTTCTTGTCATTAGTTCCACTTTAGTCATCTTGTCATACCACTTCAATCCTTTTGTTCTACGCAAGCACCCGTGTATGAAAGTTGGAAGCTTTTTGGTTGTTTTTTTCCATGTTTCAGAGCCATACAATAGGACTGACTTGACATTTGAACTGAAAACTGATTTCTTTTGATCTCCATATATTTCCCCAATGCAATGAAAGCCCCTTGCCTTTTGCATTCTTTTGTATTTCTTCTAGTACAATCTTGTTATTGTCTCCTGCATTTATTCTCATCTTTTTCTCTCTCAGTGTATTAGGAGATGGACATGAAAGTGGTAAAAAAGACATAGAATGACCTTGAGCAGGCAGCACAGGACAGGAATGTGAAAGAGAGAGACAGAGAGAGAAAGTCAGATAGACAGAAAGAGAGAGTCAGATAGAAAGAGAGAATCAAGTGGTTTGGCCATCTCATGAAAACGGAGCCCGATAAATGACCACTACTCGCCTACAACACTAGAAGATCTGGGTTCAGAGCACAGGGAAGATCAAGAGGTAGATGGACAGATGACATCACAGACATCCTACAACAACATAGGCTGACACCAGCCAAGACAAAACACTTGGTTCAAGAATGCAAACTTCATCTCCACACTACACTTCACGGTAGTAGTGGAAAGACAAAAAAGCGAAGTAATTCATCTCTGAGGAGAGATAGATAGAATACGACAGCTACTACCTCAGGAACATCATAAAAGGTACCTAATATAAGGTTGCGCATATGGCTGGTGATCACATCATGCACAACAAACGGCTATAGAAATCACTATTGCAAGAGCTTTTGCTCTGGTGTAGGCTTCCTCAAGGGGTGTTACGGTAGATTAATTGGCATTGTCTGCTAGAGGTTAGCAGCATGCGATTTTAGGGGTTACAACGTTTAATGTAATGTAAAAAGTATTATTAGCCTAGTGAACGCTGTGACGTTTCAGCGTTGGTAGTCACGCACGGTGACCAAGAGACGGGACCCTTTTTCAAATGACCGTCAAACGGAGAAGACGTGTCTTTATATTCTTATAGTGTCGGGCAGGGAAAGCCACACAGTTATACTGTATTTTCTCATGGACATGGGTCAGTCCACTGTTATGATGAAGAAAGATGAAGTTACAGGTTAGTAATTGACTAAACCTTGTCGAGATGAATTAACAGTCCATTTTAATTAATACTAGTGCCAGACGCATAAACTCACTGTCGGTCGTTGGATTTTCCAACCACGCGTGCATATAGTTATGTCGTTCTGCCTAAAGTAATTCAGATTACGAGACAAAGGACTGATATGCAAGATAGCTAATTCAACATAGGATTCTAATTTATATTTGTGATATAATTCATGAGCAACGTACGATGTCTACAGAATGTATAATAAATTGTTTGTTTGGACTCTAGCCATGACTTATCCAGTCTATAAACATTTGGGAATTCAATCATCATTATCATGGTCTCAAGTTAATTTAAACCCACATTCGCGTACTTAACATCAAAGGCACGAAGCTCTAAAGAAGATGAACTGTAAACCCAGACTACACGATTGACTATCAAGCTCTCAACAATCCGTTGGGCTAATTTTACCGAACCGCCTGTAAAAACTGATGGCCGCGCCCCTGCAACAACTGGTTGGCCAGTGTGGGGAACGAAAGAAACAACTAGTTGGCCATCGCTGAACGAAAGAAAAAAGGAAACATTTTTTCTTGTTTACATACTTTTACAAACTGTTTACTATTACAAGAAAGTCACATGATGAATAAAAACGACGTTCAACGCATGACTACGAAATGCCAATCTGACGTCACTACATCATGCGTAGATGCCGCGCTTTGAAAGTACAACCGTCAACGCATTCCAAGTTGATGAAGATTTACATGATCAAGAAGACCAGACGATTGAATACGGTTATCAACCAATCAAGAGCAAACAGTACTAGGCATTGATCTAGTCCGTTGATGAACTTGACATCGCCGGAGCCTTTTAAAGATAAGTTTAGACTTAGGACGATTGTCCGTCATATAACACAATACTAAGTCCATTTCGCAGTGCAGGCATGTCCTCTCTATTTATTATATATCTATGTTATATCTGTTTTTTTTTCCGTTGATGTTGTCCCTTATTTGTGGGTATGGATGGGCGGCGGTTTGGAATGAATAACATGGCTCTGAGGATGCCGATATTCATTCTGAATGTTCCTTAAGGCCGTTAGTTAATTGCTTTTAACGAAGAACCCATCGACGACCTTCCGATGATTTTCGTTCGTTCGTAATTGCAATTAATTGACCTTGCATGTTAGATGTCCAGTCTAGTTATAATTGGGGTATTCTAGTGTGTTTAGTTCTAATTTTTATTCAGTTTTGTAACAATGTTTGTAACCTATCGTGTTTTTTTCTGACCTTACTATCATTCAGTTTATATTTTTTGTACAATCGTCAATGAGTCCATGTATACGTCACTAATTTTTGTGTACGCAGGTTAGTTTTCTATTCAGTTCATTCTTAATCTCTCACTTCCGTTTTATACCACTTAGTTATAAATGCATTTTTTATTGTGAAAATGTCTTGTCGTATGGTAATACTGTTCTGTAATCCTTGGTTAACAGATTGTATTGTTTGTCTTCATTTCATCCTTCTATAATTTAATATTAATGCTATAATTTATTCATTAATAATAGTGTAGATGAATATGATTAAATTTTTATGACTTTGAAGGAGGAATTAGGGACTTTGCACCTATTTGCAGTAGTGGTCCAAGAAATGGGCAATGCACTTTATAGCTCATGATTATGGCATAATATACCATGATTAATTATTATAACTTTATAACATATTAAGACATATTAAATGTAAATTAGTACATTTTCTCAGTACTACATTGTGAACTTAGTAACTATTAAGATTAAATAACCTAATTGTTTAGGGATAAAACCCATAATAATTATTTAATACTAATATGAAGTGCATGATATAATTTCAGCACCTTATATAACTAACTATCATAACTATTTATGATAGATATTAGTTGAGATATATAATATTTTTACAAAATATTATAGATTTGTGGAACTTATAAATAACAGTACAGGAATATTGCAATTTCTTATATTGATTATTCATTCGTTGAGTAATTAGAATTATCGACATAGATTCTAGTGGTGATTACTATACATAAGTAATTGAATACTTAAATAAATCAACTTCAAGAATGCTTACCTTGGATCATTTCATTAAAATTGGAAAAGATTGTAACAAAAAGGGAGATGCACTCCTGGAATTTGCGGAACAACAACTTGCAAAATATAAGGCAGAGATGGAAGAACTTGAAAGAAAAGAGGCTGAAAGAAAAGCTATTGCTAAGGCAGAGATGGAAGAACTTGAAAGAAAAGAGGCTGAAAGGAAAGCTATTGCTAAGGCAGAGATGGAAGAACTTGAAAGAAAAGAGGCTGAAAAGAAAGCTATTGCTAAGGCAGAGAAAGAAGAATTAAGACAAGAAGAAGAAAGAAAGATGGCAATAGATGAAATCCTACGGATTGAAGAAGAAAATAAATTGAAACGACAGGAAATCATACTGCAGCAAGAAATGGAATTGCAACGGCTTAAATTGGAAACAGCAAAACTTAATTCGCAGGGTGCTGCAGCAAACCAAAATGATAATGCTCAATCGGGATCTTCTTCCAACCGACTTAAGGGCAATTATTACTTTAAGCTACCACCGTTCAAGTTACACGTGGACGATCTATCATCATGGCTGGCGCGCTTTGAGGATATATGTAAGGTCAATAACCTTGACAAAACAGCATGGGCACTTAAACTCAAGGAATTTCTGGATGGCGAACCTGCAAGTGCAGCACAAAATATTGATCCGACATTAGCCACAGACTATGAGGCCATTAAGACTTTGTTATTACGTCGGTTCCATTTGAACGAAGAGGCATGTAGATTACATTTCAAAAGTTTGTTGCCAGATAATAATAAAGACTTTTCAGGTTTTATTGCTAACATACGCAATACTTTTAACAGATGGGTTGAACTAGCAGGTGTCAACAAATCTTACGACAAGTTAGTCGATTTGTTATTGAGGGATAAAGTGTTATCTTCTGTCAGCCCACCGTTCTTTGCTTATCTGCAAGAACGGAAACCAGAAACTATTGATGAGTTAGAAAAAATTTCTTTAAATTACTGCACCGCTCATCCGAATGCTAACATTTCTGGCTCGTTAATAAGAGAACCACTTCCTGTAGCCTCCAATATGGCATATCATAGTAATAACAAACCTAGAACACACAGTGTGGACAGAGGTAGGTTCAAGGGAAACTATGACATTAATTTTCATAAGGGACGTAATAGCTTTAACAATAACTTTAATAGAGGAAGACCACAAAACAGAAATTATTCACCTCAGTCCAGATACAACAGTAATCCACGTAACTCAAGTTATAATCGTTCATATAATGATAATAACGGTAACAATTGGAACAACAGCGATAATTATAACTCGAGACATCGAGATAACAGTTACAATAGAGGACAACGGAATAATTCAACTGATTATTCTCGTCATCGTTCTCATTCTCGTAGATCGACAAATTATAATCATAATACAGGGGCAGCCGTTACTACTGCTACAACCCCTGGGGTTCAGAGTTCACCTACTAATAACAAAATACAGTCCTCGTCTACTTGTTTTGCAATGAATTATAACGTGGCAAATAGTTGCCCAAAATGTAATCTTATATTTCAGAAGGCAAAAGAGACAGTTCTGAACTGCGGACACATTCTACCAGAAGTCAGTCTGGCAGTCAATGACGGAACAGGCTCGCTGATCTTCAACAGAGGAAAAGTTAATGGATCCGTCGTCTCAGTTTTAAGAGATTTTGGATCGACAACCATTGGAATCCGCCAGGCACTTGTTCATCCAAATTGTGCAACTGGAGAACATGTCAGGTGCATGACCTTTGGTGGAACCATAGAATGTTATCCAACTGCTATTATACATATTGATACACCTTTTTTCACAGGCAACGTTAAAGCATGCATGTTAAGAAACCCAATTGCCGACCTTATGGTGGGATGCATACACGGAAGTAAAGATTGCACACCAGAAGAGATTATTGAATGGGAAAAAAATAATCTATGCATCGGAAATGCAGTAATAACCAGAGCACATACGAAACAATTAGAGACTATGGACACTGAAAACAAGGAAACAGACAAACATGAAAGTATCGAGGTTCATTCTGCTATTGACCGAGTATCCTTTGCTGCAAAACAGAAGGAAGACAGGTCATTAACAAAATTTTTTGCACTGGTAGACAAAGTTGGCAATCTTGCTATGAACAATAATAATAGTCATTGGTTTATTATTAAAAATGACATTCTGCTAAGATGTTTTATGGATAAAACTCATGTAAGACAACAGGTCATGGTACCTTTTGCTTTTAGACGTTACATACTTCAACACGCACATGATTCTAAGTGCGCAGGTCACATGGGATATACTCGGACACGTTCTCGAGTATTATCTTCTTTTTTTTGGCCAGGAGTGTCACGTGATATTTTACAGTACGTACGCTCCTGTACGATATGCCAAGAAGTGAAAGCATGAGGAGCCTTTCACACGGCGCCTATTCAGGCTTGTGACATATCTGTGAGACCCTTTGACAAGATGGCCATTGATATTATTGGCCCACTTTTACCATCAGCCAGAGGACATAGATTTATTTTCACGTGCATCGATTTATGCACACGATGGCCAGAAGCCATTCCATTGAAAACAACCACCACCACAGATGTAGCTGATGCACTACACCTATTCTCTAGAGTAGGTTTTCCTAGTAAACTTTTGTCAGATCATGGATCTCAATTTATTTCTGAGACTATGACAGAAGTAATGAAGACTTGGAATATCGATAGGAATCTCAGCAGCATTTATCACCCGATGAGTAATGGTGCTGTAGAAAGACTTAACCGCACACTCAAACAAATGTTACATAAAGTTACAGTTAACCATCCACAGGACTGGGACAGAGTACTCCCAGCGGTGTTATTCGCTTATCGAGAGGTGCCACATGAACAAACTGGCTTCTCTCCGTTTCAATTAGTCTTTGGCGCTCCACCAAGAGGTCCTATGGGACTAATAAAAGACTTATTGATTGACTCCGAGATGACTCAGGATACCCAGTCATCCTATGAATACGTAATTAATCTCCGGAATAACATTATTGCAAAATGGCAACAGCGTCATCTGAGGCTGCTAAAGAAAAAGCTAGAACTTTCCAAAACAGTAGTAGACGATTACGTCAATTATTTCCAGGAGATCAAGCTTATGTGTTATTGCCACATAACAATAATAAACTACTCATCTCGTGGAACGGTCCATACCAGGTTATCAATAAGATTTCTGATGTTGATTATGTCCTGGACATTAACTCATTAACTACCGCAAGCCGCTGTCAGCGGCTCACAACATAATCACATTTGGACCGCAAGCCGCTCAGGGCGCCAATCTAATTTTAGTAATAAAACGAATGAAAAATGTACTGAAACACTCTCTGATCTGTTTCGAGATTTTAAGTTGCCACCGGAAAACAAATTCCCAAAGCATGGTTGTTGTAGAACACTGAAAAATTGATATTATGTTCATATTTTTCAGCGTTTTGGGTTAGTTTAGGGTTCCCATAATGTTTTGTTTAAAAACCGGGACATTTCCAAATTTTTACCCAAAAAACCCGGGACATTTAGTAAAAAAACGGGACATGTTAAAAATTAAGGTAAAGCACAAATAAATCTATTATATATTATATGTTGCACTTAAAATAAGATACTGGTATAAAAATACACACATTAACTAACACAACTTCCACTTTAAAAAAGAATTCTAAATTACAAACATACTTAATTAGAAAAATCGCACCTTTAAAAAATACACAATAGTCAAGTTTATATTTCAGATTCATCAGAATATTTATCAGATTTATGGGACTGTTCAAGAAGTTTTTTTTCTTCTGATATTTGGACATAGAACTCAGCACAAGAGAAATCCTTAAAACGGGTCTTTATAATGGTTAAACCTTTAACTGTCTCAATTTTAAGTCTATTTTTTTCGTCTGTCCAAAGCGCATTTATTAATGAAAAAATACGTTCAACAGCTGCATTGGATCCTGGCAGTGCCAAACAAAAACTAACTAGGCATTTCAGGTTCTCAGCATTTATATCCTGCTTTGTAAAATGAGCGAACATCTCACACCATTTTTCACTGACACTTTGATCCTCAGTTCACTCCACACATCAAATTTGCTTTCACAATATTTTTTCACACATGCAAACTCATCAAATAAGTCCTCTTCATTTACAGTAAAATTTGGTGACACTGTCTTCATGAATATGTAGCTTTCTTGGATGTTCTTCCAAGTCACAGACTCCTTTCCCTTCAAATTGATCCAATCCATAGACTGAAGAGGCGTAAGAAATGGTGTACACCACTCCTGAATATATTTAATGCAGGTGTCATAGAAATCTACTGCATAGCTTTGAAACTTTTCAACTGTTATGTGTCCTTCTTTTTCTAATTCATGCAACTGATTTCTCATAGTAGTGGTAAGAAACTTTTCTGCCTTCCTGTAGTTTAATTTTTTCCACCAGTTTGTTTACTTCATCCTTCACTTCAATTACTGTTGTCTCTTGTTTTTGCAACCCATTTGATGGTATCAGAAAAGGTTTTTAACTGGCTGGCAATGAAATGCAGGAGTGTAATTGAAAGTGGATTTTCAAAGAAATTTTTGAGACTGGTAGGACATTTGTGAATGGAAAGGAAATATGACTTCAATGCAGGGAAAATGTCAATAACTCTCTGGACTGCAGGCAAGAGAGAGAGCCATCTTGTCTTGCTGTTACCCAAAACAGTTTTATATTCTGTATTGGTGAATTCGCAAAATGATTTGAGTTCCTGAACTCGTACACAATAAATGTGGAAATGCTGGTAAATCTTGTTAATTATTAACTGAAGATCAATAGGTAAGCAATCCGCAGCAGTCTGTACAGCATTATGTATCACATGTGCAGGACAACCAATACCAATTAAATTGTTCACAGTGTTTTCTTGCATTTTGAAGTACAGAATTTTTGTTCGAGATTCAAACCGAGGGTCCACTGTAACCGGAAATTGATAAAGTAACACTGCTAAAACACGGAATAAAATCCGTTACCCAAAGATTTTTTTTTCAGGAAGGACCCTTAAAAAGCGGGACATTTGGAATAAATTCGGGACACCGGGACATTTTATCAAAAAGCGGGACTGTCCCAGGAAAAACGGGACGAATGGGAACCCTAGGTTAGTTACCAAATCGTGTAAAACTGTTTACCGTGGCAACTAGTGCTAGGACTACAAAAAATGCGTGTACATCTCGTCTAACGGCTGAATAGGATAGAAACATGTTTCAACAATTGACTGAAAGATCTAGCGACGAGGACAAGAGCGAAAACGGTGTGCACATTGATTGAAATTGTGATTTTGAAAGAGATGGGGCGCAAGCAGTTATAATTGTGAAAATATTGCAAGTCCTCGGCCATAGGAGGGCCGTTAAATAGCAACAACCTCTATTAGAGTTGCAACCAATGTTTATTGTATTAGTACATTCATTTATCTTGAAAATGACGTGTAATTCATACAAATCTGTAAACAATTACGAAAACTACAGCTTACTTTGTGCAAACACCTACAGGATGAAAATGGGAAAAAAAATTAATTCGGCCACAGTGTGTTTTTTAATTCGGTAGTTAATGTGTTAAGGGACATCATAAAATATTCCACATAAATATGCTCAAACAATTTCATACTCGACCTGAACATCTACAAGCTATTTTTCATGAACTAGATGACACTGTCGTACCTAGATGTCACTATTCTAATTTGTCTGTTATCCAGGAAGAAGAATCTTCTTTTCCTGAGGTACAGTTAGCTTTACCTGTACCTGTAGTACAGCCTAGTGAATCTTGGCGGGACGTAACCATCTCTTCGTCGGTTACACCGCAACAGCATCAACAGATTGCTGAACTTCTACAATCTTATCCAGATGTGTTGACCGACGTTCCAGGTCGCACATCAGTCATTAGTCATGACATCACTCTTAACGATGATACTCCAATTCGGGTACATCCATATTCTGTTCCTCTACACTTTCTTACTAAAACTACTAAGGAACTTGAACAGATGTTATCTTTAGGAATTATTGAAACTAGTAATTCCCCATTTTCTTCTCCATTAGTTATTGTCCGAAAGAAGGACAATAACATTAGACTATGCGTCGACTATAGAAAATTAAATGCACAAACGATAGTTGATAGCAAACCACATCCACTTCTCGACGACTTACTGCCACGTCTATCGACTGCAACTATATTCACTAAGATAGACTTAACTAAAGGTTATTGGCAGATACCACTAACCGAAAAAGCTAAATACTACACAGCGTTTTCCACTCCGCAAGGTCTATACCAGTGGAATGTTATGCCTTTTGGGCTTGTTAACGCTCCAGCTACCTTTGTTCGCATGATGCGACACATTTTTTCAGGTAGACCAGACATTATTACATACATAGACGACATATGCTTATTTAGTTCATCTTTTGAGGAACATTTTTTGGGTCTTGAAAACGTTTTGGACACATTAAGAAGGAACAATTTAACTGCTAAACCCACAAAATTACAAGTAGCATTTCATGAAATAACTTTTTTGGGTCACATTATTGGAGCAGGATATATCCGAACACTACCCAGTACGGTTTCTAAAATTTTAAACATTTCCGTTCCTCAAACGAAGAAACAGGTTAGAAGCTTGTTAGGTCTAGTCCAATATTACAGTAGATTCGTACCTAACTTGTCATCTATCACGGCTGTCTTGTCCTCATTATTAAAGAAGGACATGCCAGTGAAGGTGACATGGACTAGTGAGTGTAATAATGTTTTCCTTAATATTATTAACATATTTTCAAACCCACCAATCTTGAGACTAACTGATGCTTCCAAAAAGTTTATTCTCCGCACAGATGCGAGTAACTACGGCATTGGCGCATGTTTGCTCCAATATCATGACGACATCCTCCATCCAAACTTGTACGTCTCACGGAAACTGAAACCACCAGAAGTCAAATATTCAACTGTCGACCGCGAACTTTTAGCAGTGGTGTGGGCAATAACGAAGTTGGAAAAGTTCCTGCTGGGAGCCCCGTTCGTAGTACAGACAGACCAGAAAGCCGTAGCATCACTACGACGGGCGAATCATAAAAGTCCAAAGCTCACCAGATTCGCTATTCTCCTTCAACCTTTTGACTTCTCAATCGAGTACATCACAGGAGCAGATAACGTCCTGGCAGATACTCTATCTCGAAACCCTACTGATGTCGAGTCCTGAACGATATTAACTTCGTAGATACTTACTCAAAATAAATAGCACTATAATGGCTGTTCTATATAGACATGATCTATTGCCTACTATACAAGTATTTGCTTACTAAAGACTTTATATACGAAATGAATGAAATCAAGACTCCATGTTCGTATTTACGCCAGGACTTTGCTGGATATCCTTTACTAATAAAACTATTGGACACATTTCCGGGCATCAAGTGAACATAATAGAAAACACTATCAAAGTAACTCAGTATGCGACATGAACTATTGATAATAACGTCGATACTTATGAACTGAAACACTTAAACATTTGTTTGTTAATTGGAATTCACAAGGATCAAGCCTACGTATGGATCATCTTATCCAACTTTAATTAATTTTAATTAAGTCGTTACAATAATGGAAATTAAAATGAAAGTGAGATAAATATTGAAAAAAAAAAAAAATGAAATTTGGAAAAAAAATTAAAGAAGAAAAAAAAAAATAAGAACTCACATGATTCTTAGATAATGTTATTGTATGTAACTATTATATTATATAGTTAATAATTATGTGGATACATCACATACTACATTATTGTTTAAATTGGTTAATTTAGATAGGTATTAACAACTTAATACTAAACTTAATTAATGTCCAACACACATAACTAAGTTAAATTTATACATTACTTTTTTCTCCACTTTATTCTTTATTTATTTATTTCTCTCTTTAACATATCCTTTCATTTTTCTTACATTAGATTTTCAACAACTTTATTCTTATTCCACACTCAATATAATTAATTAGTTTAATTTTAACTCTTTAGATTAGTCTGACATGACATTTCATTGCGACATATTTTGAGTTAATTAATTATTTAATTAGATATCAACATTAGCCATTCTCTTTTAGTTCATATAAAATTTATGTATAACATTTATTTATAATATGATCATTAATATATTAGATGACTGTTAGTTAGTCGACATGACCACGACGTCTGTTCTAGACAGAACATCGTAGGCCATATGCCGCATTTTTGGTTAAATTTTTTTGATATTGTTAAATTTTTTGATATTCATTCAGATAGGTTTTTGAAAAAAAAAATCTATCTAATAGATTTTTTTCCCCCCCGGTGGACAGGGAATTGTTACGGTAGATTAATTGGCATTGTCTGCTAGAGGTTAGCAGCATGCGATTTTAGGGGTTACAACGTTTAATGTAATGTAAAAAGTATTATTAGCCTAGTGAACGCTGTGACGTTTCAGCGTTGGTAGTCACGCACGGTGACCAAGAGACGGGACCCTTTTTCAAATGACCGTCAAACGGAGAAGACGTGTCTTTATATTCTTATAGTGTCGGGCAGGGAAAGCCACACAGTTATATTGTATTTTCTCATGGACATGGGTCAGTCCACTGTTATGATGAAGAAAGATGAAGTTACAGGTTAGTAATTGACTAAACCTTGTCGAGATGAATTAACAGTCCATTTTAATTAATACTAGTGCCAGACGCATAAACTCACTGTCGGTCGTTGGATTTTCCAACCACGCGTGCATATAGTTATGTCGTTCTGCCTAAAGTAATTCAGATTACGAGACAAAGGACTGATATGCAAGATAGCTAATTCAACATAGGATTCTAATTTATATTTGTGACATAATTCATGATCAACGTACGATGTCTACAGAATGTATAATAAATTGTTTGTTTGGACTCTAGCCATGACTTATCCAGTCTATAAACATTTGGGAATTCAATCATCATTATCATGGTCTCAAGTTAATTTAAACCCACATTCGCGTACTTAACATCAAAGGCACGAAGCTCTAAAGAAGATGAACTGTAAACCCAGATTACACGATTGACTATCAAGCTCTCAACAAATCCGTTGGGCTAATTTTACCGAACCGCCTGTAAAAACTGGTGGCCGCCCCTTGCAACAAACTGGTGGCCAGTGTGGGGAACGAAAGAAAGAATTAGTTGGCCATCGTTGAACGAAAGAAAAAAGGAAAAATTGTTTCTTGTTTACATACTTTTACAAACTGTTTACCATTACAAGAAAGTCACATGATGAATAAAAAACGACGTTCAACGCATGACTACGAAATGCCAATCTGACGTCACTACATCATGCGTAGATGCCGCGCTTTGAAAGTACAACCGTCAACGCATTCCAAGTTGATGAAGATTTACATGATCAAGAAGACCAGACGATTGAATACGGTTATCAACCAATCAAGAGCAAACAGTACTAGGCATTGATCTAGTCCGTTGATGAACTTGACATCGCCGGAGCCTTTTAAAGATAAGTTTAGACTTAGGACGATTGTCCGTCATATAACACAATACTAAGTCCATTTCGCAGTGCAGGCATGTCCTCTCTATTTATTATATATCTATGTTATATCTGTTTTTTTTCCGTTGATGTTGTCCCTTATTTGTGGGTATGGATGGGCGGCGGTTTGGAATGAATAACATGGCTCTGAGGATGCCGATATTCATTCTGAATGTTCCTTAAGGCCGTTAGTTAATTGCTTTTAACGAAGAACCCATCGACGACCTTCCGATGATTTTCGTTCGTTCGTAATTGCAATTAATTGACCTTGCATGTTAGATGTCCAGTCTAGTTATAATTGGGGGTATTCTAGTGTGTTTAGTTCTAATTTTTATTCAGTTTTGTAACAATGTTTGTAACCTATCGTGTTTTTTCTGACCTTACTATCATTCAGTTTATATTTTTTGTACAATCGTCAATGAGTCCATGTATACGTCACTAATTTTTGTGTACGCAGGTTAGTTTTCTATTCAGTTCATTCTTAATCTCTCACTTCCGTTTTATACCACTTAGTTATAAATGCATTTTTTATTGTGAAAATGTCTTGTCGTATGGTAATACTGTTCTGTAATCCTTGGTTAACAGATTGTATTGTTTGTCTTCATTTCATCCTTCTATAATTTAATATTAATGCTATAATTTATTCATTAATAATAGTGTAGATGAATATGATTAAATTTTTATGACTTTGAAGGAGGAATTAGGGACTTTGCACCTATTTGCAGTAGTGGTCCAAGAAATGGGCAATGCACTTTATAGCTCATGATTATGGCATAATATACCATGATTAATTATTATAACTTTATAACATATTAAGACATATTAAATGTAAATTAGTACATTTTCTCAGTACTACATTGTGAACTTAGTAACTATTAAGATTAAATAACCTAATTGTTTAGGGATAAAACCCATAATTATTTAATACTAATATGAAGTGCATGATATAATTTCAGCACCTTATATAACTAACTATCATAACTATTTATGATAGATATTAGTTGAGATATATAATATTTTTACAAAATATTATAGATTTGTGGAACTTATAAATAACAGTACAGGAATATTGCAATTTCTTATATTGATTATTCATTCGTTGAGTAATTAGAATTATCGACATAGATTCTAGTGGTGATTACTATACATAAGTAATTGAATACTTAAATAAATCAACTTCAAGAATGCTTACCTTGGATCATTTCATTAAAATTGGAAAAGATTGTAACAAAAAGGGAGATGCACTCCTGGAATTTGCGGAACAACAACTTGCAAAATATAAGGCAGAGATGGAAGAACTTGAAAGAAAAGAGGCTGAAAGAAAAGCTATTGCTAAGGCAGAGATGGAAGAACTTGAAAGAAAAGAGGCTGAAAGGAAAGCTATTGCTAAGGCAGAGATGGAAGAACTTGAAAGAAAAGAGGCTGAAAAGAAAGCTATTGCTAAGGCAGAGAAAGAAGAATTAAGACAAGAAGAAGAAAGAAAGATGGCAATAGATGAAATCCTACGGATTGAAGAAGAAAATAAATTGAAACGACAGGAAATCATACTGCAGCAAGAAATGGAATTGCAACGGCTTAAATTGGAAACAGCAAAACTTAATTCGCAGGGTGCTGCAGCAAACCAAAATGATAATGCTCAATCGGGATCTTCTTCCAACCGACTTAAGGGCAATTATTACTTTAAGCTACCACCGTTCAAGTTACACGTGGACGATCTATCATCATGGCTGGCGCGCTTTGAGGATATATGTAAGGTCAATAACCTTGACAAAACAGCATGGGCACTTAAACTCAAGGAATTTCTGGATGGCGAACCTGCAAGTGCAGCACAAAATATTGATCCGACATTAGCCACAGACTATGAGGCCATTAAGACTTTGTTATTACGTCGGTTCCATTTGAACGAAGAGGCATGTAGATTACATTTCAAAAGTTTGTTGCCAGATAATAATAAAGACTTTTCAGGTTTTATTGCTAACATACGCAATACTTTTAACAGATGGGTTGAACTAGCAGGTGTCAACAAATCTTACGACAAGTTAGTCGATTTGTTATTGAGGGATAAAGTGTTATCTTCTGTCAGCCCACCGTTCTTTGCTTATCTGCAAGAACGGAAACCAGAAACTATTGATGAGTTAGAAAAAAATTTCTTTAAATTACTGCACCGCTCATCCGAATGCTAACATTTCTGGCTCGTTAATAAGAGAACCACTTCCTGTAGCCTCCAATATGGCATATCATAGTAATAACAAACCTAGAACACACAGTGTGGACAGAGGTAGGTTCAAGGGAAACTATGACATTAATTTTCATAAGGGACGTAATAGCTTTAACAATAACTTTAATAGAGGAAGACCACAAAACAGAAATTATTCACCTCAGTCCAGATACAACAGTAATCCACGTAACTCAAGTTATAATCGTTCATATAATGATAATAACGGTAACAATTGGAACAACAGCGATAATTATAACTCGAGACATCGAGATAACAGTTACAATAGAGGACAACGGAATAATTCAACTGATTATTCTCGTCATCGTTCTCATTCTCGTAGATCGACAAATTATAATCATAATACAGGGGCAGCCGTTACTACTGCTACAACCCCTGGGGTTCAGAGTTCACCTACTAATAACAAAATACAGTCCTCGTCTACTTGTTTTGCAATGAATTATAACGTGGCAAATAGTTGCCCAAAATGTAATCTTATATTTCAGAAGGCAAAAGAGACAGTTCTGAACTGCGGACACATTCTACCAGAAGTCAGTCTGGCAGTCAATGACGGAACAGGCTCGCTGATCTTCAACAGAGGAAAAGTTAATGGATCCGTCGTCTCAGTTTTAAGAGATTTTGGATCGACAACCATTGGAATCCGCCAGGCACTTGTTCATCCAAATTGTGCAACTGGAGAACATGTCAGGTGCATGACCTTTGGTGGAACCATAGAATGTTATCCAACTGCTATTATACATATTGATACACCTTTTTTCACAGGCAACGTTAAAGCATGCATGTTAAGAAACCCAATTGCCGACCTTATGGTGGGATGCATACACGGAAGTAAAGATTGCACACCAGAAGAGATTATTGAATGGGAAAAAAATAATCTATGCATCGGAAATGCAGTAATAACCAGAGCACATACGAAACAATTAGAGACTATGGACACTGAAAACAAGGAAACAGACAAACATGAAAGTATCGAGGTTCATTCTGCTATTGACCGAGTATCCTTTGCTGCAAAACAGAAGGAAGACAGGTCATTAACAAAATTTTTTGCACTGGTAGACAAAGTTGGCAATCTTGCTATGAACAATAATAATAGTCATTGGTTTATTATTAAAAATGACATTCTGCTAAGATGTTTTATGGATAAAACTCATGTAAGGAACAACAGGTCATGGTACCTTTTGCTTTTAGACAGTTACATACTTCAACACGCACATGATTCTAAGTGCGCAGGTCACATGGGATATACTCGGACACGTTCTCCGAGTATTATCTTCTTTTTTTTTTTGGGCGCGAGTGTTCAGAGATATTTCACAGTACGTTCGCTCCTGTTCGATATGCCCAGAAGTGAAAGGACGAGGAGCCTTTCTCACGGCGCCTATTCAGGCTTGTGACATATCTGTGAGACCCTTTGACAAGATGGCCATTGATATTATTGGCCCACTTTTACCATCAGCCAGAGGACATAGATTTATTTTCACGTGCATCGATTTATGCACACGATGGCCAGAAGCCATTCCATTGAAAACAACCACCACCACAGATGTAGCTGATGCACTACACCTATTCTCTCGAGTATTATCTTCTTTTTTTTGGCCAGAGTAGGTTTTCCTAGTAAACTTTTGTCAGATCATGGATCTCAATTTATTTCTGAGACTATGACAGAAGTAATGAAGACTTGGAATATCGATAGGAATCTCAGCAGCATTTATCACCCGATGAGTAATGGTGCTGTAGAAAGACTTAACCGCACACTCAAACAAATGTTACATAAAGTTACAGTTAACCATCCACAGGACTGGGACAGAGTACTCCCAGCGGTGTTATTCGCTTATCGAGAGGTGCCACATGAACAAACTGGCTTCTCTCCGTTTCAATTAGTCTTTGGCGCTCCACCAAGAGGTCCTATGGGACTAATAAAAGACTTATTGATTGACTCCGAGATGACTCAGGATACCCAGTCATCCTATGAATACGTAATTAATCTCCGGAATAACATTATTGCAAAATGGCAACAGCGTCATCTGAGGCTGCTAAAGAAAAAGCTAGAACTTTCCAAAACAGTAGTAGACGATTACGTCAATTATTTCCAGGAGATCAAGCTTATGTGTTATTGCCACATAACAATAATAAACTACTCATCTCGTGGAACGGTCCATACCAGGTTATCAATAAGATTTCTGATGTTGATTATGTCCTGGACATTAACTCATTAACTACCGCAAGCCGCTGTCAGCGGCTCACAACATAATCACATTTGGACCGCAAGCCGCTCAGGGCGCCAATCTAATTTTAGTAATAAAACGAATGAAAAATGTACTGAAACACTCTCTGATCTGTTTCGAGATTTTAAGTTGCCACCGGAAAACAAATTCCCAAAGCATGGTTGTTGTAGAACACTGAAAAATTGATATTATGTTCATATTTTTCAGCGTTTTGGGTTAGTTTAGGGTTCCCATAATGTTTTGTTTAAAAACCGGGACATTTCCAAATTTTTACCCAAAAAACCCGGGACATTTAGTAAAAAAAACGGGACATGTTAAAAATTAAGGTAAAGCACAAATAAATCTATTATATATTATATGTTGCACTTAAAATAAGATACTGGTATAAAAATACACACATTAACTAACACAACTTCCACTTTAAAAAAGAATTCTAAATTACAAACATACTTAATTAGAAAAATCGCACCTTTAAAAAATACACAATAGTCAAGTTTATATTTCAGATTCATCAGAATATTTATCAGATTTATGGGACTGTTCAAGAAGTTTTTTTTCTTCTGATATTTGGACATAGAACTCAGCACAAGAGAAATCCTTAAAACGGGTCTTTATAATGGTTAAACCTTTAACTGTCTCAATTTTAAGTCTATTTTTTTCGTCTGTCCAAAGCGCATTTATTAATGAAAAAATACGTTCAACAGCTGCATTGGATCCTGGCAGTGCCAAACAAAAACTAACTAGGCATTTCAGGTTCTCAGCATTTATATCCTGCTTTGTAAAATGAGCGAACATCTCACACCATTTTTCACTGACACTTTGATCCTCAGTTCACTCCACACATCAAATTTGCTTTCACAATATTTTTTCACACATGCAAACTCATCAAATAAGTCCTCTTCATTTACAGTAAAATTTGGTGACACTGTCTTCATGAATATGTAGCTTTCTTGGATGTTCTTCCAAGTCACAGACTCCTTTCCCTTCAAATTGATCCAATCCATAGACTGAAGAGGCGTAAGAAATGGTGTACACCACTCCTGAATATATTTAATGCAGGTGTCATAGAAATCTACTGCATAGCTTTGAAACTTTTCAACTGTTATGTGTCCTTCTTTTTCTAATTCATGCAACTGATTTCTCATAGTAGTGGTAAGAAACTTTTCTGCCTTCCTGTAGTTTAATTTTTCCACCAGTTTGTTTACTTCATCCTTCACTTCAATTACTGTTGTCTCTTGCTTTTCAACACATTTGATGGTATCAGAAAAGGTTTTTAACTGGCTGGCAATGAAATGCAGGAGTGTAATTGAAAGTGGATTTTCAAAGAAATTTTTGAGACTGGTAGGACATTTGTGAATGGAAAGGAAATATGACTTCAATGCAGGGAAAATGTCAATAACTCTCTGGACTGCAGGCAAGAGAGAGAGCCATCTTGTCTTGCTGTTACCCAAAACAGTTTTATATTCTGTATTGGTGAATTCGCAAAATGATTTGAGTTCCTGAACTCGTACACAATAAATGTGGAAATGCTGGTAAATCTTGTTAATTATTAACTGAAGATCAATAGGTAAGCAATCCGCAGCAGTCTGTACAGCATTATGTATCACATGTGCAGGACAACCAATACCAATTAAATTGTTCACAGTGTTTTCTTGCATTTTGAAGTACAGAATTTTTGTTCGAGATTCAAACCGAGGGTCCACTGTAACCGGAAATTGATAAAGTAACACTGCTAAAACACGGAATAAAATCCGTTACCCAAAGATTTTTTTTTCAGGAAGGACCCTTAAAAAGCGACATTTGGAATAAATTCGGGACACCGGGACATTTTATCAAAAAGCGGGACTGTCCCAGGAAAAACGGGACGAATGGGAACCCTAGGTTAGTTACCAAATCGTGTAAAACTGTTTACCGTGGCAACTAGTGCTAGGACTACAAAAAATGCGTGTACATCTCGTCTAACGGCTGAATAGGATAGAAACATGTTTCAACAATTGACTGAAAGATCTAGCGACGAGGACAAGAGCGAAAACGGTGTGCACATTGATTGAAATTGTGATTTTGAAAGAGATGGGGCGCAAGCAGTTATAATTGTGAAAATATTGCAAGTCCTCGGCCATAGGAGGGCCGTTAAATAGCAACAACCTCTATTAGAGTTGCAACCAATGTTTATTGTATTAGTACATTCATTTATCTTGAAAATGACGTGTAATTCATACAAATCTGTAAACAATTACGAAAACTACAGCTTACTTTGTGCAAACACCTACAGGATGAAAATGGGAAAAAAAATTAATTCGGCCACAGTGTGTTTTTTAATTCGGTAGTTAATGTGTTAAGGGACATCATAAAATATTCCACATAAATATGCTCAAACAATTTCATACTCGACCTGAACATCTACAAGCTATTTTTCATGAACTAGATGACACTGTCGTACCTAGATGTCACTATTCTAATTTGTCTGTTATCCAGGAAGAAGAATCTTCTTTTCCTGAGGTACAGTTAGCTTTACCTGTACCTGTAGTACAGCCTAGTGAATCTTGGCGGGACGTAACCATCTCTTCGTCGGTTACACCGCAACAGCATCAACAGATTGCTGAACTTCTACAATCTTATCCAGATGTGTTGACCGACGTTCCAGGTCGCACATCAGTCATTAGTCATGACATCACTCTTAACGATGATACTCCAATTCGGGTACATCCATATTCTGTTCCTCTACACTTTCTTACTAAAACTACTAAGGAACTTGAACAGATGTTATCTTTAGGAATTATTGAAACTAGTAATTCCCCATTTTCTTCTCCATTAGTTATTGTCCGAAAGAAGGACAATAACATTAGACTATGCGTCGACTATAGAAAATTAAATGCACAAACGATAGTTGATAGCAAACCACATCCACTTCTCGACGACTTACTGCCACGTCTATCGACTGCAACTATATTCACTAAGATAGACTTAACTAAAGGTTATTGGCAGATACCACTAACCGAAAAAGCTAAATACTACACAGCGTTTTCCACTCCGCAAGGTCTATACCAGTGGAATGTTATGCCTTTTGGGCTTGTTAACGCTCCAGCTACCTTTGTTCGCATGATGCGACACATTTTTTCAGGTAGACCAGACATTATTACATACATAGACGACATATGCTTATTTAGTTCATCTTTTGAGGAACATTTTTTGGGTCTTGAAAACGTTTTGGACACATTAAGAAGGAACAATTTAACTGCTAAACCCACAAAATTACAAGTAGCATTTCATGAAATAACTTTTTTGGGTCACATTATGGAGCAGGATATATCCGAACACTACCCAGTACGGTTTCTAAAATTTTAAACATTTCCGTTCCTCAAACGAAGAAACAGGTTAGAAGCTTGTTAGGTCTAGTCCAATATTACAGTAGATTCGTACCTAACTTGTCATCTATCACGGCTGTCTTGTCCTCATTATTAAAGAAGGACATGCCAGTGAAGGTGACATGGACTAGTGAGTGTAATAATGTTTTCCTTAATATTATTAACATATTTTCAAACCCACCAATCTTGAGACTAACTGATGCTTCCAAAAAGTTTATTCTCCGCACAGATGCGAGTAACTACGGCATTGGCGCATGTTTGCTCCAATATCATGACGACATCCTCCATCCAAACTTGTACGTCTCACGGAAACTGAAACCACCAGAAGTCAAATATTCAACTGTCGACCGCGAACTTTTAGCAGTGGTGTGGGCAATAACGAAGTTGGAAAAGTTCCTGCTGGGAGCCCCGTTCGTAGTACAGACAGACCAGAAAGCCGTAGCATCACTACGACGGGCGAATCATAAAAGTCCAAAGCTCACCAGATTCGCTATTCTCCTTCAACCTTTTGACTTCTCAATCGAGTACATCACAGGAGCAGATAACGTCCTGGCAGATACTCTATCTCGAAACCCTACTGATGTCGAGTCCTGAACGATATTAACTTCGTAGATACTTACTCAAAATAAATAGCACTATAATGGCTGTTCTATATAGACATGAACTATTGCCTACAATACAAGTATCTGCTTACTAAAGACTTTATATACGAAATGAATGAAATCAATTGACTCCATGTTCGTATTTACGCCAGGACTTTGCTGGATATCCTTTACTAATAAAACTATTGGACACATTTCCGGGCATCAAGTGAACATAATAGAAAACACTATCAAAGTAACTCAGTATGCGACATGAACTATTGATAATAACGTCGATACTTATGAACTGAAACACTTAAACATTTGTTTGTTAATTGGAATTCACAAGGATCAAGCCTACGTATGGATCATCTTATCCAACTTTAATTAATTTTAATTAAGTCGTTACAATAATGGAAATTAAAATGAAAGTGAGATAAATATTGAAGAAAAAAAATGAATGAAATTTGGAAAAAAAATTAAAGAAGAAAAAAAAAATAAGAACTCACATGATTCTTAGATAATGTTATTGTATGTAACTATTATATTATATAGTTAATAATTATGTGGATACATCACATACTACATTATTGTTTAAATTGGTTAATTTAGATAGGTATTAACAACTTAATACTAAACTTAATTAATGTCCAACACACATAACTAAGTTAAATTTATACATTACTTTTTTCTCCACTTTATTCTTTATTTATTTATTTCTCTCTTTAACATATCCTTTCATTTTTCTTACATTAGATTTTCAACAACTTTATTCTTATTCCACACTCAATATAATTAATTAGTTTAATTTTAGCTCTTTAGATTAGTCTGACATGACATTTCATTGCGACATATTTTGAGTTAATTAATTATTTAATTAGATATCAACATTAGCCATTCTCTTTTAGTTCATATAAAATTTATGTATAACATTTATTTATAATATGATCATTAATATATTAGATGACTGTTAGTTAGTCGACATGACCATGACGTCTGTTCTAGACAGAACATCGTAGGCCATATGCCGCATTTTTGGTTAAATTTTTTTGATATTGTTAAATTTTTTGATATTCATTCAGATAGGTTTTTGAAAAAAAAAAAATCTATCTAATAGATTTTTTTTCCCCCCGGTGGACAGGGAATTGTTACGGTAGATTAATTGGCATTGTCTGCTAGAGGTTAGCAGCATGCGATTTTAGGGGTTACAACGTTTAATGTAATGTAAAAAGTATTATTAGCCTAGTGAACGCTGTGACGTTTCAGCGTTGGTAGTCACGCACGGTGACCAAGAGACGGGACCCTTTTTCAAATGACCGTCAAACGGAGAAGACGTGTCTTTATATTCTTATAGTGTCGGGCAGGGAAAGCCACACAGTTATATTGTATTTTCTCATGGACATGGGTCAGTCCACTGTTATGATGAAGAAAGATGAAGTTACAGGTTAGTAATTGACTAAACCTTGTCGAGATGAATTAACAGTCCATTTTAATTAATACTAGTGCCAGACGCATAAACTCACTGTCGGTCGTTGGATTTTCCAACCACGCGTGCATATAGTTATGTCGTTCTGCCTAAAGTAATTCAGATTACGAGACAAAGGACTGATATGCAAGATAGCTAATTCAACATAGGATTCTAATTTATATTTGTGATATAATTCATGAGCAACGTACGATGTCTACAGAATGTATAATAAATTGTTTGTTTGGACTCTAGCCATGACTTATCCAGTCTATAAACATTTGGGAATTCAATCATCATTATCATGGTCTCAAGTTAATTTAAACCCACATTCGCGTACTTAACATCAAAGGCACGAAGCTCTAAAGAAGATGAACTGTAAACCCAGACTACACGATTGACTATCAAGCTCTCAACAATCCGTTGGGCTAATTTTACCGAACCGCCTGTAAAAACTGATGGCCGCCCCCAGCAACAAGGGGCCCATGTGGATAAAAAAAAAAGTGAAGGAGATGAGAGCGATATATATATATCCATGCTGCCTAGGGCACGCCATTACAATCTACACAGGGTAAAACAAATATTAACAATAAGTAAAATGCTAAACAAGATACATTACCATGTTAACTCTATCGTATATCAGTTCTACTGCAGCAGTAGTTTATCTATTATCATCATGACCTTTCACCTCCCAATGGCTTATGCTAAGTCTCCCTGTCCCGTGCCATTAGCTCAATCACTTTCATTTTTGTCTCCAGTGCTCTCCTCAAATGTGTTTTTCCATCTACCCCAACCATGAAGGTCCCAGGACTGCCTTGTAATGCTGTCAACAGGTTTTCTCAGAGTGTATCCTATTCAATGCCAATGTCTTCTCATCATCTCTTGTTCCATTGGCCCTTATTCTGTTCTTGTCCTCAGTTCCACATTGGTCATCTTGTCTTACCATTTCAGTCTTTCTATTCCATGCAAACACCCATTGATGAAAGCCAAGTCTGTCTATAGCATTAATAAAATTGTTCTATATTAGAATTCAAAGCTAGGGTTGCCCTAACATGCAAGGACTTGCTTACACAGCTTGTACAGTGACTCTGGGGCGAGGGGCCGGCTTGACTTTCCCAATGACAGGTGTAAGCTGGGGTGAACTTTGCCCTGAGGTCCTCTCTGTGTGTCTGGACAGTGATGACACTGCTGCTGGTGACTGCATACTGACTGTGGACCCAGCACCAGATACAACTCCAGGCGTGGGGCTTGGAGTGACCCGACTCATGTCAAGTGGCCTGGTGGTCCAGCTGGATGCTGCCATTGAAGTAATTAAAAACTTTAAATAGTATACTTCAAACAAATTTGATTAGTGCAAAAACACACTGGAAATTCTATCACAAGGGCAAAGCTGGAGTCAATGTATTAAAATATAAGTTAATAAACAAATAAGTGGCCTGCTGTAAAACTGGTACGGGAAGTAATATACAAATTCAAAAAGACAATGGTGGGGAATCAGTTTTACAAACTGACAGAATACTGGAAAGCCCGGATGTTTTACTTGTTTATTTCTTGTACTATTACCTAGCATTACCTGTGTTGTTTATTTTATTATCTTTCTGTATCACTCGTCATATAGCTGTTCAATTTATTCATCAGTTTTTCTAAGTGGTACCCATAGGCTTTCTCTCTTGACCTGTCTATGTTTTTTTGACACCTGTTTGCAACTGTGTCTAACAGCCAATGTATCAGTTCTGTCTAGTACTTAAGCCCAAATAGAAATTGTAACACAACTATATGCGTTAAACAAGTCCTCAAATATAACCAACATCCCATATATTAAACAATCTGAGATGGTTGGGATATGTATGCTGAACAGATGAAAGCTATCACAGAGACAAGGCAAATCTTCTCATTTTCTTATGTGCTCCCTATGGTGCATAGAGCCAACATTGTTGCTGAACCTCTTGCAGGTAGCCTGCATCAAAGTATTTATTTATCCTGCAGCAGTAGTTTATGTGGCAATGTGTTTTGCATCATTAGGTTGCCAAACAGTGGGAAACAAAGAGCCAGGGATCCAGACCCCCAGGACGACCCAGAGTCCGCTGGGAGGACAACATTAGACAATATTTGAAGGACCGAAGACTAGACTGGAACCAGGCAGGAGGAAGACAGCCGATAGGATAGTCTGGCGCTCTCTCTTCCAAACCTCTACACCTCACGGTAGAAGGGGAACGACTAAGTAAGTAAAGGTTGCCAAACAGAATAAATTCATAGCACTAACAGTGCATTCAAGAAGATGTGTAAAAAGAAGAAAAGGGTAAAGGATCCGGTTACACGCCCATTGAGAATATGGTGTTAGGCCCATATTTTCTTGACCATCGGCACACTAGGGGTGATGCGGTCAGCATCACGCCGGCCGCCTTTACCCTCCCAGAGTTGCTCTGGTACCCAATTTATGAGGCTGGGTCGAATATTAACACTCATGAGAGGAATGGAGAAGAACACTCAAGGAACTGAGTCGAAGAATGGAGAAGATCAGAGTGAGCAGGAAATAGCATTCAGAACTGAGAGACCATTACCAGGCAGTCCTTGTTCTAGTGTCCCCGGGGTAAGAGAGGTAGGGAGAGACCAAGGAACACACGGAGAAGAGAACTGGTGACAAATATGAAGGGGATGAAGAAGATATGAAAAGAGCTGATGGCACGGGACAGGAAGACTGATAAAATGCTCCAAGAGAGAATAAGTTTCATTCCTAAGAATAAATTGGGTAACATTTTTTGTTTTGTAATAAAAATACCCCATTCAACAAACACTACAATGATTATAATTAGAGTAATACAATGCCTAGTATTACAAACACCATATTACATTTATTTAATAATAATTTTTCTTTAGCCTTTATTCCAGACTGTATGATAAATATTTGCAAATAAAATGTGACATCCCAGGTTCATCCCGGACGAGCAGATGCCACAAAAGGGAATGTGTGCAAAGAAATATGTATGCAGTCTTTGCTGTAAGAATATCAGCGAGAGAGAATTATTAACAATGGCTCATCAAGAACTCTCTAAAAGTATGTTGTTGCTGCTGTTGTTTAACTGAAGCCGATGTGCTTTTCACTCTTCTGCAGCCAATACCAAGTTGAAGACTCCTTGGTATTATCTATCTACATATAAACATATAAGGAGGGGAAACACGAGGCCTGTAAACAGTAAATAAATAAACAAACAACAAACTAGGACCTTCAGAACAGCCCCCACCGCCTAGCCGCAGGTGGATAGTGGCGATTCGCTCCCGTGGCTTGGCGGTGGGTGCCGTTCGGAAGGTCCTGTTTTGATTCCCGGTAAGCCTATCCCTTCTGTTGTTTTTCTATTGTCTAGTCTTCTACTTCTTTATTTCTCACTGAGTGCCTGATAACATACCTTTGTGTGTTGTTTGTTTATTTATTTTTGGTATTATCTACACTGTAGATCTAGGCTCTTCCTGTGGCTTTTCTGCCAATTAGAAACATGCTGAGTTGAAGTCATGAACTCCAGTTTCTCCAGCTTGGTTTGCACTTAAAGGATCGTCACATCTGGTACCAAGCTAGGAGTAAGTAGCACATAGCATACTGTGCATTCCCTGCCATCCAAGGGGGCTCTCCAACTATGCAGAGCTAAAATACTGTGCTCTGGTTCTGGGCTCTCCCAAGGAATAGTCATGTCCTGCACAGAGCCACTTCTCAGCTCCCCCTGCCTATCACTGGGTCCATAGTGAGATCCTCCTGCATGCAGTCAACCAGGTCAAAGCCAAAGAATCACGTCTGGGGCTCAAGTGACTTCTCCAAGCTTAGTGTGCAGTGCTGGGTTCTCAACAAGTTTCACCACAGGGGGAATCCCTGGAAGTGTGTGGATGATTTCAAGAGTCAATGAGAGTGTAATTAGCCTCACAGACAGAGGTTCACTTCCACATATGTATATTGTAGCATTGTGCATAGCTGGTGGTCATTTAAAGATGAATCCAGATATGCCTCCATGCATCTAACAGTATGTCACACATCCATCTAGGCACATGTCACAAAATTAACAATGATACAACGTTAAAATATCTCCAATGATACAACGTAGGGATAAAAACTAATGCGTAAGCTGCTAGAATACATGATCGCCCACACCGCGGGTCATCACCCGCCATGGAAATTAAATTGTTGGACTTGAAGGCAAAACGATCAAAAGGAAAAATCTGACTGAACGCGTGCTTGAAACTAGCAATGCTAAAAGGACACAAATTGGTGGGGAAAGGAGGAAAAAGTCACGTCCCCAAGTTGACATAAAGTAAAGAAATCGACAAATGGGACCTTGGATATTATACGCCACAGTCATCTATTGGACGCTTTTGCTATAACTTAGCCCGTTTATTTGAATGCAGTGATGAGCGCGTTCCAGAAAATTCTAGAAAATATTTGAAAAGTCACTTTTCTTAATAATAATGTTAGGAATATAAAACCTAGCTGGCCGGATGGCCTATCTTGAGCAGTGAAATAATACGCTTTCATTTATACAGACGGACAGATAATACGAAAGATATTGACAAAAGACTGTGTTGTTCATATCAGCGAACGTCTGCATTGGGATAAAACATGTCACTAATTTTCAAAAAGTTGTGGCCTTGAAAGACGCAAGTGCTAAAATCTAGTGGAATGAAGAGACGGGGTGGGATGGTGAATTGTGGCTAAAAATAACTTTAAAGGCGAAATTGTGTAGGGGAAAGCAGGGTTGGTTCAAAAAAAAACAAGTGTGTTTTTTTGTGAAACGCAAGTAGAGACGGACGGACCAACAGACAATAAGGCATACTTGACTGAGGTCTGACTGAAATGACTTTGTGGTAGGATATTTGAATTTGAAAAAAGAAAAGGCAGCGATTGGCCATAGATGAAGATATTATCGGCGCTCAGACGCGCATTTTGTGCCATTCAGTATTAGCTGTCCTTGTAGACACAGTGAATTATCAAGTGGTGTAAATTCCGAGAAGCTATTGAAGTATTTAGAGGGACGCCATCATAAGGCCAGCAGCTCAGCTGAGTTTTGCTAGCATTTATTTAACTGTGTACTATATTCATATTTCTGGTAAGACTGAAATTATCTCTTTGTACATTTTAATATTTGTTTAAGGTTTCGAGTGATTTGATACTGCAATAGCATAATCTGTTCCTTACAACAAGTAAGGGTTCGCTCTAGACCCCCCGCCCCAGTTCAGGGTCTAGAGACAATAAAATACATAAACTCCAGCAAGGATTAGGAAGGACAGATCAAGTGTTGAGATCAGTGAAACATATCACCTATCCTATTTTATGGCAGGAAACTAATGAACATATTTCAGAATCTGTAGTCTGGGAGAACTTAGCCTATGTGAAACCAACTTGGTAAGATGTGTTGTTTGGTCAGAAAGATCTGACCCGTCTATGTGGTGTTGTTGTTGTGCAGTGTTGTGTCCAGCAATGGTTAGAGGATGGAATTTTGACACATGATTAATACTTTGATTGCAGAGCTGTGAGTTTCAGTTGGCACCAATGCGGTGTCAAATGAGTCGTTGAATTTTACCAGAGTGGACCCTTGCAGTAATATTTGGTCAGAGCAGCCTATTATAGCCCCCAAGCACGGAGAGGTGGGGCCACCATATTTCTGATAATTAGAAACACACCCATAAAAATTCCATCAATTAACTGGACACTGTGTAATCGCCATAGACAGGGAGTGATGAGGCCACCCCAACAGCACATCCATGAAAAGTTCTCCCACAATAGATTACTACTATAACCACTAATAAAATTAACTAGTCTAGTAACATATATGTACACACCTTGCATTTATTATGTAATATCCATGCATTTTTTCATAATTTCTAAAACCTTTCATATGTTCTGGCCAAAATAAAACCTTGGTCCAGAACAAATAAATGTAAGAAAATTACTATCAAAATTTTACACAACTGAGTTAGTTCCGTGTATTATAACATTTTATTAATATTATTAGACTTAGTAAATATCTGTGTGTGTGTCTGAAAACTACCACAACACATTACACATCATTACCCTAGACATTTAACGTAGTCACATTCATTTAGTAAAAAAAGATAGGTGTGAGGTCGTAGTGGTAGCAAGAAGGGCCTTCTGACAATTCACAGCTACATTTTATCTCAGGAGCCTTCACAGCTGACCTCATGCATCACACGTAGAAATATCATCATCATACAATACCATCAAACCCACTACATATATTGGGTGGCTCGGTCTCGGGATTTAAATTAATCACATATATTGGGGTCTCTTTGTCCCGGGATAATTAGCCCATTAAGTATAGTAGGATCTCCTGGGGGGGAGAATAAGATTAGGGGAACACATTATAAAAATTAAAAGTGTCCCTTAAAATTAAGTGTCCCTGAAAATAAAAGTTGGTGAATCTTCACAGCCAGTGGTAGTTAATTAATTAATTAGAATTATTTTAGATTAGAGTAATTATAAGTACTTTAGTAGTTGGAAATTTTATTTTGCACATTGCTAGATTTGTTTAAAAAGTATGGCGGAGCTGGCAAAATTTAGATCAGCTGCTGTGCTGACGGCAAAGGAGATGGGAATGGATGGTCAGATTTTAATTCAATATGTAACGGCTGAATGTGATAAATATATTGAAAGGGAAGATAGAAAGGTAGCTGAAGAGAAGAGGTTACAAATTGAGGCGGATAGAGAAATTAAGAGGCTGCAGATTGAGGCTGACAAAGAGGCTAAAGCATTGGAGGCAGAAGAAAAACGACAGCAAAGGGAAGCAGAAGATAAAAGATTGACTGCCGAAAGGGAGGCAGAAGATAAAAAGGCCGAAAGGGAAGCAGAAGATAAAAGATTGACTGCCGAAAGGGAGGCAGAAGATAGAAGGTTACAGAGGGAGCACGAATTACGACTCAGGGAGGTGGAGCTACAAGGCCAGGCTCCTGAAAATGGTGCCAGCCCTTTTGCCTCAGATGCTACGCCCAGTCTGGGAGCCTCAACATCAGCTATGGGGTTTCATTTAGACCATTTTGTTGAAAAAGACGATGACATAGAGGGGTACCTAGGACGTTTTGAGTTATTAGCTACTACATATGGGTTAGAGAGAGAGAGGTGGAGTTTAAAGCTATCACAGGGACTGAGAGGTACTTCTTACGAAGTCTTCGCAAAAATGAACAGAGAAGACCAGGAGAATTATGACATGTTAAAGCAGGCTTTGTTATTGAGGTACGAAAAAAATGGGGAATTTTATCGTAGGAAATTTAGAAATGCCAAACTGTTGTCTGGGGAGACATACCACCAATTCTCTGCCAGACTGGAAACCTATTTGGAGAAATGGACTGCTCTGGGGAAGACCCAAGATCTTAAAGAAATGATCATGATTGAGCAATTGAGAGAGTCCATGGCTCCAGACATGAGAAAATTTCTCATGGAACAAGGTGCAGAGAAGTTGGGAGAGGTTTTAAATGTCGCTGAAAGGTATCAGGCAGCCCAGGCAGAGGTAAGTGGTGCTAAAAATAAGCACATAGACAATTTTAAAGCTCCACAGCAATTTAATAAATTTGATACTAGAGAGCAGGGAAATAAAGGTAGGACAAACTTTGAACGGCCAAGAAATGACTACCGAGACAGAAACTCACAGTTCAATGACCAAAAATCCAATGAAAGAAAACCGTTTAACCAAGGAAAAAGATGGTGTAAATGGTGCAAGAAAGATAACCATAACACCGAATTTTGTAGAAGGAAACCTTCAAACATTGCTGCAATGAAGTCGGGGACTCAAAGATTAAAGGTTAATCCTAAGGGACAGCAGGAACCTTATCACCCTCCAGTTTGTGAGGATGTTATTTGTAATGGGGTCACCATAAGGTGCCTTTATGATACAGGTTTGGATTATGATTCAGTTGTGAAGTCTAGCCTAGTGGACCCAAGTCAGTATACCACAGAAACAGTGGAAATACAAGGGGCAACTAAGGACATACCACTCATGACACTTCCCATCGCAAGGATAACGGTGAAAACTCGCTATGTGGAAGGAGAAATCAGAGCAGCAGTGATAGATGAACCAATCTACCCTCTGATATTGGGGTGTAGATACGTCTTCTTGGGGAATCCCGAGAGACCTGTGATCATGGCGACAGTGCAGACCAGGTCACAGAAGAAGGAGGAAGAAAGTGAACCTATAAATGCTCATCCAGAGGAGATGAGGAAGGCGCAGGCTGAGGATAGGACACTCAAGCCATGTTTTAAAAAATTGCCCAAATGCCACACACCTCCGAGCAAGGGGGAATATTTTATGAAGAACAAACTCTTATACAGGAAGGCCGGAACTGGAACAAATGGTCACAACCAGCTGGTTCTTCCCACTTCATATAGGGATAAAGTGATGGAACTCGGGCATGCGATTCCCTTCAGTGGTCACATGGGGATCAGCGCCACAGGACAGCGTATAGCTTGTCATTACTTCTGGCCAGGGATAACGGAGGATATAAAAAGATATGTCAAATCCTGCCCAGAATGTCAAAGGGTAGCTCCAAAGCACTGGACTGCTCCTGCAACTCTAGGGGAAATGCCCATAGTGGGAACACCTTTTGAGAGGGTTGCAGTGGATATTGTGGGACCTCTCACTCGGACCAAGAGGAGGAACAGTTACATCCTTACTCTGGTGGACACTTGTTCTATGTGGGGAGAGGCGGTAGCCCTGCCATCAATTGATTCAAAACATGTAGCAGAGGCACTACTTACAATATTTACCCGATTAGGATTCCCGCATCAAATCTTGACGGATAATGGTTCTCAGTTCAAGGGGAAACTAACGGAAGAAGTTTTTAAGCTATTTCAAGCCAGACACTTTCATTGTAGTCCGTACCATCCGCAAGGGAACGGCCAGGTAGAGAGGTTCAACGGGACTCTCATTTCTATCCTGAGAAAGCTGGCACACGAAAAAACCGGATCTGTGGGATCAATTCCTGCCCGCCGCATTGTTTGCGTACCGGGAGGTACCACATAGTTCAACCGGGATGGCTCCCGCAACTCTGCTATTTGGGAGGCCAATAAAAGGTCCATTAGAAGCGCTATTAAGGACCTGGACAGATGAGAAGGCGGAAGAGACTGTTACCTCATCTTATCAATACGTGAACGAACTGACCACTCGTTTGAAAGCTGGATGGAAACTGGCAAATGATAATTTGAAACAAGCCAGGAAGAAACATGCAGCATATTTAATAGGAAGGCAAAGGACAGAGAACTGGCAGTGGGAGAGAAGGTGCTGCTTCTACTACCCGGGAGCCAGAATAAATTACAAATTGGATGGCAAGGTCCATATACGGTTCTAGAGAAGGTGTCTAGAACAAACTATAAAATTGACAAAAAGGGGAAGGAGAAAGTTTATCATGTAAACCTGTTAAAGAAGTATCTGGACAGACCACTCCAGGAAAGCACCCCCTTACTGACCTTGGCTATCGCAACTCAAATGCAAAAGGAACCACTCACCTCACATGAATACCCATTACATCCTTGTGAAACAGCCGCACAGGTAAAAGTCAGTAATCACCTGACTAAAAACCAGAGGGAGAGAGTTCAACAGGTTCTGGAGGAACATACAGATGTATTAACAGATAAACCAGGCCATACAAATTTGCTACAGTATGACATGAAACTGGTAGACTCAAACCCAATCTGTATGAGAGCCTATTCTATTCCGTTCGCGAAGGAGAAGGCACTGAAGGAAGAAATAGATTATTTGTTGAAGGAGGGGATTATTTCACACAGTGAATCATCTTTTAGCTCTAGTGTCATATTGTTGAGAAAACCGTCTGGGGAACACAGACTGTGCATAGATTACAGGAAACTGAATGCTGTCACAGAAGGACAAGTGGATCCATTACCAGACACAAAACAGTTATTTGCCAGACTGAACAAGGCAAAATACTTTTCAAAGGTGGATCTTAGTAAAGGCTATTACCAGATCCCAGTGAAGCCTGAAGTGAGACCTTATTTGGCCTTTAGCACTTTGGATGGACATTATGAATTCAACATGCTACCATTCGGACTGAAAAATGCTCCGAGTGTATTTTCAAGGATGATGCACAAATTGTTGGATCCCCTGAATAACCCATGTATCACGAATTTCATGGATGATATTCTAGTCGCCACAGAGACATTTGAAGAACACATTGAAGCTCTAGAAATGTTATTTAGTAGGCTTAGGGAGGCGAACTTGACTGCTAGGCCAACAAAATGTTGCATTGGATGCAAAGAGTTGGAATTCTTGGGACACACTGTATATCAGGGTAGCATGACCCCTGATCCCAAGAACTTGGAAAAACTGCAGAGAGCACCTAGACCACAAACAAAAAAGGATGTGCGATCATTCGTGTCGTTATGCGGATTTTATCAAAAATATATCAAAGATTTTAACTCTATTTGTGCTCCTCTGACTGATCTGACTCGCAAGGGACTTCCAGATAAAATTAATTGGACTGCGCAAAGTGAATTAGCGTTCCAAGAATTAAAGGAAAAACTCACTAGCAAGCCTATTCTCAAACTGCCTGATTTGACACAGGATTTTGTCTTAAGAACCGATGCAAGTAATGTAGGACTCGGAGCGGCTTTGTTGCAAAGATCATCTTCACCTGATGGGGAACTGAAACCAGTCGCTTATGCAAGCCGCAAATTGAATAAGGCGGAACAAGGATACTCCACAAGCGAAAAAGAATGTTTAGCGTTAGTCTGGGCAATAAAGAAGTTTCAAATCTATCTGTATGGTAGGACTTTTGTGGTCGAGACGGACCATCAGCCTCTCGTATTCTTATCTCAGGCTAAGCATGAAAACGCAAGATTGCTGAGGTGGTCTTTACTGCTTCAACCTTATCAGTTTAGTATCCAATATATCCCAGGCAAATTGAATGTCGGTGCAGATTTCCTCAGTCGGCACCCCTGTGATCAAAATTAGAGTAATGGCAGGCGTAAGGAGAGATTTTATCTATGTGTATCACTGGTTTTAGAACTTGCCTTAGGCATGTTTTCAAGTGGGGAGATATGTCACAAAATTAACAATGATACAACGTTAAAATATCTCCAATGATACAACGTAGGGATAAAAACTAATGCGTAAGCTGCTAGAATACATGATCGCCCACGCCGCGGGTCATCACCCGCCATGGAAATTAAATTGTTGGACTTGAAGGCAAAACGATCAAAAGGAAAAATCTGACTGAATGCGTGCTTGAAACTAGCAATGCTAAAAGGACGCAAATTGGTGGGGAAAGGAGGAAAAAGTCACGTCCCCAAGTTGACATAAAGTAAAGAAATCGACAAACGGGACCTTGGATATTATACGCCACAGTCATCTATTGGACGCTTTTGCTATAACTTAGCCCGTTTATTTGAATGCAGTGATGAGCGCGTTCCAGAAAATTCTAGAAAATATTTGAAAAGTCACTTTTCTTAATAATAATGTTAGGAATATAAAACCTAGCTGGCCGGATGGCCTATCTTGAGCAGTGAAATAATACGCTTTCATTTATACAGATGGACAGATAATACGAAAGATATTGACAAAAGACTGTGTTGTTCATATCAGCGAACGTCTGCATTGGGATAAAACATGTCACTAATTTTCAAAAAGTTGTGGCCTTGAAAGACGCAAGTGCTAAAATCTAGTGGAATGAAGAGACGGGGTGGGATGGTGAATTGTGGCTAAAAATAACTTTAAAGGCGAAATTGTGTAGGGGAAAGCAGGGTTGGTTCAAAAAACAAGTGTGTTTTTTTGTGAAACGCAAGTAGAGACGGACGGACCAACAGACAATAAGGCATACTTGACTGAGGTCTGACTGAAATGACTTTGTGGTAGGATATTTGAATTTGAAAAAAGAAAAGGCAGCGATTGGCCATAGATGAAGATATTATCGGCGCTCAGACGCGCATTTTGTGCCATTCAGTATTAGCTGTCCTTGTAGACACAGTGAATTATCAAGTGGTGTAAATTCCCAGAAGCTATTGAAGTATTTAGAGGGACGCCATCATAAGGCCAGCAGCTCAGCTGAGTTTTGCTAGCATTTATTTAACTGTGTACTATATTCATATTTCTGGTAAGACTGAAATTATCTCTTTGTACATTTTAATATTTGTTTAAGGTTTCGAGTGATTTGATACTGCAATAGCATAATCTGTTCCTTACAACAAGTAAGGGTTCGCTCTAGACCCCCCGCCCCAGTTCAGGGTCTAGAGACAATAAAATACATAAACTCCAGCAAGGATTAGGAAGGACAGATCAAGTGTTGAGATCAGTGAAACATATCACCTATCCTATTTTATGGCAGGAAACTAATGAACATATTTCAGAATCTGTAGTCTGGGAGAACTTAGCCTATGTGAAACCAACTTGGTAAGATGTGTTGTTTGGTCAGAAAGATCTGACCCGTCTATGTAGTATTGTTGTTGTGCAGTGTTGTGTCCAGCAATGGTTAGAGGATGGAATTTTGACACATGATTAATACTTTGATTGCAGAGCTGTGAGTTTCAGTTGGCACCAATGCGGTGTCAAATGAGTCGTTGAATTTTACCAGAGTGGACCCGTGCAGTAATATTTGGTCAGAGCAGCCTATTATAGCCCCCAAGCACGGAGAGGTGGGGCCACCATATTTCTGATATTGTCCCCAAGCACGGAGAGGTGGGGCCACCATATTTCTGATTGCCCCCAAGCACGGAGAGGTGGGGCCACCAGATCTCAGCACCAGAGCTACACCTTCAAGTTAAGTGAGCGCCTGGTCTGCTGAGAGTTCACCAACTCAACTTAATTAGAAACACACCCATAAAAATTCCATCAATTAACTGGACACTGTGTAATCGCCATAGACAGGGAGTGATGAGGCCACCCCAACAGCACATCCATGAAAAGTTCTCCCACAATAGATTACTACTATAACCACTAATAAAATTAACTAGTCTAGTAACATATATGTACACACCTTGCATTTATTATGTAATATCCATGCATTTTTTCATAATTTCTAAAACCTTTCATATGTTCTGGCCAAAATAAAACCTTGGTCCAGAACAAATAAATGTAAGAAAATTACTATCAAAATTTTACACAACTGAGTTAGTTCCGTGTATTATAACATTTTATTAATATTATTAGACTTAGTAAATATCTGTGTGTGTGTCTGAAAACTACCACAACACATTACATATCATTACCCTAGACATTTAACGTAGTCACATTCATTTAGTAAAAAAAGATAGGTGTGAGGTCGTAGTGGTAGCAAGAAGGGCCTTCTGACAATTCACAGCTACATTTTATCTCAGGAGCCTTCACAGCTGACCTCATGCATCACACGTAGAAATATCATCATCATACAATACCATCAAACCCACTACAGCACAATCAATAATGGAGACATACTCCTGCGCAAACTCTGTGTTGTACTACACTTAAGGAGGTGGACGGTACTGAAAACTGGATTTTACGTACAAAATATCGATTTTTTACTTTTGAGCTTATTTTATTAAATAATCATCGAGGAATCGAATGAGCAAGGTTTTATAACATAAAAAATGCATTTGATGTATCAAAAAGCATATTTTCTGTACCCACCCCCAGCTATGATTTGCAAATTTGTGCCGAAAATGCAAGATTTGTCGCTCAATAATACCTTAGTTACCCTGTCCATATCGGGGACTATTTGGTATCGATACACAGGGAATTTCATTGTCTGCCGTAATATCGCAAATTCGAAACTATTTTTTTCTCATAGCTCTGAGTGAATTGTGTTTGAAAATTTCAGTAATTTTACGCTAATTGCCTTATAAGGAGTGGTCACGTGGTGACCTCATTCCCTCATTCCCGACTCATTGAAGACACAAACGTAAACAACTGTTTTGATTGGTCATAACAACATTCTGGCTGCGTGCGCAAATGTGGAAGAAGCAACAGCCATTTCCGCCCATCAACAATTATTGTTTGCTGCATGTTCGATATTTTTCTTGTTTAAATTTCAGTGAATTGTGTTCTATTACTTCAAAATGGGAAGAATAAGTAAGAGATCAAAGCAAATATCTGCTGCCAGGTTGCGTCGACAGTATGTGATTTCTACTAGTGGTAAAGGTAAGACAGAATTAGCGGTGAATAATACACAAACTGATAGGCCTACACAAACAACATGGAATTTCTGCATACCAGTATCCGATAGGCCTATGGTTAATATTGCAGATCCAGTAGTGCCTGGCCCAAGTCGATCTGATATAAAAATTAACTTGAGCACGAGCAAGAATGTTGCATCTCATAATACTGTCTTCTGCGCCCAGCCTAAACCTACGTACAAAACCATTGTGGACATTTCTTTCTTCAACCTTCTTAAAAATGTGTGTTGCAATTTTTGTAAGCAAAGCACATTGCAAACAAGAACTGACAACACCAAGTCTAAGGGTTTCTCTCTCTTTCTGGAAGTTGTGTGTCACACATGTGAAAAAGCAATTTCTAGAACGTACACATCCGAGAGGGAACCAGCAGGCCGTGGCCCTCGTGGACATGCAATCAACAAATCTGCTGTTCTTGGTGCCCTCATGTCTGGAATGGGCCCATATACATTTAATCTCTTCTGTGAGAACCTAGACCTCCCTGGCCTGCACCAGAAAACATTTCATAAATATGCAGATCAAATTTTTGATCATTTGGATACCATGCACTCTACAGTATTTCAACGTTCCGTCAGCATCGTCCGAGCTAAACACGCTAAGAGTCAGCATCGTACCATTAATAAAAAAGAAGTCATTGACATCGCTGTCAGCTTTGATGCAACATGGCTAACTAGAGGTCATAAGTCACTGATAGGTGTTGGCAGTGTTATTGACATCTTGACTGGCATGGTCATCGATACGTATGTTATGTCTTCCTTCTGTCACACCTGTGAGACTACTGGACAGTGGCAACTGAAAAATCAGCCTGACAAATTTGAAAAATGGAAAGCAGAGCATCAGAAGGACTGTTGCCGTAATTACGAAGGGTCAGCCGGAATGATGGAGGTAAAAGCCTGTGAAGTTCTCTTTCTTCGTTCAGTCGCAAATCACAAGCTACGCTACACTCAGGGTTCATAGCAAATTTCTTCAAGCATTTTCCAGGCTTTTTCCAGGTCCAGCACGTGATTTTCAAGGATGGGAAACTCTAATATTTTCCTCATCTAATTTTCTCAGATATAATTATCACTTTGCTGATCAGCAATCCGGAGCATTACCGTCTCCCATTACCAAGGGTGTTTGAAGATTTCTTTAAAAAGAACTTTTTTTTTTTAAAATTCATAAAAGATTGAAAAACAGACATCTTTTCCAAGTTTTTAGTGAATTTGTTCAACATCAGCGCAATAAAATGTTAGTGACATGGATGGTAATGAATAAAATAAGCTTGATTGACGTATTGATTTAACGATTAACCACGTATATCAACGTAAAAGGCTAATAAAATTGGAATAAAATGTTAAAAAAAAACTATTTTTCGTGTTTGTCTTTTTTGAATGTATTCTGCATCTGTGGCATCTGACAATGAGCGTTTGTAAATGTTTGAGTAGTTAAGTACCTCTAGTTGGAGTCTGAGCTGCTTTTTTCATTAACTGGGGTTGAAGTTGTAGCTGTAGGCCTCTGCAAGAGTCTTTGTCAACGATCCACGTTGATAATCCTTGACTGTGTAATATAACTTGAAGCAGGGTATCAGGCATAGAGGTACATTGCAATCTGGGCAGTACATGCAAGTCTGGCTTCTGTTCCCTGCAGCCTTACACACTTTACAGTCTGGTTTGTACCTTGCCCTTTCATATTTATCAATGAAGTGGTGCTCAGTAAGTCGTGTTGTTGTGACCTGTGGTTTTCAAGGTGTCACATTGCGTCGAAGAATAGCAGGTTCAATAAGAGTCATACTGACATCCTGATCTTCACTTTGATCTTTTTTTTTGTAGAGTTGGCAGTGTTGTAGGTTATGTGCCCATTGACCAGGGCAGTTTCAACTAAGAAATAATACAAAAATAGGATCTGTGTGAGTAGGGGTAGCTTGCACCTAGTTGGCTGAAGTTTCCACACCTCCCATACTTTTGATGTATTTTTCTGCAAGCACTGGCTTCTGAATTGTTCTGCCCTAAAGAATTTGTGTTTCTAACTGTCTTGTTTATATTATCATTGGAGTGAACAGTGGATATAAGGTTAAATCTTTTCGTATCATGCCAGGTGACTGTCGGCATGCCTTATCTTCTGTCGCTCAAAACACAGGATGATTTGTCTTTTTCAATTTGAGTTGTTTTTTCTTCGGTCTGAATTTCAGGTCTTGAAATAAAGCTGAAGGCTGAATCAAAACTACCACAGAAGAGAATATGTCCCTTGTTGCGTATGAAATTTGAATTAAAGCTATTTTTTTCACTGAAAAAAAAAAGTCCAAATAATCTCAGCTCTCAAGAGTTTTTTCCTTGGTCACATATGATGTCACATCTGTAGGTCTCCTAGTAGTGTTAGTTTTAATTAAAAAAAAAAAAAAAAGGGAACACAAATAACTTATGAGTAGGCCTAAGCTATGTATATTTACCAATTCAAAATTCTAAACGCATACATAATACAGTCAAACAATATTTAACTAGAACAAAAGGTAATATATATAGTAATTGGGAGGGTAATACTTATGATAACTGGAGACCTTTACACCCCCCCCCCACATCTTTACTATTTTTGTTGGGTTTTGTTTCGTTTGTTTGTTTGGATTTTTTTTTTAAATTTAATTTAATTTTTTTTTAAATTTTAAATAACATAGGCCTATCCACAAAATTGCTGATTTTCATTTATCCTCATTACAGTGATTTGACAGATGTGAAGCCACTTTCGTGTATCGAGGGTTATTCATGTTATCTGAAATTGAAAACAAGTAGGCCTAGGCCTATCCTAATTAGCCTATAACCCTTCAGAGGTAGAACGGGATAAGTCTTTTCATCATAAATATAATAAAAAAGCATTCAAAATATATTTATTTCCAAAAAATGTGGTGAAATAAACAGTGGGACATGGGTCTGATAACAGGGTAGGCTATAGGATATGGAATCGCCATCAATTTTTATTCCTGACCATCTTAAACTGTGTCAAACATATTCCCGTATGCAGAGGTAAACCAAGAAATTTCGTTCAAACGCTTGCTTATAGGCTAATTTTGGCCATGGTTAAAAATTAAACTGTAAAAAGGCCTACATTGTAAATACAGACGCAAGTACAGTAGGTCTATCTATAAATTGGACTTATTTAAATAGATTTTATAAATGAGATAAATGAATTTATTACTTACGACGAGTGCTAAAAATAAATCTGCGTTTACGTCGTTAACGCAAAGCGCCGAAAACTTCTGGAAATGATTTAATGCGCAAAGGGAAGTAAAAATTGTATGGTAACTTTGCGCAAAGGGAAGTAAAAATTGTACGGTAACTTTACAATTTTTACTTCCCTTTTCGAACTTCCATTTCCAGAAGTTTTCGGCGGTTTCGTTTTCGGCGCTTTGCGTTAATGGCGTAAGCGCAGATTTATTTTTAGACTCGTCGCGTCTGTTGTTGCGAAAAATACCATCAATAACCAAAAAATGGACACAAATTAACGAACTTTCGATTTCGTATTATTTTTCAAGGTCCGATGCGGAAAATTCAAGGCTTTTAGCCATTTTTCCAGGCTTTTCAAGGCCTGGAATTTTTTTTTTCGTTTTCCAGGTTTTTCAAGGTTTTTCCAGGTCGCTACGAACCCTGTACACTGTTTTGCTATCAGATGGCAATTCCAAGGCCTACAACAGACTCTGCGACATCAAACCGTATGGACCAGAAGTTGACATAACCAAAGAAGAGTGCGTCAACCATGTTGCAAAGCGATTAGGCACTGCACTGAGGACACTGATTACTGACTGCAGGAAACAAAAAGTCACCCTTGGGGGAAATGGCCGTGGTCGTCTAACCCAAGATTCCATACAAAAATTGTGTATTTACTACACCAGGGCCATCCGCAAGCATAGTACAGCCCCAGAGATGAAACAAGCCATCATGGCTTCTCTCTACCATGGGTATTCGACAAACGACAAACCCCAACATAATTTGTGTCCCCCAGGCAAAGACTCCTGGTGTTTCTATCAGGCTTCCATCGCCAAAGGAGAAGCTGCCGGACCACACGAGACCAAGGTTCACACTCCGCTAGACTACAACCTGCTCCATAAGCACTTAGCCCCTATTTATGAGCGTCTTACTGATCAGCATTTGCTGAAGCGATGTCAGCTAGGTGCTACACAAAATGCAAATGAAAGCCTACACAATGTTATATGGAGTCGTTGCAGCAAGCGGAAATTTGTGTCATTAAAAAAAGCCAAATTCAGTGTCCTTGTGGCCGTTGGAGAGTTCAACTTTGGTCCATCAGCCAGTGCAGAAATAAAAAGGCTGTGTGGTCAAGCATCTGGAACAAACTCAATATGCCTTGGACAGGTGCGACTGAGGAAACTTCTGGCCAACAGCCAGAAACATGAGGCTGACAAACTTGTAAAAAGAAGAAAAATTAGGCAAGAGGCAAGACAAAGGCGAGAGGAGGAACTGCAAGAAGCTGAAGGAGGTGCAGCATATAGTCCTGGAGGATTTTAATTATATTCAGCCCCCCGGAATGGAGTATATTGGACAAGACAAGGCACTCGGTGAGTAAAATGCACTTTTCTTAAAACTAACATTTTATTAACCAAAAATTGTATTACTAACAAACTATCTAATAGATCAATCTAAAATTTGGCATGCATGTAGTACACATATATACCTTTAAATTGTCACATGCTTTTTTTGATATTTTGGTAATTTGCTTTGATATATTTTTTTAAAATATTTTTTTTTTCATTTTTTTTCATACAAATAAAGTGCATTTTTTTTTAATCATTAAAAATAGAATTTTAAACTTATCAAAAAAAGCATGTGACAAATTGTTTTAATTGTCAGTCACAATATGTGTGTGCAATTTGATAAAGTTTGGTCAATGGTAAACATAAGATTTTTGCTCTTGAAAATTGGTGAAAAACCCAATATGGCAGTTGTTGTTTTTTTTGGGTTACCATGTAGAAGGAAAGAAGAAAAATTAGGCAAGATAAAGGCGAGAGGAGGAGCTGCAAGAAGCTGACGGATGTGCAGCATATAGTCCTGGAGGATTTTAAACACATTCAGCCCCCCAGAATGGAGCATATTGGACAAGACAAGTCACTCGGTGACTAAAGTGCATTTTTCTCAAAACTAACATTTTATTAACAAAAAATGTTATTTTTAACAAACTATCTAATAGATCAGTCTGAAATTTGGCATGCATGTAGTACACATATATACCTTTAAATTATCACATGCTTTTTTGATATTTTGGTAATTTGCTTTGATATATTTTTTTAAATATTTTTTTTCATACAAATAAAGTGTAATTTTAAAAAAAAATCATTAAAAATAGAATTTTAAACTTAATCAAAAAAAGCATGTGACAAATTGTTTTAATTGTCAGTCACAACATGTGTGTGCAATTTGATAAAGTTTGGTCAATGGGAAACATAAGTTTTTAGCTCTCGAAAAGTGGTGAAAATCCAATATGGCGGATGTTTTTTTTTTGGTTACCATGGTAACCACATGTTTTTTAACAAAATAAACTGTGGAATTTGGTTCATGGACATACACTGTGTCTATTGAGCACATAAAAAGTTTGAAAATGTTATTAGAACAAAAGTTAGTTTTCACTGTAGGGGAACCCCTTAAACAGCCACAAGATGAAAACTACTTTATGCCTCAAAATTTGTCACTTGGTTTAAAAATACAGATTTTGAGGTGTTTATATTTTGAGGAACTTATGGTTCTTTGCTATTAAATGGCATAGATCACATGTGTCAAGAATGATCTTGCACACATTTTATACAAATTACAGATTGTTGCATTGTTCTACAACTTAGATATGCCAAATATGCACTGATTTTGCCTGATACATCACACAAGCCTATTTTTATTATTACGATGCTGCCATCATAAGACATTATATTTACTGTTCATGGACAAGATTCTCTTTATTTATGAGTTGTGGAAATATGATATAGCATCAGGCGACCTATTACTCTTAAGGGTTTTACAGGCAGTGTGGTACAACAAGACCATACCAAAGGATTGGGAGATTGCCATCATAACACCAATTTTCAAAAAGGGTGACAATCGACAGTGTGGAAACCATAGAGGCATATCCCTTCTCAGTGTCCCTGGTAAAATCTACTCGAGAACCCTAGAGCAGAGACTCCGATGCCTAGCTGAGCCACAATTGGATGAGGTCCAGTGCGGATTCCGAGCAAACCGAAGTACTCAAGACCTAATCTTCACACTCAGACAGCTGAGTGAAAAGGCCCTTGAGTATAAGAGTGAGATCCATCTTTGTTTCATAGATCTGGAAAAGGTGTTTGACAGGGTCCCATGGAGCAAACTTTGGGACTGTTTGGCAAGGAAGAATATTCCAGCACCTCTGATTCATGCTATACAGAGCTTCTACAAGTCTTGCAGAAATTATGTGAGGACAGCAAACCATAAGTCAGAAGAGTTCAGGACTACCACTGGTGTAAGACCAGGTGATATCCTGTCACATTTTCTTTTTATACTCCTCATGGATGATGTTATCAAGTCATGTAAGGAAAGAACAAGAAAGTATTCAGTGGGGTACTGGAAGATGAGACAAGTATGTATTTCAGAGCTGGCATTTGCTGATGATGTTGCCCTGATTGCTAAATCAGAGGCACATCTCCAATCCAACCTGCAAGTCTGGAAGGAAGAGCTGGAGAAGAGAGGGATGGTCATAAGCAGCTCTAAAACAAAATCCATGGTGATATCACGAGAAGAAAGAAGACATCAGATTAAGCTGGGAGAACAGGTCCTGGAGCAGGTCGACCACTTTAAATACCTCGGAGCTATTATAGACCTAAAGGGAGGCATCAAAGAAGAGTTGGCCACTCGAAAAGCAGCAGCTGGGAGACTTTTTCAGGCCATAAATCGAGGATTCCTCAGCAAGAGAGAGGTTGGTAAGAAAACGAAGATGGCCATATACCGCTCCACCTATGTCCCAGTCTTGACATATGGATGCGAGTCATGGGCAATGACTACAAATCACAAAAGCCAAATCCAAACCTCAGAAATAAGGTATCTGAGGAAGGTGGTTGAAGTAACAAGAAGAGACATGGTATGCAAACAGACGATACGTCAAGGCCTTAAATCCTACCCCCTGCAGACCCAAGTAGAACAGTCCCAATTAAGATGGTTTGGCCATGTCTGCAGAATGGGAGAAGATCGGCTACCACGACAAGCATGGGAAACAAAGAGCCAAGGATCCAGACCTCCAGGACGACCCAGAGTTCGCTGGGAGGACAACATTAGACAATCTTTGAAGGACCGAGGACTAGAATGGAACCAGGCCAGGAGGAAGACAGCCGATAGGATAGTCTGGCGCTCTCTCTTCCAAACCTCTACATCTCACGGTAGAAGGGGAACAACTAAGTAAGTAAGTAAGGAAATATGTTATGCTTGAAGAACTTTATCAATGGTGGATTTACTGTGTGGCTCTGCTAAAATGTTCTCCTACCCCCAGTTCCTGCATATGGTTTCTTCAGTGCAGATTTATGTGGCTTCTTGTTCAAATCTGGTTCACTGGCAAGGACAGCCTGATACGGTGACTGGGGATGAATCATGTCCGGGTCAATAACGTACTTGTTGAACTCGCTATCATCATCATCCTCTTCAACATCATCTTCATGATCAGAGTGAATTTCCTGAGGTGCTGATGAAATATGGATACAAACTCAAATGTAAGAAAATGAAGTTAACATTGCAGGAAGCTCTGTCCGGTTATACAATAATCTAACATACATGCCACACACTATTGTTTACCCATAATCTGTACAATGTTCTTGCGTTGTCAGATGTGTACGCCCCGTACATAATTTCTGTACAGGTTTTTTCGCCTAATTATTAAATATATATATATAAATCAATCGCCTTGCACTACACTATAGCCGATATTTGCGTCGTGAGATTCTGCGAGATGTTAGGCCACGTTAAAAAAATATCAACCAATAAAATCTAGCTGCCTATTTTTCAATTGATGCAGGATTTGCGAGGGACTGCGTGGTGTGTCGTTTATTCATCACTTTTCGCTAATGCTGACGGCAGCCAGCACGTTACCGATTATTTTAACGATTACGTCGCATTGAGCATAATATATTATTTACGGCTGCTTATAAGCAAAGAAAATAAAGTGGATAACACTACATATTACTTGATTTCACTAAAACTTGTAGAATCTGTGTAAGAAATGTACATTTTAATAATAATATAAAAAGAAATATGAAACTGAAACATAAAAATTACGAAAGCAAGGCACATTTGTATCTTAACCCGATCACAGCCCCTGGCAAAGTTTTTTTTGGAGTTACTTCTCTTCTAAGTTTTATTTTCCTATCTTTAAAATCATTCTGATTTGTCTTTGGTAGATATATCATTATTAGTATTACGATCATCCAGCGAGTTATTTTATTAAATAATTAATACTCTCAATGGCTGTCATATTGACGATTGAAACTAGTCATATGGGTATTTAAAACTGCCAATTAGACTAAAATGGCTATTTTCATATTTGAAGTTCGGTAGAAAATAAATTACGCTAGCGCCAGTTTATATTGTCGCAGCAAATTATGAGCTTTTTATTTTTTCTAATTTATATGATAACGTGATTTTATTATTTTGTAAATTACATCAAATATTTATTGAACTAATTCTAAACCGCCCAAGAAATGTCCCCATTCCATTTCATATAACAGGATAATATAGTTTAGTTCAATTTTTCTTTTTGCAATAATAATAATAACGAAGTAGTAAAATTAGTTGTGAGAACAGTGGAACGTGTCTACTTCTTCTACGTCATCCTTGAACGTCGTTAAGATTAAGGTTTGGGTTTAGGATGTCTAACCCATAACCCTAATTAGTGTCTCAGAATTCTTTTATAAGGTCCTATCGAACACAGGATTTCCTGGTCTGTTAGTTAATTAAGTGCAGACATAGACTAAATGATGATATTATCGCATCGTTTTTACAGTATAAAATAAACTCAGACATTTATTGTTTGAGTTTTAAAATAAGTGAAGATTCGCTTTAAAAGGCAAAGTCCCCATGCCACAATCATAATGCAGCTGTAATTGAAAAAATTGTTACACGAATTAACTCTTTTGATAGATTTTTTCACTTTTTTTTTTGTACAGGTTGTGTGGGTCTTTGTACAGGGTTTTTGAATTTTTTGTACAGGTTTTTCATCTCCGATGTGTGGCATGTATGATCTAACATCATAATTTTGTCCTTTTATGAATCATAATTTAAATTTACAGCATTTTAATTAAAAAAAAAAAAATAAATAAAAACATAAGGCAGTCCTTTTTCTGGAACCCCCAGAGCAGAAGAGAAAAAAGAAAACCCCAAAAAGCACGGGAATAAGAAAAAAAAAATTAAAGAAGACATGACAGAAACCAGCAGAGTGGCTAGGATATGATGCCCTTGGGAGATCTGGTGAAGGTCAAAGTTCCACTGAGAAATGGCAGGCAAGGACAAAGAAAGAGAGAAGTCAACAAAAGAACCAATGAAACCAAAAAAAATATATTATATAGAAAAAAACAGGGTCGAGGGACAGCAGCACGCTTGCTTTCACAGCTGCTGTCATGTTAAGAAAAGTTTTTACTACACAAGTGATATTATCAGCTTGCACAAAATAAGTAAAGGGTCCACCACAAAAACCTAACATACTTTAGACAACCTTACACCAAAATGGAAGTAGAGATGGTTGGCTAGTCTTTTTTATAGTACTGGCAAAACAGAAGTGTCAAAATGAAGCACTGAAAAGCTACACATTATGCTTGTGCCACAGAGGTATATTAAAAAAAACATAATGAGTCTGTGATTAAACTATGCTGTCTGTTCTGGTACTACTTCAACAGCACTCTTCACAATGAGACATGCTTACCAACAACTGGATACCCTTCTGTAATCTTCACAATGAGACATGCTTACCAACAACTGTTATACTTCTGTAATATTCACCTATGGGCTGGAATGACACACTTGGGAGATGAGCCCCTGCCACCATCTCTGGCGCTACCTGGGCTAGGGCCTCTGTGTACTTTGGTGGGGGTGGATGATGGAGGGATTCAATGGGGCCCTGAAGAGGGTGACTTGGCCATCTGGCAGGGGCACTGACAGAGCAGGCATTGGTGGACGCTGACATCACAGCTGCAGAAATATACAAATGCTCATAATGGATTACATCAAGATTTAAGTTAGCAATGTATGGCTGTCACAAAAAGGAGACCTGAAGTGGGATACAGACAACAGTGGGAAGAGTGAGTATGAAGGTTGCATGTACGTGAAGTGACTGGAGAAAAGATGACAGATAAGAAAGATGAACCAAGATGACATATACCGTAAAATCTCGCGTATAATATGCACAATTTTTACTCATTTTTGCCTGCTAAAACTCGGGTGCGTATTATACACGAGTACGGGACCCAAAGATGCAGCAATAGAGAATGCAGTTAGCAACCCATAGCTTGACTGCTTGCATCAGGGTCAGCGAACCAGAGCTGACCAAGACCCTACTCCACCTCCACGTGGTGGTCTTGGAAACAGGCTGCATCACTGCAGTCTGGCTGAGAGAGTAGGGATCGCAGAGGGAAGGCAAACCCGGTCCCAAAAATGCCGTGCTGAAGTCGGATGTGTCGACCGAAAGGCGCAGATATCACAGTTCTGGCGTAAACAGACACAACGCAACCAATGTCCTTTTCAGGACGAACGAGGAAGAAGAAGAAGATACCTGAGTACTAAAAAATACGTCATTTTCGAAATCGAAAGTAACCTACATTGGAAAGTCTGTCAAGTTTTTGTCACTATTTGACAGTGAAAATGGCGCGAAATTGAATGTGCCATGTGTTTTCTTGTGTGTCAGACATTGTTGCAAAACGCATTTTGCACTCTTGGTCTTCAATCTGTTTTGATATTAAGCTTGGTTGTGAAGTTTGTCATTTTATTATTTTCAGCCTTAAAAATGAATTCGAGAAAATGTTATACTGCAGCAGAAAAGCTCTTAGTGGTAAAACATGCAGAATCTAACCGCAATCGGGCAGCAAGTTGACATTTTTCCATTAACGAGTGCAACATTCGATTATGGCAAAAAAAACAAAGAGGCACTGCAAGTGTTGCCTAGTAAGAAAAATGCGAATCATGGGGCACCACCAGATCTTCCAGACCTAGAAAAAATTTACTGGAGTGGGTAGTGGATAGAAGGCAACAAGGCATTGGTGTTTCATACATTGACATCCGACTTGAAGCTCTGGAACTTAAAAAATCTCGTACAGGCACAACAGAATTTAAAGCGTCATATGGATGGGCAGTTCGTTTTATGAAGCAACATGGTCTTTCAGTTCGTCGAAGAACTACTATCGCGCAGCATCTTCAAGACGACCACGAAAAAAAGCTTCTGGAGTTCCAAAAGTTCGTAATCAAATTGAGAAAAGAACCTTGCACAGATTGGAAACGCCGATCAAACGCCTCTGACTTTTGATATGCCCTACGACAGGACCGTAGACACGAAAGGCATAAAAACTGTGTCTATACGTACAACTGGACACGAGATGGAGGAAAGTTGCCGCCTTTCATAATTTTTAAGAGAAAGACTACCAAAAGGAGTACAATTTCCGAAAGGTGTACACATCCGTGTTCATGCTAATGGCTGGATGGATGAAGCACTAACCATTGACTGGTTAAAATGTGTTTGGGCAACACGTCCAGGTGGTCTCCGAAAACAATCTTCCATGTTGGTGCTCGACTCGTTTTGGGTGTCTTCTTCTTCTTCTTCTTGCGATCGCATCTTTGATGATTACACCGTCAGACGAGTTCTCATGATGAATTCGACTGTTGTTTGAAGTTCCTCTTTAACTCCATATAGCTTTGAGTTTAGTGTTGAGTCATTGGGCCAGTATATCTTTCTTAACTGGTCATACAGAGGACAGTCCTGTAGAACATGCTCAGCAGTTTGTTCGTTTAATCCACATGTGCACAGTGGTGAAGCAGACAATCGTAGCTTGTGCATGTGTTTATTCAGTTTGTTATGCCCTGTCCTGAGTCGAAAAATAGTTATCTGTCCCTGCCGGTCGAGAGTGTGATAGTCGTCTTTGGGTTGGTTCTGTTCTCTTCTGATAGTCTGGATAGCTCTCTTTTTCTCAAAGTATGTGACTTCATTATCTTCTTGTTCACATTCTCCTCCCTTTTTTGCAAGTTTATCTGCCTTTTCATTTCCGGGTACACCACAATGAGATGGTACCCACTGAAGTATGGTTCTCTTTTTGGCAACTACCTTGTTTAGTTCATTTCTCAGATGCAGGAGTGTACCACCCTTGAGAGCTTGCAGGACAGACAGTGCATCTGTGAGGATGACTACCTGGTGGCAGTCAGAGTTGGTGTTATAAATCATATTTGCAGCTTGCTCTAGAGCTTGAACCTCAGCTGTATAGTTGGAACAGAATTTACCAGTGGGAATGTGCCTAGTCTCATAGTGGTTGTCAGGATATGAGATAAAGATACCGGCACCTCCATTCCTAACAGCATTAGTTGCTGATCCATCTGTATAGGCATGTATACATGATTGATCGGGATAGCTTTCTTGGATCATACTCAATGTAGCAGTTCGTTTTTGCAGATCATTATACTCATATCCACTTGTGAGACCACTGACTGATGTATTAATTTGGAGGGCACTGCTGGCCTGCTCCCATGGTACAGGGTATAGGGTGGGCTTCAGTGGTGTTGTCTTCATGGATAGGTCTTCTTGATGCTGTCTTATAAGTCTTTTTCCCCAATGCACAAAGCTGCTACGCTTTAGACGTCCCAATGCCAGATCATCTAGTCTTGCCTTCATTGGGTGCATTGGCATACTGTTGTACTTTTCCATCTGGATCATGGTTTTTTGTGTCTCTTCTATGGGACAATGTCTGTAATCCAGCAACCTTCTGCATCTCTGTTATTGGTGTAGTTTTCATGGCTCCTGTAATGAGCCTGAGAGCTTGATTTTGCACCTTGTCCAAAGACTGCAGATGTGAGTTAGCAGCTGATGACCATGCTGCTGAGCTAAACTCTAAGTGTGGTCTTATTACTCCATTATAAATCTTGTTTTGGTGTCATCGGATGCCTTCTATCCAGAAGGAAATGAGGAAAATCAAATCTGATCTGGTTATAATTCCAGGCGGCATGACCTGTCTGTTGCAGCCTTTAGACGTCGCTGTTAATAAGCCGATGAAAGATGCTATCTGTCGTAAATGGAATGCATGGTTAAGCAACGGTAATCACACATATACTGCTGGTGGCTGTATGCGCCAACCGACTCTCACAGATGTCGCAGAGTGGGTACTTGCTGCTTGGAAGGAATTAGAAAAGAATATAATTCAACAAGGCTTCCTCAAATGTTGTATTTTGAATAAACTTGATGGCAGTGAGGATGACGTTTTGTGGGAGAAAGAACAGGTGTCATCAGATGAAGATGATGGCGATATTTATTATGATGGCACCAATAATGGCATTGACTTGACAACACTAGATGAGCTTCTTTCTAGTGAGAGTGATGACGAGGCAGTCCAAAGTACACTAAAATTTAGATGTTGCGTACCTATTTCTGTTTGTTATTATACTTTCAGTTTTTTAACAAATGTTTCATAAAATAAAATCTTGAAAAATTACGGTGCGTATTATACATGAATTTCCATTTTACCAGAAAATTTTGGGCTAAATCAAGCATGCGTATTAAACACGAGTGCGAGTATTATACGCAAGATTTTACGGTAGAAGTGGAGGGTTAGAAATGGGGAGAAAACAAAAAAGGGACAAATGTAATAGAGACGAAATGGGATGGAATGCTTGTGTGAGAGTGAAGTAAAGTATCAGCATATGACTATTGGCAACGTAAAGTTCCAGGTTTTATAAGATGAAGAAGAATGCAGGAACTGGGGGTAGGAGAACATTTTAGCTGAGCCACACAGTAAGTTGCTCCCTCAGGCAATGCCATGGAAGGCACCTAATATGAGGTTGTTCATAGGACTAGCAATCTCACACAAAAGAAATTTCTAGATACCATCGCTGAAAGAGTTTGTGCTTAGGTGTAGGCTTCCTCTAGTGGGCTATGTGGCAGTGGTGGCTCCATGCTCTATAAAGGAATGATGATTATGGTGGTGGTGATGGTGATGAATGATAGTGATGGTAGTGATAATGATGGTTTAGATGGTAAAAATGATTGACGATGATGACCAATGATGGTGATGATTATGATTGATGATGGTGATGATGACGATGATGTGACTACTGGCTTCTCACTCAATAAGAAAGTCATAAGGTGAGATCTAGGCTAAAGTTTAGGTGCAAAACATGCAAAATTACCTGCACTTGTCACAATAGGAGAGACCATCTCTGCCTGACTTGTGGCAGTGACCAGCTGACTGACAGTTGTTGGCAGCCACTGTGGAGGACTGCTGCTGCTGTTAGTAGATAAGACTGCTGCAGCAGCACCTGAAGTAACCAAGCTGAGATCGGTGGCCTGTGTGGGGCTGTCAACATATGAGGGGGGTGCTGGGGTCGGGAAGTCACTGCTGTGAGGAGTGGACACAATCTGGACTTTGTGTTTGTCCAGGTCAGTTTCTCCTTGCTTCTCCTCTCCACTCTCCTTCAGTGTTTCTGTCAGAACAGAATAATCATCAAATAAGATTGTGTCTGAAAGATATTCACAACTGGAAAAAAACATAGTTTAATTCAGTACAGAATGTATTTGAGTATGTCCCAAAATAAGGCTTGAAATAAAGATGTCACCAAAACAGCATGTTTTTAAAAGATAATTGTTTTAAAAGATATTTTTTTTTTTAAACGAGACTTAAAACGTTGCAAACTGTATTGGATGCTGGAACCAAAGAAGCCGCAACAGTGATAAATGCAGTCAGCGACCCATAGCTTGACTGCTGGGGTCAGGGTCAGCGAACCAGAGCTGACCAAGACCCTACTCCACCTCCAAGTGGTGGTCCTGGAAACAGGCTGCATCACTGCAGTCTGGCTGACAGAGTAGGGATCGAAGAGGGAAGGCTAACCTAGTCCCAAAAATGCCATGCTGAAACCGAATGTGTCGGGCCGAAAGGCAAAAATATCGCAGCTTTGCTGTAAACGGCGACACAATGTAACAAACATCCTTTTCAGGATGAACGCAGAAGAAAGAAGAAGTATTGGAAGCTGCACCTAAAGAAGACTGGAAATCAAAAGAAGACACTACATGGTAAGAGAAGCAGAGGCAGATTGAAAAATACATGGAGAAGAGAGCTGGAGATAGAAATGAGAATGACGAGGAAGACGTGGAAAGACCTTGAGATGATGGCACAAGGCAAAAGGACTTGGCATGCATTTGCTGAAGGCCTATGCTTCATTGGGAGCTGAAGGGAAAAGATGAAGAAAAATACACAGTTATGGACATTAATAAGATTGAAGCCTGGGATAACATGTCAATAACTTTCAACAAAACTTTAATGTAAATCCAAAAAGATGACCAGATACAGCTTGCAATGACATGTCTGAATGTGCTTTTAACTTTGTCAGCATTAAACTGGATTCTGTAATAAAGTCACGTGATAAGGAATGAGGAAGAGATGAGTAAAATATGTGATTGGATAGGATACAGAAAGATGAAATGTTGCTTCAATGAGGAGAACACTAGAATTTATGTGAAAGCAAGGAGTCATATGTTACCAGAACGCAAAAGAAGAGCAAAGAACTGTAGCCTACCAGGCAAGTCACAGAAGGCAACTATGAAAGGCTGGCTATAGGGCCATTCAGAAACTTCAGGGCTAAACAACTTCAACAAATATAAACCTGTCAACCAAAACAAGTACTTACTCTATTTTTTTTACTTTTTCTGTCCACTACTGCTGTGAGGCATAGTGGGGAGCTGAAGTTTGTGTTACTGAGTCAAGTGTGTTGCCTTGGCTGTTGTGAGCCCGTGCAGTTATGGGATTTATGTGATGTTGTCTATTTATTTATGTGGTGTTGTCTATTTATTTATGTGATGTTGTCCATCCATTTATGTCGTGTTGTCTATCCATCCCGTGCTCTGATACCAGGTCTTTCCCTGTTGTTAGTGAGTAATTTATCGAGCCCCATTCTCATGAGACGGCCAAACCACTTAATTTTCTGTCTCTCCCTACACCTGAAACAGAATGTAGTTCCGACCATTTTTCTGCCATAATTTCTCATTCTGTCTCTCCTGGTAGCATTAATGGCTTTTCCAAAGTAAATAATTCAGTTAATTCCACTCAGCCATCCCAGATGGAAAGTCATATAAACACTAGCGGGGGGAAAAGAGCTGAGGAGAAGATGCTCATGTTGGATAGCACACACATATTGAGAAAACAAGTAGATAGCATTACAAGGTAGTCCTTGTAATGGAATTCCCAGAGTAAGAGAAATACACACACACACACACACACACACAAAACACACACCCACACATGAAGAAGGGAATAAGACATACAGAGACACACAAAAACACACACACACCCACACACAAAGAAGGGAATAAGACATATAGAGACACACAAAAACACACACACCCACACACACAAAGAAGGGAATAAGACATATAAGGCACACAAAAACACACACACCCACACATGAAAAAGGCAATAAGACATATAGAGACACACCAACACATGAAAAAGGCAATAAGACATATAGAGACACACAAAAACACACACACCCACACATGAAGAAGGGAATAAGACACATAGAGACACACAAAAATACACATACCCACACATGAAGAAGGGAATAAGACATATAGAGACACACAAAAAGAGACACACAAAAACCCACACACACACATGAAGAAGGAAATAAGACATATAGAGACACACAAAAACACACACACCCACACATGAAGAAGGGAATAAGACACATAGAGACACACAAAAACACACATACCCACACATGAAGAAGGGAATAAGACATATAGAGACACACAAAAACCCACACACACAAACATGAAGAAGGCAATAAGACATATAGAGACACACAAAATACACAACGGGCTGATCACCCGTTTGCCAGTCACTTCGATTACGGAAACAGCAGCACATGGGTTGATTTGCCGTTGCCCTAAAGACGCCACTAGGCGTGATGGGAGACAATGGCGAAGAAAACCTATCTGCTGTTGCCCTAAGACGCCACTAGGCGTAATGGCCACTGACTGCTTTGACGGTCGGTGGCTAAGGACGGAAGAAGAAGAAGAAGACACACAAAAACACACACACCCACACATGAAGAAGGGAATAAGACATAGAGACACACAAAAACACACATACCCACACATGAAGAAGGGAATAAGACATATAGAGACATACAAAAACACACACACCCACACATGAAGAAGGGAATAAGACACATAGAGACACACAAAAACACATATACCCACACATGAAGAAGGGAATAAGACATATAGAGACACACAAAAACACACACACCCACACATGAAGAAAAAATAAAAACATAGAGACACAAAAAAAAAAAAACACATACCCACACATGAAGAAGGGAATAAGACATAAGACAACAAAAAAACACACATACCCACACAAAAAGAAAAAAATAAGACATATAGAGACAACAAAAAAAAACACACAAAACCCACACACGAAGAAGGGAATAAGACACATAGAGACACAAAAAAAACCCCCACACATGAAAAAAAATAAGACAAAAAAACCCAACACCCCCCCCCCCACACAAAAAAAGGAAAAAAGCCACAAATAAAAACACAAAAAAAAAAAAAAACAAAACCAAGGAAAAACAAAAAAAAAACAAAAAAATAAAAAAACCACAAAAAAATGCGCAACAAAAAACCCAAAAAAAAAAAAAAATAAAACAAATAAGACACACAAAAAAAAAAACAACACAAAAAAAACCCCCCAAAAAAACAAAAAAAAACAAACAAAAAAAAAAAACAACCAAACCCAACAAATGAAGAAAAAAACAAAAAAAAAAAAAAAAATAGACACACACAAAAAAAACACATTACAAACATGAAAAAAAAAAATAAAAAAAAAAAAAAAACACAAAAAAAAAAACAAAAAACAAACAAACAAAAAGAAGGGAATAAAACAAACATCAAAAAACAAAAAAAAAAAAAAAAAAACACAAATAAAAACACAAAAGAAAAAAATAAAAAACCAAAAACCCAACACAAAAACAAAAACACAAATACCCACAAAAAAAAAAAAGAATAAAAAAAAAACAAAACTGAAAAAAAAAAAAACAAAACAAACCCACACATCAAAGAATCCTTAAACAAAAAAGGAAAAATAAAAAAAAAAAACACCAAAAACACAAATACCCACACAAAAAAAAAAAAAAAAACAAAAAAAAAAAAAAAAAAAAAAAAAAAAAAAAAAAAAAAAAAACAAAAAAAAACAAAAACATCCACAAAAAAAAAAAAATAAAAATAAAAAAAAAAAACAAAAAAAACACACAAAAAAACACAAAAAAAAAAACAAAAAGACATAGAAAAAAAAAAAAAACAAACTGTTACCCAAAAAAAAAAAAAAAAAAAAAAAAAAGACATATAGAGACACACAAAAAACACACACCCCACAAATGAAGAAGGGAATAAAACATAAAAAGAACACAAAAAAAAAAACACAAAAAACCAAAACAAAAAAACAAAAAAAAAAAAAACACACAAAAAAAACACACAAAAAAACAAAAACCAACACAAAAAAATGAAAAAAAAGGGAATAAGACAATAAAAAACAAAAAAAAACACATTAAAACACATGAAAACAAAACAATAAGACTTAATAGAAAAAAAACAAAAAACAAAAAAAAACACCATGAAGAAGGGAATAAGACATAAGAACAAAAAAAACACACATACCCACACATGAAAAAAATAAGATATATAGAGACACAAAAAAAAAAACACAAAACAAAACACATGAAGAACAAAAAAAAAAAAAATAGAGAAAAACAAAAACACACACACCCACACAAAAGAAAAAAAAATAAACATATAGACCACAAAAACAAAAAAACACACACCCAAATGAAGAAGGGAAAAAACATAGAGACACACAAAAAAAAAACACAAAAAAAAACAAAAAAGGAAAAAAGAAATAAAACAAACAAAAAAACACAACAAACCAAAACACATGAAACAAAAAAAAAACAAAATAAGAAAAAATAAGACATAGAGACACACAAAAACACACATACCCACACATGAAGAAGGGAATAAGACATATAGAGACACACAAAAACACACACACCCACACATGAAGAAGGGAATAAGACATATAGAGACACACAAAAACACACACACCCACACATGAAGAAGGAAATAAGACATATAGAGACACACAAAAACACACACACCCACACATGAAGAAGGGAATAAGACATATAGAGACACACAAAAACACACATACCCACACATGAAGAAGGGAATAAGACATAGAGACACACAAAAACACACATACCCACACATGAAGAAGGGAATAAGACATAGAGACACACAAAAACACACATACCCACACATGAAGAAGGAAATAAGACATATAGAGACACACAAAAACACACATACCCACACATGAAGAAGGGAATAAGACATATAGAGACACACAAAAACACACACACCCACACATGAAGAAGGGAATAAGACATATAGAGACACACAAAAACACACACACCCACACATGAAGAAGGGAATAAGACATAGAGACACACAAAAACACACATACCCACACATGAAGAAGGGAATAAGACATAGAGACACACAAAAACACACATACCCACACATGAAGAAGGAAATAAGACATATAGAGACACACAAAAACACACATACCCACACATGAAGAAGGGAATAAGACATATAGAGACACACAAAAACACACACACCCACACATGAAGAAGGGAATAAGACATATAGAGACACACAAAAACACACACACCCACACATGAAGAAGGGAATAAGACATAAACATGATGAGAATAAAGAAGACAGGGAAAAACCTTGATCTTATAGTGCCGGACATGAGGACTTGATGAGTATCTGCTGAAGGCCTGTGCTCCACTGAGCGGTAATGACTGAATGAATTCAAAGACTAATGAAAATATGAGCAGATCATTATGACAGCACGACAGTGTGCTCAGATAAGCCATCTCAGAAGATGATCGTTAGGATACCAACATTTTATACTTGGCATCAAGGGAAATAACTACACAAATTCAGTGTGCAGGAGCTAATGAGCCCAGATCATGACACAGGGAAAGGCCTGCACTGAAAGACAGACTAACATACTGAAAAGAGTCAATGACATACCAGATGACTGACAAAATGAAGTGTAAGATGGCCATATAAATAAGCAATAGAACACCTGACTCATTTATGAGTAGGTGAAAAACTGCTGTTCAGTTATTCATCACAAAGTCGTCTATTTTATCATCCTATCCTTTCTCTTATGTCAATGATTCCCATGACGTATGTGTAAGAAATGAATAAAAAAATCTATAAACATCCATTCACTCATTGAACGTCGTGCTGGCTGACGATGGCAATCATGTTTCTCCACTTCCTGTGGTCTCTAATGTCTTGAATCAGATGGGTCTCTCTCTCTCCCTCTCTCTCTCTCTCAAATTTACCCCTCAATATCAGCGGCACAACAGTATCAAGAGTCGCGGGACTTACCTGGTTCAGGCATGTCCAGTTCAATCTGGTTCGTTTAAAAAAACAATTTAGTGTAGGCACGGATAAACAAAATGACTGCCCAAGTATACTTGTCCTCAGTGTGTGTGTGTGTGCGCGCGCTTGCGTGTGTATATGTGTGTTTTCGTCTTTTCAACCGTTTTGTGAGCATTTGAGTTTGTACACTTGTGAGAGTCTGATTTATTTATTGAGCTACAGAATGAATACACGTAAGCAAGGTATGGGGGCTGAGAGATTTTTTTTTTTTTTTGCCAAATTCCTAAATGATATAAGAGAGGGCCATGTGTTTTTAATTCGGGCGCACTTTATTAGGCCTGGGAGATCCGGAGGTGGGAATCAGGCATGCTCTGAGCCAGCGATGTGTTCAGGTAAACACCTCAACACGTGAACTGAGCCAGGTATGACTGGTTGAGGTGTGCTGTTTTTCTACAGCTGCGGGATTTTAAAAAAAACGCGAGCTCCATTCTGTTAAAACAATTTACAGCACTGTTATGAGCCCCTGTTAGAGAAATATCACAGCAAACAGAAGGAGAAACACGGGCTGATGCACTTGTTAGAATAGTGTGTACATGCACAGACAGACATCTTAAACCATTACCCCCAAGCATAAAAAACCTAAGGCTGGGATTGATTTTAAAAATCTTAATCGATTAATCGAATTTCTTTAATCGAAGATCAATCTATCAATATCGAACAAATTTGATAAATTATTCAAAATCATAAATAATTTTTTTTTTTATCACTAAAGACTTTATTTATTTTACTTGTTATAAGGCAACATCGTCCTGACAATATAATGAAAATACTGAAAAGTTATAGCCAAACCATTTATAATTATTGACCATACTTGCCACATTCCATATTACAAACCTCTGACATAGCAAATGCTCTTGCACTTAAGTAAAAAACATAAACATTTCTAAAAGTGTAATAATCTATTAAAATCTGTTTTATCAATTAATCGATTAAACATTTATAACCGCTCAATCGATTAATTAATCGTTTAAGACCCCAGCCCTAATAAAAACAGATGGGGTTTTTAGTAGGTGGAGGGAGATACAAAAAAAAAAACCTCCCTTTTATATGACTGATCCAAGACAGTTTTCACATACACATTTCAGGACTAAAACAAAATTAGCAGTCTTCTGCGAACCTGTACAACTGAAGCAGATGACGGCTTGCTGATGCGGGCGCCTCCTAATGTCTGAATCTAAATGTTCGACAAGGAACAGTGATGTTTCACCAAGACTGATCTGGCTAACATACAGAGTATATTGTCTTTTCTTCTGAGAATGATAACAAAATGACAACTGAACATCTGCTGCAAAAGTGCCCAACATATGAAGAAGAGACAAAGCACATATGGCCGTCACCAGTGTCATTCCTGGACAAACTCTATGGACATATCATCAACCTCAGACTTACCATCACTTTCTTTAAACTTATTCAAAGGTAACGTCTGAAACTGTAAGAGGAAGAAGAAGAAGAAGAAAAGGAAGAAGAAGAAGAAAAGGAAGAAGAAAAGAAAGAAGAAGAAAAGGAAGAAAAAGAAAAGGAAGAAGAAGAAGAAATCATTAAACATTCACAACCCTAAGAGTGTCATTATCAATCGTAATTAGAGAAAACACAGAAAGAACAATACCTCGATAAACCCACAATAACGTGGGAGTTCTCATTGATGATTAGTTGACTGCTTCACAATTGACAACGCAGATTGCTGAATTTAATCCCCGGCTGAAATAGAATCACGAGAACAACTGACTTCTGACCAAGTCTCATTCTGACGTGTCTAAAAATGATACCACAACACAGTCTCGCGGTAATGTCTCACTGCATCTATAAAACACCGCCACAATCAGCTTCAGAAAAAAATGTCTCCGTATGTCTAGGAGTAATACTGCCCCAGCAAGATAATCTCAATCTGTCTAGAAATAACACCGTCACAACCAAAAACATATCAATATAGTGTCTACATTTATTTACAGCAAATACCATCACAACAACATTCTAACGGTAATATCCCACTTTGTCTAGAAACATTACTACCACAATATAGTCTCAAGATAATGTCCCACTCTGTCTAGAAACATTACTACCACAACACAGTCTCAAGATAATGTCCCACTCTGTCCAGAAAAAATACTACCACAACACAGTCTCAAGATAATGTCCTACCCTGTCTAGAAACATTACTTCGACAACACAGTCTCAAGATAATGTCCCACTCTGTCCAGAAAAAATACTACCACAACAAATTCTCACGATAGTATCCCACTTCGTCTAAAAAAAAATGCTGCAACATAGTTTCACGATAGTATCCCACTCTGTCTAGAAACATTACTATCACAACACAGTATCAAGATAGTGCCACACTCTGTCAAGAAACAATACCAAAACAAAGTTTCACGATAATGCCCCACTCATTCTACAGTAGATACACTACTATCACATTACATTCTCACGATAATGTTACACTATGTATAGAAACATTACTATCACAACATAGTCTCAAGATAATGTCCCACTCTATCTGGAAGCAATACCTCATTCTGAACAATAACCACTTTTAACAATATTTGTCTGGTCAATTCTCAGTCTGATGTACCCGAACTTTCATTCTGTAATTAACTGGCTTCCCTCGCTTTCACAAGATGGTTTTTAACATTATGAACCACTCCTGAAATAGGAAAGCGCTGATTCTGGATATCCCTTTTTTTCACCTTCTCCAAAAAGGTCAAACAAGCATCCTAGTTGTTCTTCCTTCAGGAAAAGGTCAATGCCAGATGTGTAAACTAGAACAAGGTTACTGTCCAGCCATAGGAAAGATGCTGTTTAATTCTATCGTATTCTCTATTTAAAAAAAAAAAAGGCGGTAGCCCTAAGACTGCTACAGTGAAAAAAGAAGGAAATTACAAACCACGGCTGATTACTGATAACAGAAACCTGCTGTAAAAACCATAAAAACCTGTCTAGTTATTCACCTAATTACGCGTATTTCGCTGGGTGTTACATAAGATTATTCTAAATAATGTCTTTAAAAAAACAACAATATTCGAGTTTCAGGTCATCATCACTGTCATCAACGTTCAGCTCCCCAAGGAGCATAAGCCTTCATCAAACTTACACCATGTATTCCTGTCACGTGCCATCAGCTCACGGTCTTTTCATATTTTCTTCATGTCTGTCTCCAGCTCTCTTCTCCGTCTTACCCTTGGTCTACCTCTACCTCTTACCCCGAGGAATCCAGAACAAGGACTGCCTGGTAATGTTATCAACAAGGTTTCCTCAGTGTGTGTCCTATCCATCTCCAGCGTCTTCTTCTCATCTCTTGTTCCACTGACACTTGTCTAGTTCTTGTCATCAGTTCCACATTAGTGATCTTGTCATACCACTTCAATCCTTCTATTCTACGCAAGCACCAATTTATGAAAGTCGGTAGCTTTTTTGTTCTTATTTTGTTGTTCTCCATGTTTTACAGCCACATAATAGTACTGACTTGACATTTCAATTGATTTTCGTGTTGGACTTTATTTCTTTTGATCCCCACCTATTTCCAAAATGCAAAGAAAGCTTTTCCAGCCTTTCGTATTCTTATTTTGATAACAACCTCCCACTGTTGTCTACACTGCTGCCATGGTTTATGTATGTTTCTACTGGTATTTCTTCAAAAGCAATACTGTTATCGTTTCCTGTATTTATTTTCATTATCTGTTTTCTCCCTGCGTACTTTCAGACCCAGTTGCTGTGATCTATCATCAATTTCAGGCCATAGTCATTGCATATTTTGCACTATATCTTTGGCGTTAACAGAAAATGGAGTAATAACGAAGTTTGAATTTTTAGCTAATGACAATATGTTAGACCACATTTACAATAATTTCTGCTTTTGATAAGGATTTGTATTTTTGGTTAACGAAAAATAAAAAGAAAGAAGCAAAAACAGACATACTGACTGTTCTGTATATCTTCGTAGTACACTGTATAAGACAATCAAACAGCGCATACAATGGATTTCGTTTAACTGTGCAGTTAGTTTATTAGAGTTCACTGGTTCATAGCAGCCGAGTAACACCACCCACGAGGCCAAACACTTGCCGAACATGACATCACATTTTGTTTATAACATACTTCTTCCACAAGACACAACCAGGCAAAAAAGTTCGCTAAAGTGAGTCAAACGGCAGGTAGGTGGAGGTCACTGAGGTCAGGAAATGCGACCAAATGTTTTTTTTTTTTTTTAAACATACATTCTCGAGTGCACCTTCAGACAAATGAAAACGTTTATTACACATAATTGAGGGAAACCCGAGGCCTGTAAACAGTAAATTAATATGAAACAAATATAAAGGTATGTTATCAGGCACTCGCAGGAAATAAAGAAGTAGAACACCAGACAACAGAAAAACAACAGACATGAGTGGCTTACCCAGGATTTGAACACTGGACCTTCCGTGCGACAACCCCGCCTAGCCATGCAAGCGAATCACACTATCCGCCCTGCCATCTACGCATCATCAAAAAATGATGTTTCAATGGCAGGTCAACAGTGCGAACCACAATACAAAATGAAAACGTACGGAATGAAGGAAACGTTTTAATGCCACGCGTCAACAGATCTTCCATGATATGGTGGACAAGCGTGACGCATGCTCCTGGCACTACTACACCAGATAATGTAGTGAGATCAGAAGAACCGTCAGTGTGAGACAACGGTGATTAGTTTAGTACAGTGATTTTCAAGCAGTGATAGAGCGCCACTGACGATAATGCAGCCTTTCTTAACCTTTTGGAACCCTTGACATAATTTTCAGGTCTCAGGCAAACGCCTGCATTAAAATTATTATATCTGCAGCTCATGGTACCTTAGCGTGATCAGTAATATAATAACCAATAACAATTGTCACGATCTCTCGCGGAATCCCCCTAGGGGCTTCTCGCGGAAACCTAGGGTTCCGTGGAACCCAGGTTGAGAAACGACGCAATAATGGAAGCAGTTATTATTTTCTTTGTGGTATGCGAAGGTGCTTAAAATAAGTTTCTAATCATTTTTTCATACACTTTTACAGAAAGTTGTAATTTACAATAATTCATACGTAATGGCACTTTTTAACGCATAAGCTGAACATCATTTTTTTTTTTTTTAAATCAGGGGGGCGGCCAAAATATGACGTCACGAAATTTTTACACACACCCCGTTGTTCCCTTTGTCAAACATTGTCACAAAAACCCAGAACCAGCGACTCCCCCATATTATATGACGTGACAAATCACTTACACCTTCCCTATTTCCCGTAAAGCAGAAAAGAAGTATTGCTCCTAATAAATAAATGAAGCAGTTGAGAAGCCCTGTTTCAGATAGACGAAAGGCAGAAAGTACTCGAAGTTGTTTTTCATAATCGACATCACTGCGCTACAGGCAAACCCATAGGTGCTCAGCCTTCATCAGCGAACGTGGAAGGGTACGAATGCCGAGTTTCTCTGTAGCATAACCAATCCTCTCATGCATCCATCTCTGCTAGTTTTACGCTTGATGTTGAATTCCAGCAACCTGAGTCGTGTTGATTCATCGACTGCAGTGTGCCGTTTCTAACACATGAAATCTTGAGTTTATCTGATAAATGTACACGGGGGAACTGTGTCGTCAGGTATATGATAATGGTGCTATAGACTGATTGCATAAACACCCTGCATGTGAATCTCTCTCTCACTCTTTCTCTTTCTGTCCCACAGAGAGAGGGAGAGAGACAGTCAGAGCGACAGGGAGAGACAGATTACATGTATTTATTTATGTACTTTCTCCTTGTTATGTGAACACTTGGACCAATAATCGACTGACGTTAACTTTGTTGTTTATGTGGATAGCCGGTGGCCAACTTCCATCTAATTCATCATTATACAATCATGTCGTGAAATGACGTCGTTTCACATCACGCATTCGAATAACCACGGTCATATTTTCCGCACTCAATCTAGGATAAAAGGTCCAAATATAATGACTAATCAGAACGCTCCTTTTCTAGTGTCTATAAAGATACCTTTTAGATTAAAGCAGAAAGGGCATATTCTGTGTTTTTGGTGGGAAGGAGTTATTTTATTTCTTAAAGAATAGCGATAAATAAAAATAAATACATAGCTATTATAACACCTGATATATCACTTAAGAAATAGATACCAAGCCGACCTCATACAAGTAAGTTATTTAAAGAGAAAAATTGGTTTTAGTGATATTTTTCCATCAGGGTGGTACCCGATTTAACTACTTAAAAATTACCTAGATTGAAATGCAAGGAAATAGCTAACGAATATACATATAGAACGATAGAGATAAATTGGCCGTTTAATTATCACTTTAAATAATTAAAATCGGTCCAATAATAACTGTAAAAAAATATTTAAACTTAATCACTTTATACGAGCAGGCTGAAATACGCCTAAGTTTTAATTCTTAAAGATACTTTTGGACTGTGCTTCCGATTGTTCGGATGCCGCTTTATATATAGAACTGGGACATCGAGGAAGTCCGCCACTATTATTTGAAAAATACACTCAGCTGAATGAATCTAGCACACTGTAATTGCAAAGTCTTTTGCCGTTCTGACCTGTTAGCAGAACTAGATTCCCATTGAAGCCCGTCTCAGCGTGTGTATTATTGCCTGAGGGTTCTGTCTCGACATTACCACTTAAGCTGCATTCACTCTTGAGGAAGTCTGTTGGTGACGAGAGCTCTACATATATTAAGAGTTAGACCCAGCATTTCTCATCCAGGAGCTGCAAGTCGTGTGGTCCTGACTTGTTGAGTGAAGATCAGCAGCATCTACAGATAAGTGAACCATAAGGTCCACTGCACAGCAAATCCAGAGAATCACCAAAGTTAAAAACGTACAACAACTAATTACCCTTTTGTGATGATATCTAAAGGACATTGGTCATATTAAGTAAAAACTACAGTACAGGATATTGAATATAGCATAAAGAAGAACAGAAAGTGCAATTAGTTTAGCCCTATGAAAAATATTCATTATGGAAGAGATTTTCCAGTTTATTTATTTTGAGCTGTAAATATTATTTCATTTCTTTTGAGTATTCCTGCCCAGAAAACATATTACGGTGCAGGACAAATAAATTATAAATAATTTCATACAGTCTTGCTTGATAATTTTATTAAAGTTAAGTTCTGTATTGGAATTTATATATTACGATATATAATTAAAATTACCCCTAAATAATTAGCTAAATAAAACAAAACATTTAATCATTAATCTTTGTGGGATCATGAGAGGTAGCAGTTAGGGACTCAGAGTACTACATCATCATCATCTTCTCTGGGAACTTACATAGCTTGACCCCACTTTGATGTCTATACACCCTAGCTCTTTTCAGAGAAGGGTTATTGCTTATAAGACCAGTCTCTTATCTGGCACTATCCTGGTATCATCTGATACACCTATTTGTCCAGGATACCTTAATTCATAACATCCTAACCTCTCGCTACATATTGGGGTCCTGTCTGGGATTTTTCCATTTATACCCTGGGGCCTTTACTGTAGATAACAATAGTAAAAGTAATAATAAACAAAAAGTCTATAAATAAAATTAACTAAATTGTGGTGACTGGATGAGCTGTCAGTGGTTATAGTTAATTAAGTTTACTTTGTAATTTGGTGGTATCCTATTTAAGTTTGTAATTTGTATAATATTGCAAGAGAATGGCAGACTTGGCCAAATTTAGGTCTGCTACAGTGCAGTCGGCAAAAGAACTTGGCATGAGTGGGGACTCTCTTATTCAGTATGTTACTACTGAATGTGATAAATTCATAGATAGAGAAGAGGTTAGACACAGAGAGAAGATTACAATTAGAAGCAGATAACGAGGCTAGGAAATTAGAGGCTGATAGGGAGGCTAGGAAATTTGAAGCTGATAGGGAGGCTAGGAAATTAGAAGCTGATAGGGAGGCTAGGCAAATGGAAGAGAAGAGATTGCAAAGGGAACATGAGCTGAGACTGAAAGAGCTGGAACTTCAAGGACATGTTGCAGTAAACGGAAGCAGTCCAACTACCTCTGACACTAGTGTCTTGAGCTGAGACTGAAAGAACTGGAACTTCAAGGACATGTTGCAGTAAATGGAAGCAGCCCAACTACCTCTGACACTAGTGTAAGTCAGGGTGCCTCAAATTCAGCCATGAATTTCCACTTAGACCCATTTGTAGAGAAGGAAGATGATATTGAATCATTTTTAAGTAGATATGAAAGACTAGCTACTAACTATGGCCTAGAAAAGGAGAAGTGGAGCCTAAAATTATCACAGGGGCTGAGAAAACTTCTTATAAAGTGTTTTCTAAACTGAGTAGAGAAAACCAAGAAGATTATGACCTGAAACAAGCCTTGTTAGTCAGATATGAGAAGAATGCTGAATTTTATAGAAAGAAATTTAGAACTACCAAGCTGCTATCTGGAGAGACTTACCACCAGTTCTCTGCGAGATTGGAGACCTACTTGGAGAAGTGGACTACTCTTGGGAAGACTAAAGACCTAAAAGAGATGGTCATGATGGAGCAGTTAAGAGAGTCCATGCCTCCAGACTTGAGAAAATTTCTCATGGAACAAGGTGCAGAGAGGTTGGGGGAGATTCTCACAGTTGCTGAGAGATATCAAGCAGCTCAGTCAGAAGTAGCTGCAGTTAAGAAGAAACAAGGAGATAGTAATAAAACCCCCCAAAACCAAGAGGAGTATGAACATAGGGATCAACCACATAAATTCAAACAAGGTTATGACAGGCCTAGATTTGATCATAGAGACAAAAACCCTCAGGTACAGGACAAACGACCCTATAGACAGGGCGATAGGTGGTGTAAAATATGCAAAATGAGCAACCACCATACAACCGAATGTGGTAGGAAAGTACCTCCATATCACGCTGCATGCATGATAACCGTGGGAAAGGGCAGGAAGGAACCGACAGCAAGTCAGGTAGATCTCCAACATCCGCCAAATCTGTGAAGAAGTAACATGTAATGGTACTAAAGCCCAGTGCCTTTACGATTCAGGATTGGAATATGACTCAGTTGTGAGTGCAACCCTGGTGCACCCTGACCAGTATACCACAGGCAAAGTGGAGATACAAGGGGCATTAAAGGGAACAGCCACCATGACACTTCCACTAGCCAGAATCAATGTTAAAACTCGCTACGTGGAAGGAGTGATCAGTGCGTGATGATCCTAATTACCCGCTGGTGTTAGGAAGGAAATATGTCTTCTTTGGTGAACCTAGAAAACCTGTGATCATGGCAACGCTCCAGACCAGGTCTAGCCCTAGGAAGGAGGGAATATCACTAAAGATTCATCCGAGAGAGATGAGAAAGGCCCAGGCCAAAGACAAAACTTTAAAACCTTGCTTTGGCAAATTGCCAACCAGCCATAACACCCCTAAGAAAGGAGAATTTTATTTAAAGGATGGTTTGCTCTACAGGAAAGCTGGAGCCAAACAAAACGGATATGGACAGTTAGTACTGCCATTGAGGTACAGGGACAAGGCTATGGAACAAGCACATGTTGTACCAGACGGTGGACATATCAAAATTGGTACCACCTGTCAATGGACATTGGTGAAATTTTATTGGCCAGGAGTAGCTGAGGACATTGCTCAGTATATACATTCCTGCGCACAATGTAGCAAGGTAAACTCCACACGTGAAGAAAATAATCAGGTCTCAGAAAAGCATTGTGGCAAAAATAGGCCTGAAAATAAATATAAACAGGTAGACATCGTGAATAGGCATGCACCTTCTCACACCCAGTCTTCCCATAAACTAGTGACACTGGCAACTCTTCGGATAGTACCGAGAGTAAATAAAAATACAGACCAGTCCCATCCGACATAATGTTGCTCGGAATTTCGGGAACTGACTAAAAATAGCAATGAGGTTAATGGGCCAGCCTTGAAAACGAAACTGGGGGATTTCCCCAGAAAAGTTGGGAGTGGGAGATTGGCCAATTGGCCTAATGTTCAGCTCACTTCAACATACGGCTATTAAGTAGCATTATGAAGGGCACCGGCTACAGTAGTAGTTGGCCGACCCTATACAGTCCATTGGAAGTATTGTACGGACATTGGATTGAGATCACACATATTATAGCAAATGCTAAAGGGAGAATTGATTCTTGGTGCAGGAAATTCATTTCCCCATATTACATATGATTTCGCCAGTAACGTTAAGCTGAGAAAACAGCTGGTGAATATGGACTCTACCTGAATGGCAGATTAAAGAGTCACACATGAATATTAGTAAAGGATTTTTCCAAATTCCAATCAAGCCTGAGCTCAGACAATTGTTGGCTGTGATCACTTCGCAGGGGCACTATGAATTCATATGTTGCTTTTTGGATTGAGAATACTCCGAGTGTTTTATCCAGGCTGATGAGGAAATTACTGGGTCCCTTACATAACTCAGCTATCACCAATTTTATAGATTACCTCCTCATAATATTGGAACCTTGAGGAACATCTAAAACCTCTGGACATGTCAGTGAACAGACTCAGAGTAATGGTGAATATTGATTGATAATCAGCATGTGACAGGCAGTAGCACCTGGAGCTGTTTATTAACACAACCTGCAATAGATACCTGGATATGTCGTGAAATGACGTCTGTTTCACATCACGCATTCGAATAACCACGGTCATATTTTCCGCGCTCAATCTAGGATAAAAGGTCCAAATATAATGGCCAATCAGAACGCTCCTTTTCTAGTGTCTATAAAGATACCTTTTATATTAAGCAGAAAGGGCCTATTCTGTGTTTTTGGTGGGAAGGAGTTATTTTATTTCTTAAAGAATAGCGATAAATAAAAATAAATACATAGCTATTATAACACCTGATATATCACTTAAGAAATAGGTACCAAGCCGGCCTCATAAAAGTAAGTTATTTAAAGAGAAAAATTGGTTTTAGTGATATTTTTCCATCAGGGTGGTACCCGATTTAATTACTTAAAAATTACCTAGATTGAAATGCAAGGAAATAGCTAACGAATATACATATAGAACGATAGAGATAAATTGGCCGTTTAATTATCACTTTAAATAATTAAAATCGGTCCAATAATAACTGTAATATAAAATATTTAAACTTAATCACTTTATACGAGCAGGCTGAAATACGCCTAAGTTTTAATTCTTAAAGATACTTTTGGACTGTGCTTCCGATTGTTCGGATGCCGCTTTATATATAGAACTGGGACATCGAGGAAGTCCGCCACTATTATTTGAAAAATACACTCAGCTGAATGAATCTAGCACACTGTAATTGCAAAGTCTTTTGCCGTTCTGACCTGTTAGCAGAACTAGATTCCCATTGAAGCCCGTCTCAGTGTGTGTATTGTTGCCTGAGGGTTCTGTCTCGACATTACCACTTAAGCTGCATTCACTCTTGAGGAAGTCTGTTGGTGACGAGAGCTCTACATATATTAAGAGCTAGACCCAGCATTTATCATCCAGGAGCTGCAAGTCGTGTGGTCCTGACTTGTTGAGTGAAGATCAGCAGCATCTACAGATAAGTGAACCATAAGGTCCACTGAACAGCAAATCCAGAGAATCACCAAAGTTAAAAACGTACAACAACTAATTACCCTTTTGTGATGATATCTAAAGGATATTGGTCATATTAAGTAAAAACTACAGTACAGGATATTGAATATAACATCAAGAAGAACAGAAAGTGCAATTAGTTTAGTCCTATGAAAAATATTCATTATGGAAGAGATTTTCCAGTTTATTTATTTTGAGCTGTAAATATTGTTTCATTTCTTTTGAGTATTCCTGCCCAGAAAACATATTACGGTGCAGGACAAATAAATTATAAATAATTTCATACAGTCTTGCTTGATAATTTTATTAAAGTTAAGTTCTGTATTGGAATTTATTTATTACAATATATAATTAAAATTACCCCTAGATAATTAGCCAAATAAAACAAAACATTTAATCATTAATCTTTGTGGGATCATGAGAGGTAGCAGTTAGGGACTCAGAGTACTACATCATCATCATCTTCTCTGGGAACTTACATAGCTTGACCCCACCTTGATGTCTATACACCCTTGCTCTTTTCAGAGAAGGGGGTATTGCTTATAAGACCAGTCTCTTATCTGGCACTATCCTGGTATCATCTGATACACCTATTTGTCCAGGATACCTTTAATTCATAACATCCAAACCTCTCGCTACATATTGGGGATCCTGTCCGGGATTTTTCCATTTATATCCTGGGGCCTTTACTGTAGATAATAATAGTAAAAGTAATAATAGACAAAGAAAGTCTATAAATAAAATTAACTAAATTGTGGTGACTGGATGAGCTGTCAGTGGTTATAGTTAATTAAGTTTACTTTGTAATTTGGTGGTATCCCATTTACGTTTGTAATTTGTATAAAATTGCAAGAGAATGGCGGATTTGGCCAAATTTAGGTCTGCTATAGTGCAGTCGGCAAAAGAACTTGGCATGAGTGGGGACGCTCTTATTCAGTATGTTACTACTGAATGTGATAAATTCATAGATAGAGAAGATAAGAGGTTAGACACAGAGAGAAGATTACAATTAGAAGCAGATAACGAGGCTAGGAAATTAGAGGCTGATAGGGAGGCTAGGAAATTTGAAGCTGATAGGGAGGCTAGGAAATTAGAAGCTGATAGAGAGGCTAGGCAAATGGAAGAGAAGAGATTGCAAAGGGAACATGAGCTGAGACTGAAAGAGCTGGAACTTCAAGGACATGTTGCAGTAAACGGAAGCAGTCCAACTACCTCTGACACTAGTGTCTTGAGCTGAGACTGAAAGAACTGGAACTTCAAGGACATGTTGCAGTAAATGGAAGCAGCCCAACTACCTCTGACACTAGTGTAAGTCAGGGTGCCTCAAATTCAGCCATGAATTTCCACTTAGACCCATTTGTAGAGAAGGAAGATGATATTGAATCATTTTTAAGTAGATGTGAAAGACTAGCTACTAACTATGGCCTAGAAAAGGAGAAGTGGAGCCTAAAATTATCACAGGGGCTGAGAAAACTTCTTATAAAGTGTTTTCTAAACTGAGTAGAGAAAACCAAAAAGATTATGACCTGAAACAAGCCTTGTTAGTCAGATATGAGAAGAATGCTGAATTTTATAGAAAGAAATTTAGAACTACCAAGCTGCTATCTGGAGAGACTTACCACCAGTTCTCTGCGAGATTGGAGACCTACTTGAAGAAGTGGACTACTCTTGGGAAGACTAAAGACCTAAAAGAGATGGTCATGATGGAGCAGTTAAGAGAGTCCATGCCTCCAGACTTGAGAAAATTTCTCATGGAACAAGGTGCAGAGAGGTTGGGGGAGATTCTCACAGTTGCTGAGAGATATCAAGCAGCTCAGTCAGAAGTAGCTGCAGTTAAGAAGAAACAAGGAGATAGTAATAAAACCCCCAAAACCAAGAGGAGTATGAACATAGGGATCAACCACATAAATTCAAACAAGGTTATGACAGGTCTAGATTTGATCATAGAGACAAAAACCCTCAGGTACAGGACAAACGACCCTATAGACAGGGCGATAGGTGGTGTAAAATATGCAAAATGAGCAACCACCATACAACCGAATGTGGTAGGAAAGTACCTCCATATCACGCTGCATGCATGATAACCGCGGGAAAGGGCAGGAAGGAACCGACAGCAAGTCAGGTAGATCTCCAACATCCGCCAAATCTGTGAAGAAGTAACATGTAATGGTACTAAAGCCCAGTGCCTTTACGATTCAGGATTGGAATATGACTCAGTTGTGAGTGCAACCCTGGTGCACCCTGACCAGTATACCACAGGTAAAGTGGAGATACAAGGGGCATTAAAGGGAACAGCCACCATGACACTTCCACTAGCCAGAATCAATGTTAAAACTCGCTACGTGGAAGGAGTGATCAGTGCGTGATGATCCTAATTACCCGCTGGTGTTAGGAAGGAAATATGTCTTCTTTGGTGAACCTAGAAAACCCGTGATCATGGCAACGCCCCAGACCAGGTCTAGCCCTAGGAAGGAGGGAATATCACTAAAGATTCTGTCGTGAAATATTCTAATCCACATATATAAATTATCAGGTAATTATAAAGCCTAACAAATAAATTCTAATAAAGAAAAGAGCAATGGTAAAATAACAGTGCTGTCACAATAACTGTACTCGAAATCCCCCTTGTTTTATGCTTCGTCTGCAAATTGTAACGCTTTCACGTTGATAGTAAAAGCCTACTATATTATTACCCGCTTTCTTCAATGAAACGTGTGCTGTATTTCTTGGAAAAACATTTGAGATACGCAAGCTGAACAATGACCTAATTTTAATATTTCATTCATTCCATTTTATACACAGCGTAACTAAAAGACAGATAAAGCAGGATAGAGAGAAGGGAGAGGCAGAAAGCCGAACGCATGCAAAATTAAACACGCGTCTCGCTATTAATGCCACCCCAACAAGCGTAACGCGATACACAATTACTACTATCACGCGTGTAAGGCCACATGCACTAACTTTTTCGGACGGACAGTGATAAAAACAATAACCTTCCCAGAGTTAGGTTTTTAAAATCACGAAAAACGCTTATTAGAAAAGATAACAATAGATGGGTTTACGTTTGAAAACATTACAGTACCCAGACAGCACATCTTCGAAACAGGAGGTAGAAGAAATTGCATATTTTGAACGCAGCCACGTAGCTCTTTTAAATTTGTATATTTGGGTTTCTTAGGGCTTGCTGACAAAGAATATGTAAAACGTTACGCAAATAGTCTAGGAATTAACAAGTTATAACCAAAATAAAATAGTGGGGATGCCTGACAGCATGAAATCATTTCTGCTCATAAAATTTTTTTTTTAACGTGTTTGAAAAAACCTTACGTACGGAAATAGCCTACCATGTAAACTCCAAATTGATTGGAGCGCAACAAATATAAGACTAAACACGATTGGTCGGACTATAAATACTATCTTTGGTTGTTAGGGGAGACGTAGGAAGGTAAAATTTTTTCAAACACTTGTCGAAACGTGGCTCCATTGGCCAGACTCGCTGATATAATCACTTAGGAGCGTTAGTTCGAGACCACTAGTTCAAATAAGCTTGATAAAGCAACAGTGCGTTGAAGCCAGCTCATATTTTTGCTAAAATAAAAGCCTGGAACATAAGCAGATGGGAATTTGTGCCAGTATTTGTGCCAGAATTCATTGCTAGTCAACGTATCTGTGTTTATTCTATGAATTGTGGTAAGCTTGAAACATTCAGTATCTTGTTGCGTGATAAATTCTCGCAACATCGTTTTAATACAATATCTATTTTATAACGCAAGGGCAACAACTGCTTGAAATTTATAGTCACTTTTCTCGGTAAGCATTTGTCTTCTCGCGTTGGTATTGAATGCAGTTAAGTTTTGAGCTGTGGTCTTTTTGCGCTGGACTGCGCATGACTGGTCTTGTTTTTTGGTCGATCGGTTTCCGCCCACCACTAGTGGAGTGAGCGATTTGAATGGCGAAAGAGATGCCTCGTTGAAGAGGGGATCTCCGCTATTTTTTGTTCTGTCAGGGATGTGTAGTCCTCTTAATGGATATTTCGTTTATTCGAGATAATACCTCTAGTGTTTCCCACATGTCGGGAGGCGTGATATTTCTGTGTATTTCCCGAAAGCCAGGTAAATTGACTTTTTCATTAACTCTATCGATTTTTGGGTCGTGAGCGATTTCGATTCATAGCCTGTCTTCGAAAGTCGTCGTCACGAGATGTTTTCCCAGCTCACATGTCGCTGCATTGTACTGCATCGGTTGATGCAGGTCCCAAGGACCATTACTTGCTACTTTGTTAAATGAACTAGGTTTGGAAAACCTTTATTATCTAGAGGATATTTTTGAGGACATTATTTATACTTCGGCAGACGTGTCTGTCTTGCTGAAGTCAGACTAAGGAGAGTGAACTGATCTCATACATCTCGTTATCTCCTGGCTGTTATAGAAAAGGATGGAGTTTTTCACCTGACTACATTTACAGCACTATGAAATATAACATGCATCTGACTCATCATTGTAATGCTGTCTACCGTCTATTGCTGTATTGAATGTTGCTGTGATAATGACTGTTTGATGTGCCTACATATTCGCGTAACCATTTTGTCACTGTGGCGTCCACAATAAATAATGAAGAAAAACGTCAACGGCTGTTTCAAGAATCATTGACTTTATACGTCGTGAGTTTACTGACGTCCTATGTGGATTGCCCTGTTATTTTTGTATGAACATTGTTTTGACTGAACACATCTGCACACTACACAAAACCAGACATGCGGATACCATCCATCATCATATGGCATCACGCATCATTTGGTGGCCATAAGCTGGTTTGATTCTGGTACCAGCAAACACGGGGTCCCTTACCCACTTCATTTTCAACAAGAATTCATCAGCATCCTTCAAGAAATTAACATTCTTCAATACAGTCAACATCTTCAAAATTTTCAAAGTACTCTGCGTTGCCCGGTAAAAGTCAAAATTTCAACTTTTTGACGGAAACAAGAATTTGACAGTACCCGGCGTTGTTACATGTTGCCGGATAACTCGGACTGCTGTTATCTTTTACGCAAGTCAAGCAAGTTGCTGCTGTCAAGGTTCCAGTGCTGTCGTTTTTGTGAAGGTCAAGTGCCGGTTGAAACGGGTTGTTTTCTGAAGAAGGCCAAGTACCGATTTCCATCAACTTACTTTTGGATTAGAAGGTCAAGTGCCGAAACAACTCAACACACAGTAGTTCAGAAGCTCTTGTACCATCGTGTTAGCAGTGGAAGCAGTTCAGATGTGCCATCATCGTTGGAGCTTCGCTCTTTAGGACGTTGATTGACATCCGTTTTTTCTGCTGTTCTACGATTGGAAGCCTATAAGTTAAGTGGCCTGTTTGTATGTAAACTGTGCCCTTATACTTCTGCTGAGTCTTCTGTGTATCATCTCATTCTATATGTTATATGTCTATATGTTATTTGTATATTTATATGTTTATATTTCAGCGGGTTCTCGGTTGGGTGGTGTCTCCGTTAGATTATGCCACGTCATAGAGGTCGTCTATTGTGAGCGTTTTCTGTAGGGTTTGCAAATTTCCAATACTGGAATTTGCTAAGCGACTTCTGTTGCTATTTATGTTAGCTGTGATGACATGTTTTAATATTGTTTTCGTTATTATTTCGCATTCTTTAGTTTTGTTTTGATTTGTTTGTATTTGTTAGCCTACTCTTGTCTATAATTTAGTTTCATACAACATTTTTGTTTATACACTGTGGTGTCATGTATTTTGTTTAATTATAGCGCAGATATCGTCACATTTTTTGTGATATTTCATTAATTTCTGCTTTATTTTTAGTTGATTTTTAATTTCTGCTTTATTTTTAGTTGATTTCTGCGAACGTTTTTGTATTGTTGCTGATCTTTGTTATTGTTTACATTGTTATTGTTTACATTGTTTGCATTGTTTACATTTTCAATGTTTACATTCTGCATGTGTTTACATAGTCATTGTTTACAGTTATAGTAATTAGTTAATGGGCTATGCTAATGCACTGTTACTACTACACTGATGATAAATGAATGATGAATAGTGTCGTGCACTATTGAATGAGAAGTGCACTTATGATCAAGAATTGAGTGCTGATATTTCATATACAAGTTCTTTGATTGGAGACTTGTTTCCCACAGAGACTGGGATAATATAATGTGATGTGAATATACAAGTGCTTAATTAAGACTTGTTACACTTAGGTTTGAAATAAATTAGTTAATTATTTCAGGTTTTGGACTCATATGTTAGACAACATGTCTACATTTGAGCACTTTATTGAGCAGGGTAAATTGCTTGGGAAGACTGGTGATAAGTTAGAAGAATTTGCAACTGCTCGATATGATAAAGCAATGGAAGCTGAACAAAAGAAACTGCATATGGAAGCTGAACAAAAGAAACTGCAGATGCAGGTGGATGAAAAAAGATTCCAAATGGAAATGGAAAAACAACAAAGGGAATCAGAAGCTGAGGAGAGAAAACTCCAGCTACAGCTAGAAGCTGAAAGACTTCAAAAAGAGGCTGAAAATAAAAGACTTGAAAAAGAGGCTGAAAATAAAAGACTTGAAAAAGAAGCTGAAAATAAAAGACTTGAAAAAGAGGCTGAAAATAAAAGACTTGAAAAAGAAGCTGAAAATGAAAGACTTCAAAAGAGGCTCAGGCTGAGGAAAGAAGATTACAGAGAGAGTCTGATGAGAGGAAAGAGAAAGCAAAAATGGAACATGAAGAAAAGGTCTTAGCTTTAGAGTTGGAAAAATTGAAATTGACAAGCATGAGTAATGGTAATGATTCAAACAAGGGTTCATCTTCTGGTAAGGCTAATAATGATACTTTTAAGATTAAGTTACCAACATTTAGTCCTTCCAGCGATGACATAATGTTCTATCTGGACAGATTTGAACAAGCATGTACAGCTCATAACATAGACAAAGCAAAATATGTTTATCAGTTATCAGGGATACTGACAGGTAAAGCTCTAAGTATATTAAATATGGTGGATGAACCTGACAAGAACAATTATGAGGTTGTCAGGGCCGCTTTGTTAAAGAAATATCAGCTTAACGAAGACGGCTATCGTCTACAATTTAAAAAACATGTTACCTGAAAATGGAGTTGAATTCTCCGAGTTTATTGCAAGAATACGCATTACTTTCTCACGATGGGTTGAACTATCTAAGACGGAAAAAACTTATGAAGGACTTATGGACTTAATACTTAGAGACAAAGTCATGTCGTCTGTCAATGAGTCTTTCCTTGCTTTCCTTTATGAACGTAAACCTAAAACAATAAAAGAAATGGAAGATTTCTGTTGCCAATACGTAACTGCGCACCCACACATAACCATGGGTAACTCTAAGGTGAAAGAAGGTTTACCAGTTGCTTCGGCAGCTCCGTATGGCCAAAACTTTGCTCGTAGATTCCAACAAAATTTTGATAGAAAGAGTAGCGGTAATTTCTGTCAAAATCATGGAAATCAATTTCATGGTGATTCTTCTTCGAAGAATTGGAGACAACCTGATAGTACTCGTTACTATCACCCTAATAATTATAAGCATTTCAAAAGAGGATATGGTAATAGAGGTTATTCCTGCCGAAGACCTCAAAACCAAACAAATAGATGTTCGCATCAATGTGAACATGATAGTAATCGTGGAAACTGGAATTCGAACCAGGATAACAATTACAATAGAGACAATAATAACTGCAGAGATAATAATAACTCTGATAACTTCAGAGGTAATAATAGTCGGGGTAGATCTCAACACAAAAAAAAGAGATATCAGCAGGCTAATGCTGTACAACAGGAAACTGAGGGAGCCTGTAATCATGTTGTTGATAGTAAAAAACTTTGACGCTGTCACTGGTTCTGCTTTTGACTTTGAGAGAGCAAACAAATGCCCCCAATGCAGTACTTTATTCGAACCGGGTACCATAACTACTTTGAGTTGTGGTCACCCACTTCCCGCTCTTCCTGCTGCTGTTGCGCATGACGGGAGGGGTTCTTTAATCCTACATAAGGGTCTTGTTAATGATACTCCGGTCTCACTACTTTTCGATTCCGGATGCACCACTATTGGTGTTAGACAATCGCTTGTAGATCCATCTTGTGCTACAGGAAGGGTTATTAAATGTGTCACATTTGGCGGCACTCTAGAAAAATATCCTACTGCTGTAATTCGCATTGCCACTCCTTTCTTTACTGGAGATGTGCATGCTTGTCTCTTACCTAATCCTATTGCGGACCTTATTATTGGTCGTATTCACGGAGTTAGGGAGTGTACCCCACAGCAGATTGCTGCTTGGGAAGATAATAACATGCAAGCTACAAATGCAGTAGTTACAAGAGCACAAGCTCTACAAACACCCGAAACTTCACTGAATAGTGATAATGAAGTTGATAGCCAAGATAGTCACTTAGTGATTACTCGTGACTCTTTCATAAAATTGCAAGAAGAAGATCCTTCTTTAAAAAAATTCTTCATTCTTGCGAAGAAAGGTGATCCGAATCAGGATACAAATAGAAAATCTTGGATTGCAATGAGAAACGGCGTACTTGTACGTATGGTACAAGATTCGACTACGTCGGCACATTCGCAAATTCTTGTTCCCAAGAGCATGAGAGTGCAAATATTGCAACATGCTCATGACTCGCAATGTGCTGGACATATGGGTTTTGCCCGTACGAAGTCGAGAGTCCTTGCGGCTTTCTTTTGGCCTTTTGTCAATAAGGACATTCGTATTTACTGCCGATCATGCAAGGTATGTCAGGAGGTCAAATCTAAAGGACCACGACATGCTGCGCCTATCCAGGCTGCTGACATTCCTATTCGGCCGTTTCAGAAAATGGCCATAGATATTATTGGCCCTTTTAAGGTCAAGTCGGCCAGAGGACATCAGTTTATCCTTACATGTGTTGATATGTGCACACGTTGGCCAGAGGCTATTCCTCTTAAGAGCATATCTACTACAGATATCGCAGATGCTCTTTGGTTGATATTTTCTCGCTTGGGGTTCCCCAGAGAAATATTGTCAGACCATGGCACTCAACTCATATCTGACACTATGTCACAGGTAATGTCTACCTTACATATTGAACGATCTCTCAGTAGTATCTACCATCCTATGTCTAATGGGTTAGTTGAGCGTCTGAATAGAACGCTCAAGACTTTGCTTGGTAAGATAACTGAAGATCATCCTCAAGATTGGGACAGGGTTTTACCCGCGGCTCTCTTTGCCTATAGAGAAGTCCCTAATGAACACACAGGATTTTCTCCCTTCGAACTTGTCTTTGGCGCGCGTCCACGCGGCCCTATGTCTTTATTACACGATCTCATCACTGCCGATGATATTAGCGATGAAACTCAATCCTCATATGAGTATGTCATTGCTCTTAGACAAAAGATCATTGAGGCATGTAAGCTAGCAACTGCTTCATCAGAAATTGCTAAAGAGAAGGCAAGACAGTTTGCTAACAAGAATAGATGTCTACGACAACTTTGTCCAGGTGACAAAGCATTCGTCCTACTCCCCAGTAGGGAAAATAGACTTCTTATTGCATGGAAAGGTCCGTATGCAATAGTCTCTCGGATTTCCGATGTTGACTATGTGGTCGATATTGATGGAAAGCATAAAACTTTCCACATAAACATGCTTTCGGAATTTCACGAACGTCCGGACTATTTGCTGCCTATTTTCCAGGCAACGGATGATGCTCCTGCACCTCATGGTCATTATTCATCCCTGTCTGTCATACAGGATGAGGAAGCTACCTTCTCTGATGTCAACCTTCCCCTTCCAGTGGTTCCATTACATTCCACGGAATCTTGGAAAAACGTTTCTGTTTCTCCTAATCTTTCTGGTGACGAACATCGACAAGTCTCGTCGATGTTACAAACATTTCAAGATGTTCTCACTGACATTCCTGGACACACAGATGTCATAGAACATGACATAATTCTTACCGACAATAATCCAATTAGGGTTAGGCCTTATCCTATTCCTATACACTTTCAGTCGCAAGTGGAAAAGGAATTGGATGAAATGATTCAATTAAATATAATTGAACCATCGACTTCACCATATTCTTCTTCCATGGTTATTGTCCGGAAGAAGGATAAGAACATACGAATTTGTGTTGATTATCGCAAATTGAATCAGGTCACAAAGTTCGATGCTGAACCGATGCCTTTGTTAGAAGATCTACTGATTAGACTTTCTAATTCTAGATTCTTCACTAAACTTGACTTGTCTAAAGGTTATTGGCAAGTGCCTTTAGCAGAGCATGCCAAACCTCTTACTGCTTTTTCTACACCTAGGGGTCTATTTCAATGGAATGTTATGCCTTTTGGTCTCATGAACGCCCCTGCCACTTTCGTTCGCATGATGCGTCGAATTCTGTCACATCGTTCAGATGTCATCGCATACTTAGATGACATCTGTCTCTTCAGTGATACCTGGGAAGATCACTATTTAGGGTTATATGACTTACTGTCCACTCTACGTGAGAATAATTTGACAGCGAAACCTTCTAAAGCTTTTGTTGGTTTTGGTGAAATCTCTTTCCTGGGTCATCGTGTTGGTCATGGTCTCTTGAAGACAGAAGACCACAATACTTCCAAAATACTGAACATCTCTGTTCCTAAAACGAAGAAACAAGTTAGGAGTCTCTTAGGTTTAATTCAATTTTATGGGAGATTTATTCCAAATTTATCTTCGATCATGGCACCTCTATCAACATTGTTGAAGAAAGGTTCGCCTAATCTGGTCCGTTGGTCTGAAGAATGCCAATCTTCACTAGACCAAATCAAGAATATATTTTCTTCTCCTCCCATCTTAAGATTACCTACTCTTGATAGGACATTTGTTCTTCGGAGTGATGCTTCATCCACTGGGATTGGAGCAGCACTGATGCAAGAATATGCAAATACTCTGCATCCTGTTATGTACATTTCTAGAAAACTAAATGCGGCAGAGAGGAACTACTCGGTTTTAGACCGAGAGTTGTTAGCGATGGTTTGGTCAATTCTAAAGCTACAAAGATTCCTCCTGGGCGCACATTTCATTCTAGAGACTGATCAGAAAGCTCTTACAGCTATTCAGACTAAGAATTTGAAGAGTTCGAGATCCACTCGATATGCTATAGCTCTTCAACCTTTTCACTTCACGGTACGAGCTATCCGTGGTGCGGATAATGTGATGGCTGACATTTTGTCTAGATGCCCACATGACTCCAACTAATACTTCTGTCCTATATTTCCATATATTACAGAGTCATAACACACCTATATTTCTACAATAGATTAGCACATCTGTACTTACTTTATATGTACACACTATCGTGCTTTGTTGTCATCTTCTTCTGTTCGTTTTTTGAGATGATAGAGGAGGACTGAGTAGTTAATACAAGGGCCGTTAGTTTACTAAACAGCCACAATTATTAATAATGTATTGTACCTTATGAAGCATATTAGTTATTAATTAGCATTATATTGCTTGTACTTTCTCAGAATGTCATTGTTGAGCTGAGGACTTACCTTACTAGTATCAAGCATGACGAGTTCTAGATTGTGTACTTACCCTCGGAATACCAGAGCATATGTCCTGGATCGTCATGTAGTTTAACTTTACTATGTACTTATGTCATTACATGTCAAAGAATGTACTATTTAAATTTTCCTATCAGATTTGTACATCCATTTTTAAAGACAATATTAGAGTATGCTGTTTAATGATGATTATGGTAACTTGCATACGTATATTGTGTTTACATGCTAACGTGATGTGTGTTGGTGACACCTCCCCGATGTGAATATTTTTTGAGACATATTTATTTTTCTGTTGAGGTATATCCTCACCAGACACTCTATATTTAGCCTCATGTTAGGCAATTTAATTAATTATCAGCGCATAATTCGTGCGTTTTGAGCCGCTTATCGCATGCTCTTTGATATTTAAAAAAAAAAAAATATGTTCCACATTTTTTTTTTATCGGGAGGAGGTGGTGATATGTTGCGTGATAAATTCTCGCAACATCGTTTTAATACAATATCTATTTTATAACGCAAGGGCAACAACTGCTTGAAATTTATAGTCACTTTTCTCGGTAAGCATTTGTCTTCTCGCGTTGGTATTGAATGCAGTTAAGTTTTGAGCTGTGGTCTTTTTGCGCTGGACTGCGCATGACTGGTCTTGTTTTTTGGTCGATCGGTTTCCGCCCACCACTAGTGGAGTGAGCGAATTGAATGGCGAAAGAGATGCCTCGTTGAAGAGGGGATCTCCGCTATTTTTTGTTCTGTCAGGGATGTGTAGTCCTCTTAATGGATATTTCGTTTATTCGAGATAATACCTCTAGTGTTTCCCACATGTCGGGAGGCGTGATATTTCTGTGTATTTCCCGAAAGCCAGGTAAATTGACTTTTTCATTAACTCTATCGATTTTTGGGTCGTGAGCGATTTCGATTCATAGCCTGTCTTCGAAAGTCGTCGTCACGAGATGTTTTCCCAGCTCACATGTCGCTGCATTGTACTGCATCGGTTGATGCAGGTCCCAAGGACCATTACTTGCTACTTTGTTAAATGAACTAGGTTTGGAAAACCTTTATTATCTAGAGGATATTTTTGAGGACATTATTTATACTTCGGCAGACGTGTCTGTCTTGCTGAAGTCAGACTAAGGAGAGTGAACTGATCTCATACATCTGGTTATCTCCTGGCTGTTATAGAAAAGGATGGAGTTTTTCACCTGACTACATTTACAGCACTATGAAATATAACATGCATCTGACTCATCATTGTAATGCTGTCTACCGTCTATTGCTGTATTGAATGTTGCTGTGATAATGACTGTTTGATGTGCCTACATATTCGCGTAACCATTTTGTCACTGTGGCGTCCACAATAAATAATGAAGAAAAACGTCAACGGCTGTTTCAAGAATCATTGACTTTATACGTCGTGAGTTTACTGACGTCCTATGTGGATTGCCCTGTTATTTTTGTATGAACATTGTTTTGACTGAACACATCTGCACACTACACAAAACCAGACATGCGGATACCATCCATCATCATATGGCATCACGCATCATATCTTTTAATGAAAATTGAATGTGAATTGTTAATTTATGCCTGTATATATGTGTAGTTCAGTAGCAAACATGATGTAAAGCCTATAATGCTCCAGCCTGAACAGAAGGTGTCGGAGGAAAGTAAAACGGCATGGAATGGCCAAACAGTACACTGACACCTAGATGATTGACTAGAAAGAAATAATGCTGGAAGTGCAGAGGCGTGGTAACCATTAAGGAGGTTAATACTGGTATAAAGTATTTCAGATGAAGCTGACAGTTGGCCTAACGCTCTGAACTCAATGTTTGTGATGTATTGTGCTCAGTGTAGAACTAGAGTATCAATTAGTTATGAAGTAGAAGGTACATCCTTCTTGTTTTCAGGGATCGTGGTCTTGATGGTATTGAGCAGCACCTGGTCAGAGCTTTGCTGAATCCAGAGTCGGACAGCATACTCCTTGGTCCATTTAGCTATCAGTGAGGTGTCTCCAGAGCACAGGGGAGAAATCGAGCAGAGGAGTCCTTTCCTGCCGCCATCACGCAAGATAAGCTGATGTGGCCAGCTGAGCTCAAAATTATGTACCCCCATCTTAAAATAACATTGTAACATAAACTTAAGAGGGGAAGTAAATTGTTTAATATCAGGAACTGAGAACATCTCCAATACTAGTTCCAATAAAGACAAACTATTGAAGTCATGATGACAAATACCAACAGAGCTTGAACAAAACAAAACCAGTATTACCTCATATTACCACTACACAACTGACACACATAGGATACTTTTAATAATAAATGTCACTACAATATTCATATTGAGAAATTCTGTACATATAACTTGTAATTAAAATTGATTGTGATTCCTGGTTCCCTTTGTATTTGAATCAGGACACATATTCATTCATGACAGCAATGAATACATATTGTTATTTGAAAAGTTATCAGTGAATCCTTTAAGATATCCTTGTAGAGTGTTTTATGTATGTGAGTGTCACAGTGTTGTCAAGTGTGGTGGAATAAATTAAATTGTTTATCTGTCTGTTGTTGTTATGACTTACACTTCATCATACACATACCCTAGACATACAACGTAGTCATCACACTATTCCAGAATAATTCTGACTGAGATATATATATATGTGGCAGCAAGTAAGGTTATCTATAATACACTACTCTTATTAGATATAGATACCTTCACAGCTGATCTCAGTCAGTACACTAAGTCCCCTATAAATATTTATAACATCCCACTTCACCACATATATTGGGGTCTCGCTCTTGGGATTTTGAATCTTTACCTATTAAAAATATTGGGGGTAATTCACTTCAGGGAATAATAAGAATTAAAAGGTATCCTTGGGTGGAATTAAATAAGGTTGAGCTCACGGTGCCTGTGTTGTCCATTAGATATATATTTAGAGATTGAATTGTTGGTTAGACATTGTATAAATTTACCTGATAGACAATGGCGGACCTGGCCAAGTTTCGATCTGCTGCTGTTCAGACTGCAAAAGAGTTAGGATTAGATGGGCAAGTTATGGTTGCCTATGTCACCACGGAATGTGACAAATTTATTGAACGCGAAGAAAGAAGGTTTGAAGCCGAAAGAAAGTTAGAGGCTGAAAGGGAAATTAAGAAGTTACAATTTGAGGCTGAGGCTGAGACTAAGAGGTTGCAGATTGAGGCTGACAAAGAGGCTAAAGCATTGGAAGCCGAGGAAAGAAGACAGGCTGCAGAAAGGGAAGACAAGAAATTAGCTGCAGAAAGGGAAGCAGAAAAGGAGGAGAAAAGATTACAAAGGGAACATGAGTTACGACTAAGGGAGTTTGAGTTTCAAGGCCATGCTCCTGAAAATGGTGCCAGTCCCTTTGCCTCTGATGCCACTGCTAGCCAAGGAGCCTCAACCTCAGCTATGAATTTTCATTTAGATCATTTTGTTGAGAAAGACGATGATATAGAGAGCTACCTAAATAGGTATGAACTATTAGCTACCACGTATGGGTTAGAGAGAGAGAGGTGGAGCTTAAAGTTATCTCAAGGACTTCGTGGGGCAGCTTATGAAGTTTTTGCAAAAATGAGCAGAGGTGATCAGGAAAATTATGACATGCTGAAGCAGGCTCTTTTGTTAAGGTATGAAAAGAATGCAGAATTTTATAGGAAAAAATTTAGGAATGCTAAACTACTGTCAGGTGAAACCTATCACCAGTTCTCTGCACGAATAGAGACATACTTGGAGAAATGGACTTCTCTGGGGAAAACCCAAGATCTTAAGGAAATGGTCCTGATAGAGCAATTAAGAGAGTCCATGGCTCCAGACCTGAGAAAGTTTCTCATGGAACAAGGTGCAGAGAGGCTGGGTGAGTTGCTAAATGTTGCTGAAAGGTATCAAGCAGCTCAAGCAGAGGTAACAGGTAATAAAAAGAAACAAGGGGATAACTTTAGGGCACCACAGAACTTTAATAAATTTGATCCTAAGGATCAAAACAAAGGTAAGCACCAATTTGATAGGCCACGGTATGAAAATAAAAATAAATTCCCACAATTCGATGAAAGGAAATATGATGAAAGAAAATCTTTCAACCAAGGAAAAAGGTGGTGTAAGAATTGTCAGATGGACAATCATGACACTGACCGTTGCAGAAGGAAACCTGTGTATATGGCAACCCTTCAGGTCAGGTCGACCTCAAGACAGGAGGAGGATATTATGTTGGATACCACTCCAGAAGAGATGAGGAAGGCACAGGCTGGGGATAAAACACTCAAGCCTTGTTTCAGAAAATTGTCAACTTGTCATACAACTCCAGGCAAGGGAGATTTTTACATGAAAAACAAGTTGATGTATAGGAAGACTGGAACTAGATCCAAAGGTCAGGGACAGCTGGTACTTCCTAAAAGATATAGGGCAGACTTAATAAGGAGCCTACATGTGAAACCAGATGGGGACCATGAGAAGATAGGTACCATCATTCAAAAGGTGGCTCACAATTATTATTGGCCCAAAGCAAGATGGGACATTGAGAATTTTGTAGAAAGGTGTAGCATAGCACATGAGGGAACACCCACAAGTGGGAACATTGATCAGGACCTGGACACGCTACGGGGCAAAATTAGGCCTGATAATAAAAAGAAAAATAGATTTGATAAAGTGGACCAAATGGAATGGGAAGCCCCTTTTCACGGACAAGCTTCACTTAACTGTTTTACAATGGCCACTATGCAGAGAGTGCAAAAAGATGTCTTACCCCAGGATAAGCCGACAATCCCTCAATCGGACTTAAACAAACTGGAGGAAGAGGATGTAGAGAGGAAATCTCTCATCAAGAATTTTAAGTGGGGAGAAAGCCCCAAAAGAAAAATTGGTAGCGGTCGTTTTGTGCATGATAATTCTGGGAGGAAAAATCATCACTATAAAGCTTCGAGTGGAAGAGACCATACCGGTGCATGGACAAATAGGTCCACACAATTAAAGGTCCATATGTAGCTTTGTTAAGAACGTGGACTGATGAAAAGGCAGAGGAAAACATTACATCTTCATACCAATATGTGAATGAGCTGACCACTCGTTTAAAAACTGGCTGGAAACTTGCCAATGAAAATTTGAAACAAGCCAGGAAGAAACATGCTGCCTATTATAACAGGAAGGCGAAAGACAGAAATTTGGCTGTGGGAGAGAAAGTACTGCTTCTTTTGCCCGGGAGTCAGAATAAGTTACAAATTGGATGGCAGGGTCCATATACAGTTTTAGAGAAGGTATCTAGAACAAATTATAAGATAGATAAGAAGGGGAAAGAAAAAATCTATCATGTGAATCTCCTGAAGAAATATTTGGAAAGAGAACATCAGGAGGAGACACACTTGTTGACCTTGTCCATCGCCATGGAGATGAAAAAGGAACCACTTTCATCATTTGAGTATCCATTACACCCCTGTGAGACAGCAGCACAGGTGAAAATCAGTACACATTTAACGAAAACTCAGAAAGAGAGAGTGCAACAGGTTCTAAATAATCATGCAGAGGTGTTAACAGACCGACCAGGGCATACAAACCTATTGGAATATGATATGAAACTGATAGACCCCACACCTGTCTGTATGAAACCATATTCGATTCCGTTTGCTAAGGAGAAAGCTTTGAAGGAAGAGATAGACTATCTGTTGAAGGAAGGAATTATTTCGCACAGTGAATCTTCGTATAGTTCCGGTGTTGTACTCTTAAGGAAGCCCTCTGGAGAACATAGACTCTGTATAGATTACAGGAGACTGAATGCTATTACAGAAGGACAGGTGGATCCATTGCCGGATACAAATCAGCTGTTTGCCAGACTAAATAAAGCTAAATATTTCTCAAAAGTGGATCTGAGTAAAGGATACTATCAGATTCCAGAAAAACCTGAGATCAGACAAAATTGTTGGATGTAAACATTTCGGAGGAACGTAATGAATCCCTGAGTTGCCTCTTTGATTGAGGATATTCCGAATGTTTCATACAGGATAATAAGAAGATTATGGGACCCACTACGAAAACTCTGCTATCACCAGGTATATGTTATCTCCTCATAACGTACATTTTGAGGGAAATATAATGTTCTCTGGACATGTCATTGCGCAGACTCAGAGAAGAGAAATGGTGAATACGGGTTGCGAAGCAGCATTAAGACAAGCACTCACACTTGCGGCTGTTCAGTAACATAACCGAAATATATTATTGGTTGTAGAAGTCTGAGGCAGATTTCATGAGTAGTGCCTACTCTGAATGGACCCAACTACATAAAACCATGATAGCACCACAGCAGAGTAAAGTCAAGTTGACTTACATTTATCTATGTGTATATAGAATAAAGGACTGACATGGGATGTCTGTTTTAAGAGGGGAGGTGTCGTGAAATATTCTAATCCACACATATAAATTATCAGGTAATTATAAAGCCTAACAAATAAATTCTAATAAAGAAAAGAGCAATGGTAAAATAACAGTGCTGTCACAAAGAATGTACTCGAAATCCCCCTTGTTTTATGCTTCGTCTGCAAATTGTAACGCTTTCACGTTGATAGTAAAAGCCTACTATATTATTACCCGCTTTCTTCAATGAAACGTGTGCTGTATTTCTTGGAAAAACATTTGAGATACGCAAGCTGAACAATGACCTAATTTTAATATTTCATTCATTCCATTTTATACACAGCGTAACTAAAAGACAGATAAAGCAGGATAGAGAGAAGGGAGAGGCAGAAAGCCGAACGCATGCAAAATTAAACACGCGTCTCGCTATTAATGCCACCCCAACAAGCGTAACGCGATACACAATTACTACTATCACGCGTGTAAGGCCACATGCACTAACTTTTTCGGACGGACAGTGATAAAAACAATAACCTTCCCAGAGTTAGGTTTTTAAAATCACGAAAAACGCTTATTAGAAAAGATAACAATAGATGGGTTTACGTTTGAAAACATTACAGTACCCAGACAGCACATCTTCGAAACAGGAGGTTGAAGAAATTGCATATTTTGAACGCAGCCACGTAGCTCTTTTAAATTTGTATATTTGGGTTCCTTAGGGCTTGCTGACAAAGAATATGTAAAACGTTACGCAAATAGTCTAGGAATTAACAAGTTATAACCAAAATAAAATAGTGGGGATGCCTGACAGCATGAAATCATTTCTGCTCATAAAATTTTTTTTTTAACGTGTTTGAAAAAAACCTTACGTACGGAAATAGCCTACCATGTAAACTCCAAATTGATTGGAGCGCAACAAATATAAGACTAAACACGATTGGTCGGACTATAAATACTATCTTTGGTTGTTAGGGGAGACGTAGGAAGGTAAAATTTTTTCAAACACTTGTCGAAACGTGGCTCCATTGGCCAGACTCGCTGATATAATCACTTAGGAGCGTTAGTTCGAGACCACTAGTTCAAATAAGCTTGATAAAGCAACAGTGCGTTGAAGCCAGCTCATATTTTTGCTAAATAAAAGCCTGGAACATAAGCAGATGGGAATTTGTGCCAGTATTTGTGCCAGAATTCATTGCTAGTCAACGTATCTGTGTTTATTCTATGAATTGTGGTAAGCTTGAAACATTCAGTATCTTTTAATGAAAATTGAATGTGAATTGTTAATTTATGCCTGTATATATGTGTAGTTCAGTAGCAAACATGATGTAAAGCCTATAATGCTCCAGCCTGAACAGAAGGTGTCGGAGGAAAGTAAAACGGCATGGAATGGCCAAACAGTACACTGACACCTAGATGATTGACTAGAAAGAAATAATGCTGGAAGTGCAGAGGCGTGGTAACCATTAAGGAGGTTAATACTGGTATAAAGTATTTCAGATGAAGCTGACAGTTGGCCTAACGCTCTGAACTCAATGTTTGTGATGTATTGTGCTCAGTGTAGAACTAGAGTATCAATTAGTTATGAAGTAGAAGGTACATCCTTCTTGTTTTCAGGGATCGTGGTCTTGATGGTATTGAGCAGCACCTGGTCAGAGCTTTGCTGAATCCAGAGTCGGACAGCATACTCCTTGGTCCATTTAGCTATCAGTGAGGTGTCTCCAGAGCACAGGGGAGAAATCGAGCAGAGGAGTCTTTTCCTGCCGCCATCACGCAAGATAAGCTGATGTGGCCAGCTGAGCTCAAAATTATGTACCCCCATCTTAAAATAACATTGTAACATAAACTTAAGAGGGGAAGTAAATTGTTTTAATATCAGGAACTGAGAACATCTCCAATACTAGTTCCAATAAAGACAAACTATTGAAGTCATGATGACAAATACCAACAGAGCTTGAACAAAACAAAACCAGTATTACCTCATATTACTACTACACAACTGACACACATAGGATACTTTTAATAATAAATGTCACTACAATATTCATATTGAGAAATTCTGTACATATAACTTGTAATTAAAATTGATTGTGATTCCTGGTTCCCTTTGTATTTGAATCAGGACACATATTCATTCATGACAGCAATGAATACATATTGTTATTTGAAAAGTTATCAGTGACTCCTTTAAGATATCCTTGTAGAGTGTTTTATGTATGTGAGTGTCACAGTGTTGTCAAGTGTGGTGGAATAAATTAAATTGTTTATCTGTCTGTTGTTGTTATGACTTACACTTCATCATACACATACCCTAGACATACAACGTAGTCATCACACTATTCCAGAATAATTCTGACTGAGATATATATATATATGTGGCAGCAAGTAAGGTTATCTATAATACACTACTCTTATTAGATATAGATACCTTCACAGCTGATCTCAGTCAGTACACTAAGTCCCCTATAAATATTTATAACATCCCACTTCACCACAGATTCATCCGAGAGAAATGAGAAAGGCCCAGGCCAAAGACAAAACTTTAAAACCTTGCTTTGGCAAATTGCCAACCAGCCATAACACCCCTAAGAAAGGAGAATTTTATTTAAAGGATGGTTTGCTCTACAGGAAAGCTGGAGCCAAACAAAACGGATATGGACAGTTAGTACTGCCATTGAGGTACAGGGACAAGGCTATGGAACAAGCACATGTTGTACCAGACGGTGGACATATCAAAATTGGTACCACCTGTCAATGGACATTGGTGAAATTTTATTGGCCAGGAGTAGCTGAGGACATTGCTCAGTATATACATTCCTGCGCACAATGTAGCAAGGTAAACTCCACACGTGAAGAAAATAATCAGGTCTCAGAAAAGCATTGTGGCAAAAATAGGCCTGAAAATAAATATAAACAGGTAGACATCGTGAATAGGCATGCACCTTCTCACACCCAGTCTTCCCATAAACTAGTGACACTAGCAACTCTTCGGATAGTACCGAGAGTAAATAAAAATACAGACCAGTCCCATCCGACATAATGTTGCTCGGAATTTCGGGAACTGACTAAAAATAGCAATGAGGTTAATGGGCCAGCCTTGAAAACGAAACTGGGGGATTTCCCCAGAAAAGTTGGGAGTGGGAGATTGGCCAATTGGCCTAATGTTCAGCTCACTTCAACATACGGCTATTAAGTAGCATTATGAAGGGCACCGGCTACAGTAGTAGTTGGCCGACCCTATACAGTCCATTGGAAGTATTGTACGGACATTGGATTGAGATCACACATATTATAGCAAATGCTAAAGGGAGAATTGATTCTTGGTGCAGGAAATTCATTTCCCCATATTACATATGATTTCGCCAGTGACGTTAAGCTGAGAAAACAGCTGGTGAATATGGACTCTACCTGAATGGCAGATTAAAGAGTCACACATGAATATTAGTAAAGGATTTTTCCAAATTCCAATCAAGCCTGAGCTCAGACCATTGTTGGCTGTGATCACTTCAGAGGGGCACTATGAATTCATATGTTGCTTTTTGGATTGAGAATACTCCGAGTGTTTTATCCAGGCTGATGAGGAAATTACTGGGTCCCTTACATAACTCAGCTATCACCAATTTTATAGATTACCTCCTCATAATATTGGAACCTTGAGGAACATCTAAAACCTCTGGACATGTCAGTGAACAGACTCAGAGTAATGGTGAATATTGATTGATAATCAGCATGTGACAGGCAGTAGCACCTGGAGCTGTTTATTAACACAACCTGCAATAGATACCTGGATCGCAGAGGTCTGAGGCAAATTTCTTGATATAGTGCCTACTAGAATTGACCCACCTGCAGGAAACCAGGATAACACTAAAGCAGAGTAACTCCAAGATTGGAAGAATCGTGAAATGACGTCTGTTTCACATCACGCATTCGAATAACCACGGTCATATTTTCCGCGCTCAATCTAGGATAAAAGGTCCAAATATAATGGCGAATCAGAACGCTCCTTTTCTAGTGTCTATAAAGATACCGTACCTTTTAGATTAAGCAGAAAGGGCCTATTCTGTGTTTTTGGTGGGAAGGAGTTATTTTATTTCTTAAAGAATAGCGGTAAATAAAAATAAATACATAGCTATTATAAAACCTGATATATCACTTAAGAAATAGGTACCAAGCCGGCCTCATAAAAGTAAGTTATTTAAAGAGAAAAATTGGTTTTAGTGATATTTTTCCATCAGGGTGGTACCCGATTTAATTACTTAAAAATTACCTAGATTGAAATGCAAGAAAATAGCTAACTAATATACATATAGAACGATAGAGATAAATTGGCCGTTTAATTATCACTTTAAATAATTAAAATCGGTCCAATAATAACTGTAATAAAAAAAATATTTAAACTTAATCACTTTATACGAGCAGGCGGAAATACGCCTAAGTTTTAATTCTTAAAGATACTTTTGGACTGTGCTTCCGATTGGTCGGATGCAGCGCTATATATAGAACTGGGACATCCAGGAAGTCCGCCACTATTATTTGAAAAATACACTCAGCTGAATGAATCTAGCACACTGTAATTGCAAAGTCTTTTACCGTTCTGACCTGTTGGCAGAACTAGATTCCCATTGAAGCCCGTCTCAGCTTGTGTATTATTGAAGCAATCACCAGCCATTGTTGAGGAAGTCTTTGGGTGACTATAGTTCTACCTAAAACAAGAGCTACGCCCTGCTTCCAAGCCTGGAGCTACCGGTTGGGTGGTCCAGGAGTTGTGAGGGAAATTCTACGTCGAAAGTTAAGTGGAATTTACATTCCACTGCACAGCTACTCCAGATACTCGCCACAGTTAAAACTTTACATCTACTAATACCCTTAAATGATGAAGTCAAGGACCATATATATATAGAGTGAATCCAAAAGCCCAGTGACAGTGAATATAACATCAAGACAAACAGAAAGTGAAATTAGTTTAGTCCTTTGAACCATATTCATTATGGAAGAGATTTTCCATTTTATTTATTTTGAGTTGTAAATATCAGTTCATTTCTTTTGAGTATTCCTGCCCGGAAAACATATTACGGTGCAAGGACAAATAAAATGTACATAATTTCATACAGTCTTGCTTGATAATTTTATTAAAGTTTAATTTCTGTATTGGAATTTACTATCTATTATAATTTAAATTACCCCTAGATAATTAGCCAAATAAAACAAAACATTTAATCATTAATCTTTGTGGGATCATGAGAGGTAGCAGTTAGGGACTCAGAGTACTACATCATCATCATCTTCTCTGGGAACTTACATAGCTTGACCCCACCTTGATGTCTATACACCCTTGCTCTTTTCAGAGAAGGGGGTATTGCTTATAAGACCAGTCCTAGGGTTCAGAAGAAGAAAATAAAAACAGCAGAGAAGACGCAGAGCTCGTACTCAGATGAGATATGAAAGTGAACACAAGGGTATTCAGACGAGAGACGAGAGACAGACGTAGCACAGCACTACCACGAGCAATCAGATCATCACAAAGCATCATATATTAAGTGTTGCATCATCAGCGGAGAATTATCTCTTCACTTTCATTTTCACCTCAACCATCCATCCACAGGGTCGCCAGTGGATTCACAATCGCGCAGACAATGTCAAAACAGTGAACCTCTTAAAGTATATGCCGGACTGAAAACAACATCTTCGAAACTTGCATGAACAGAAACAGTGCCTCATTCTTTGGTGTTGTCGGTGTTTTCCCTGTATGTACTATCCTGTAACCATGTCAAGACAGACATATGCTATGACCGTGGATGAGCTAACAACAGCATTTCAAACTTTTCACTGTCACTAGCATCTAGTGTTTCTCAAAGTGGGTTCCTTGCTGTTCCGAGAAATGGCTGTGAGATTCCAAGGGAAATAAAAACCCACAACAGCAGAAAAGTTATATAATCAGATTAAAACTGCTTAAAAAACCCGAAAAGGCATATATGTAAGTGTGTACTTTGTTTCTTTCTTGTAATCAGCAGTTATTACTCGTATGGGACTCCCCTTAGGGGACAGCACACGAGAATAAGGTGAAGTGTAACGTTTAAGTGCAGTTCGCATCCATACGATACGTTTACGCAGTAAACAAGTGGGGAAACCGCTAAAGGCCACAGAGATGTGGTTTTACAGAAGACTGTTAAAAGTACTATGAACTGAAAAGAAGCCTAAAAGAAAGTTAAATTAATGATGACGTAAGAATGAACCCTGTGCTCCTGGCAGGTTCAAAGTTGAAAAGGCTAAATGGTGGGAGAGAGAGAGAGAGAGAGAGAGAGAGAGAGAGAGAGAGAGAGAGAGAGAGAGAGAGAGAGAGAGAGAGAGAGAGAGAGGGAGAGAGAGAGAGAGAGAGTGAGAGAGAGAGAGAGAGAGAGAGAGAGAGAGAGAGAGAGAGAGAGAGAGAGAGAGAGAGAGAGAGAGAAGGGAAGAAAGTGAGAATGTTAAAGACAGCGAAGTATGTCCTCCTGGCCTGGGGAGGGGAGTAAACTCCCAAGCCAGCTCCGTAAAATTCTTCACAAGTGAGATGACTGACATGACCTGATGAAACTAAGATGCTGGATATCAGGCCGCCGACTATCTTCTGTTGATCAAAGCAAAAGCTAGAATAGCTGCGCGGAATGTAAGAGCGCTGAATGATACTGGGGGAAAAAACAGCAATACTTAATCCAACTCTTGACACTGGCTGACACAAGGTGGAATGTAGTAGGACACAAGACACTGAATGCCGGAGAAATTTGTGAGGCAAGTCTAGAAGTGAAATGGAATGGCTAAAACCACATTCAACAACCAGAGGCTGCTTTAATAGGTAAATTAAAAATTAAAGAGTCCTCTAGTGTTTGATGTACTAGAAACTGAATTCATTGGACTCTGTTAAAACAGCTAGACCAGGGGATTTCAACTTTTTTAAGCTCATGGCCCCTTTCTGAGCCTCATTTACCTCTGTGGGCCCCCCCCCCCCCCCCCCATATAAGCTGGAAAAAGGTACTTTAACATCTTTCTGTGGCCCCCTAGAAATATGGCATGGCTCACGCTGAGAACCACTGAGCCAGACGATCTAGATTTTGCCGAAGACCTCGACCTTCTAGTCCATAACCGGAACCAGACGCAAGACAAGTTACAGCGAGGCGGTCTGGAAATCCACACAGAAATATCAAAGAATAAATGCGGCAAAAGATATCCAACTTGCTCTTGGAGAAGCACCCTAACTATATGTGAACTCATACACATAACTTGGCAGAAGCGTTGACAATGTTGGAGGACAGAAGAACAATGACAACAAGATAAGAATGCAGAAAGCAATAAGAGTGGCTTTCACTGCATTGGGAAATATACAGAAATCAAAAGTAATCAAGACCAATTTTTTTTTAAAATTGTTAAACTAAAATGTTATTGTAGTATTTATTTATGGCTCTGAAACACGGAAGGTGTTACAGACGTTCATACACTGGTGCTAGAGCAGTATAGAAGGATTAAAATGGTATGCCTGTATCGCTCTGAAACACGGAAGGTGTTACACTTGTGCTAGTGCAGTATAGAAGGATTAAAATGGTATGCCTGTATGGCTCTGAAACATGGAAGGTGTTACAGACTTTCATACACTGGTGCTAGAGCAGTATAGAAGGATTAAAATGGTATGCCGGTATGGCTCTGAACCACGGAAGGTGTTACAGACTTTCATACACTGGTACCAGCGCAGTATAGAGGGATTAGAATGGTATGACAAGATCACCCATGCAGAATTCATAGAAAGGGACCTACATGTACTAGCGAAACAAGAAATAGAGAAACAACGGTGGCGCTGGACGGGACACGCAATGAGAAAATCTGCTGACGGGAATCACAGGCCTTTTTCTGGCATTCCCAGGGGGAAAAGAAATTAAAGGAGATCTTAAAAACACATGTAGAGGTGTATTGGAGAGACTGAATATGATAAAAATGACACGAAAAGAACGTGAAAAGATGGCACATGAGAACCGAACTTTGCAAGACTTGACTGAAGGCCTATACTTCCCAGGGAGCTAAAGGCTTATAGTGATGAAGCTATATAAGATTACATACACAAACACACACTTCACTACTGTATGTAACAGGAATGCGGATACGCATAAGAAAGAGATGCATCTCATGCAAAAAAGCAAACACTTAAATTTCATTGCAAAATAAAATACCATAAATCAAATATACAGAAACATAACACTTTTTTTTTTTTCAAAACCACACTAGAAGGAAATTTTGAAACAATCGGGCAAGAAAAGTCGTAACAGAAAGAACAGTCGGAAGACAATAGGGAAAAACGGATGACAGATCTATACTTGGGATGATAGTATCAAGAGATGGACACCAAACGGCCTATCAGTGTGTGCTATCAAGGCAAGAGACAGACAATCTAGGAGGTCCTTCACAGCCGTCCTCAACAAACGAAGACACAAATTAATTAAAACCCCACGAATATGCTTTAAAAACGGGGGGGTGGGGGGGGGGGGGGGGGGGGGGGCGGCGAGAGGAGAGAAGAAAGTCAGCTTTAGCCTAGGGCGACAAAAACTTTTAATACGGCCATGTGTACACGGAAAAAAAACTTTACGCTTTTGCAATGTATATTTTTGGTTTTAAAACTTCGAATGACTTAAGTCCTCTCTCTGGCTTTGCCGCTATTTTCTTTCTCTCCCCCCAACTAATTTCTCGACGGGTCTGCATGCTACTACTATAATGTTTTACACTGAAGGTGCGTAAGCCCACATCACAGACAGACACCACCGACAACGGAAATTATATGTAAAAGATATAAGCGCTGCGCATAGGTACACAAGGGTTCCTCGAGGACGACTGTAAAGTCAGTATCTATTTTTACATTTTAAAATCCTGACTATACTAGGTCCAGCATCGACAGGTGGGGTGATCAGTTCCCTTCCTCGCTGCCTTTTCGTCTCCTAACTCAACAGCATACTAAGGGCAATTAATTATCGCCTGCTGGATAATGACACTGCAATGGATGAATCAACAAGGCTGAGGCTGTTGGAGTTTGGCATCAAACGTGGGACTAGGAGAAATGGACGTGAAAGAGGATGCATCCGTCGTTATGTACAAGTACAACCAGCATGCTTGCTCTTCGACATTTGCTGAGGGAGACTGAGCACTTATGGGTTTGCCCGGGGTGCAGTGAGGTCGATTCTGATTAACAATAACAATAGTAGAATGGAGCGTGACGATATCGAGAATCGAAGCTGGAACACTTACCGCCGCGAGAGACCAGCGCTCTAACCACTTTGTCAATCGAAGACTCCCACTGGATATACGAGGGGCGTTCAGAAAGTAATGCACCCCGACGTTTTTCTCGGGAGCTGTTTATTCAAAAAGCATTAAATTTATACACAATATACATGAATATGTCATGTAAACATCGGTATTATTCAACATAATCCCCATCAACTTGTACGTCTTTATGCCAGCGTGAAACAAGTGCATGTATTTCTAGCACGTACCAGATTTTGTCTTGATCATGTAGCCATTTCTTCGCTGCACGAATCACTCCTTCATTATCTTCAAACCTTGTCTCACGGAGTGCATCTTTAAGTGGACCAAATAGATGAAAATCAGAGGGTGCCAAATCGGGACTATAGGGTGGATGGGGTAGTACAGTCCAACCCAATTTGGTGATTGCTTCCCGTGTTGCCAGACTTGTTCGAGGTCGCGCACTGTCGTGAAGGAGAAGCAGGTTTGCTGCATTCTTGTGCGGCCGAACTCTGCGAAAACGTTGATTGAGTTTTTTCAATGTCTTAATGTAAGCTTGCGAACTGATTGTCTCTCCTCTTGGCATAACGTTCACAAGAATCACACCTTCAATGTCCCAAAAGACAGTGATCATGACCTTTCCAGCTGAAGAAATTGTCTTGAATTTCTTTCTTCGTGGTGATTGCGGATGATGCCACTCCATTGACTGTTTTTTTGTCTCAGGTTCAAAATGATGTGCCCAGGTTTCGTCACCTGTAACGATCTTAGCCAAAAAGTTCTCTCCATCAGCAATGAAACGCTCCAACAATTCAGAAGAAATTGCTTTCCTTTGCAATCGGTGGTCATTTGTGAGACTTCGAGGAACCCATCTTGCGCAAACCTTAGAAAATCCGATAGTTTTTATAACTGCATTTGCACTACCAATGCTGACTGACAGCTGTAAGGCCAATTGTTGAGTAGTGATTCGCCTATCAGTAAGAATAATGCCCTCAGCGCATTTCAACATTTCTGCGTTAGTGGCTGTGGCAGGACGTCCACAGCGCGGCCGATCAAGCAGCTCCATACCTCCACTTCCTGATTATTTGAACCCAGCGACTGAACTGTACTTCCATACACATCACATAGACGCTTGTGAATATTCACAACAGTTTCCTTCTCTGCAACGAGAAATTCTATCACAATTCGCTGCTTATAACGCAAGTTGCTTACACGGTCCATTTCAACGGTTTAGGGTAGCTGTATTATTTGGCCGGTTGCGGTGTGATTTGGTGCACACAATTGGCACATGCCATATATGAAGTGTGCAAAATTTCATGCTTCTATCTTTATTTTTAGCTGAGAAAAACGATGTGGTGCATTACTTTCTGAATGCCCCTCGTACAAGAAACAAACGTCCAAACAACGAGCTATAACTGCCATTTGACAAATCAAATACTTGTTGTTGTTTTTTTTTAACTGCCAGAAATAAGGTAAAATAAAATAACATAAAATCTCAAATGGCCAATAGACTGACGTTACAAGAGACAACAAATATGGTTGCCTGGTTTTGAAACTACGTGTTGAACAGACGGGATCTCATGCTCAGTTGTCACGTTAATGTGGCACTGCACTTTATGCAATAATATGACAGTTAATTCCCTTTTATTTTGACATCTGTTGCATTTGCATGAAAATTATTTTGATTGTTAAAAAAAAAAGGGGGGGGGGGGGTAAACGGTAGTCCCATAGTAGATACTGCCGTATCTTCAAAACCTTCACCATACTAGGTCCAGCATTAAAGGGAGGGGGGGGGGTGTCACCAGTTCCCTTCCTCGCTGCCTTTTCCTGCCCTAACTCAAAGTCAGGTAACCCACAATTTACAGCTGGGTAGACTGGAGCGTGTCGGTACCGTGATTCGAAACCAGCACCTTTTGACACCAGAGACCAGCGCCCTAACCACTGTCAAACCGACGCTACTTAACAGTAGGAGTGAAGAAATAAACATGTAAAAAAAAAGGAGGTGACTTTTTTGAATGACCCTGTATATGCTAATCAAGGTTCCCTAGTCCTACATAAGCTGACCAACGCTACATTTACAGAAATGGAACCTAGGTTCGACAACACATCACCACCAACCTCCCTCCGAGTCAACGCACCGCTCATTTCATTTTTCTTACTCTAAATGTGTAATTTTTCGTTAGCGTCAGAAAGCCATGAGCGTCCGATTGACACAGTGGTTAGAGCGCTGGTCTCTCGCGGGCAAAAGTGACGGGTTCAATTCACGGTATCGACACGCTCCAGTTTACCCGTCTGTAAATGGGTACGTGATGCTTCTTTTGAGTTAGGGAAGGCAAAGGCAGCGCGGAAGGGAACTGGTCACCTCACCGGTCGATACTGGACCTAGTATAGTGATGTCTCTAAAACTTCACTCCCCTCTCACGGCAGTATCTGCTATTGGGTTAACCCTGACCTTTTATTTTTTAAACCAGAAAGCCATATATTATCACAATTAGTTTTCTACCTTAACTAGGCCACTTCAGCCGCGACACGTAGGGCTGTCTTTGATCTATGTTCAATTACTATCTATCGACAATCTTCAGGGCCTACGAATATCTCATTCAGCTTCAGTACATCGCGGTCCTTCGGGTGGAAGGTTACGGGGAGGGGAGAAAAGAGAATAGAGAAGGAGAAAATAATATAGACAAAGAGGGGGCGGGAAAACCACATTATGTGGGCGATGGACAGGGGAAAAGAGGACTGGTCAACAAAAAAGACTGACAGTGAACGGTCAGGACATATAGGGCGATGATACTGCGAAGAGAAAAGATAAGAAAGAATGATTAGAAGGGAAAGAGGGAACGCGAAAAAAATAAGACTGAAACGAACAGTGAAGGTGGAACAGTGATTGTGGGTGAGGTCAGTGCGGCAGGGATAAGAAGAGCGTGAAGTAACCGGATGAAGAGAAGAGAGTGAAGGGTGCTTTGAAACGCGATAAAGTGAATTCAAAAAGATGAGAGAGAGAGAGAGAGAGAGAGAGAGAGAGAGAGAGAGAGAGAGAGAGAGAGAGAGAGAGAGAGAGAGAGAGAGAGAGAGAGAGAGAGAGAGAACGTCGTGTAGACGAAAAGGAGATAGTGAAACTGGACGGTGTGATGAGACTAAGAAGAGTGGGTTAAGAAATCATTGAGCGTTGTGAGAATACAAAGTGGAGATGGATGAAAAGACAATTAAAGAAAAGAAGTGATGTTAAGGGATGACGTGATGAACCAGACAGAGTGTGAGACGTTTTAATGGCGACAGTGGAGACGAGGAGTGACGACGTGACGAAAAGAGTAAAAAGAACAGGAATCAAAATGAGTTAAATGTAAAGTGAAAAGAGGGAGAAAATAACAGGCTGATGTAGATGAGACATAATTTCTTCTTCTTCTTGCGATCGCATCTTTGATGATTACACCGTCAGACGAGTTCTCATGATGAATTCGACTGTTGTTTGAAGTTCCTCTTTAACTCCATATAGCTTTGAGTTTAGTGTTGAGTCATTGGGCCAGTATATCTTTCTTAACTGGTCATACAGAGGACAGTCCTGTAGAACATGCTCAGCAGTTTGTTCGTTTAATCCACATGTGCACAGTGGTGAAGCAGACAATCGTAGCTTGTGCATGTGTTTATTCAGTTTGTTATGCCCTGTCCTGAGTCGAAAAATAGTTGTCTGTCCCTGCCGGTCGAGAGTGTGATAGTCGTCTTTGGGTTGGTTCTGTTCTCTTCTGATAGTCTGGATAGCTCTCTTTTTCTCAAAGTATGTGACTTCATTATCTTCTTGTTCACATTCTCCTCCCTTTTTTGCAAGTTTATCTGCCTTTTCATTTCCGGGTACACCACAATGAGATGGTACCCACTGAAGTATGGTTCTCTTTTTGGCAGCTACCTTGTTTAGTTCATTTCTCAGATGCGGGAGTTTACCACCCTTGAGAGCTTGCAGGACAGACAGTGCATCTGTGAGGATGACTACCTGGTGGCAGTCAGAGTTGGTGTTATAAATCATATTTGCAGCTTGCTCTAGAGCTTGAACCTCAGCTGTATAGTTGGAACAGAATTTACCAGTGGGAATGTGCCTAGTCTCATAGTGGTTGTCAGGATATGAGATAAAGATACCGGCACCTCCATTCCTAACAGCATTAGTTGCTGATCCATCTGTATAGGCATGTATCCATGATTGATCGGGATAGCTTTCTTGGATCATACTCAATGTAGCAGTTCGTTTTTGCAGATCATTATACTCACATCCACTTGTGAGACCACTGACTGTTGTATTAATTTGGAGGGCACTGCTGGCCTGCTCCCATGGTACAGGGTATAGGGTGGGCTTCAGTGGTGTTGTCTTCATGGATAGGTCTTCTTGATGCTGTCTTATAAGTCTTTTCCCCCGATGCACAAAGCTGCTACGCTTTAGACGTCCCAATGCCAGATCATCTAGTCTTGCCTTCATTGGGTGCATTGGCATACTGTTGTACTTTTCCATCTGGGATCATGGTTTTTTGTGTCTCTTCTATGGGACAATGTCTGTAATCCAGCAACCTTCTGCATCTCTGTTATTGGTGTAGTTTTCATGGCTCCTGTAATGAGCCTGAGAGCTTGATTTTGCACCTTGTCCAAAGACTGCAGATGTGAGTTAGCAGCTGATGACCATGCTGCTGAGCTAAACTCTAAGTGTGGTCTTATTACTCCATTATAAATCTTCTTTAGATTTCGTTCATTTGCTCCCCAGTTGGTACCTGCTAATTTTCTGAGTATGCCTAGTCGTCTTCGGGCCTTTCCTTCTGCATTTTCAATATGCTTATTCCATGTAAGCCTTTGGTCAAATGTCACCCCAAGATAGGTGGGGTAGCTTTCTTCCTTGATCACGGTTGTCCCTAGGTGTATGTTAGCTGATTTGTCCTTGGGGGCGAGGGAGAACAGTGTTGTGGAGGTTTTGTCTGTGTTTATTGTGATAAGCCATTTCTCTGCCCATGACACTAGCATGTCTGCTGCCCGCTGCATTCTATAATTTGCTGTGGTGACATTTTCATCAGCGCACCAGAGTACTAGGTCATCTGCATATAAGGCAGCTTTAACTCCTGCAGGGAGATCTTTCACCAGGTCATTGATGTAAACAAGGAAGAGTGTTGGGGAAATTACTCCTCCTTGAGGTACCCCCTGATGGAGCAACACTTTTCTGCTCTGCAGACCGTCAAGAGTGACTCTAGTTCTCCTGTTATGCAAGTATGACTGGATCCATTTCATCATGTTGCCTTGGATTCCACTTCTCCTAAGTTTTGCAATGAGGCCATCTTTCCACACCTTGTCAAAGGCCTGCTTGAAGTCGACCCAGATCGTTAGGACCTTTTTCTTCTCCTGGAAGGCATCTTCTATTGCTTGAGACAAGTAAGTAACTTGGTCTTCTATACTGTAGCATTCTCTAAATCCAGCTTGTTCCGGCACCAGGATCTGCTCAGACTCTAAATACCATTTCAATCTGTGGTTGACTATTCGCTCCATAGTCTTCCCAACACAGCTTGTGAGACTGATTGGCCGGTAACTTGCATCCTCGGTCTTACATTTCCCTTTCTTTAGTATGGGTATTGTGATGGCTTCTCTCCATACTTGGGGTACCGTTCCTTTCAACCAGCTGTGGTTGAATATCTCAAGCAGTTTTGTCTTTGCTGCTGAGCTCAGATTTACTAGCATTTCGTTGCTGATTTTGTCTGGGCCGGGTGACTTTTGAAACTTAAGCTTGGAAATAGCCTTCTGTAGTTCTCCTAGTGTGATGGGTTCCTTCATTGGGGCAGGAGTATCTGTCTGTCCCATGGTTGCCAGTATTTCTTTTCTTATCTCTCTCTGATGGTCTATGTTAATGGGTAAGTTGCTTTCTGAACTGTATCTTCTAGCAAACAAGTCTGCAGCTTGTTTTCCTCTGAAAAGTTTGCCACCTTCATCCAATGTGATAGTCTGCCTTGGTGAGGAATGCTCTTCATTTAGAGACTTGACTAATCTCCAAAGTTTCCTGCCGTCTTTCTCAAGGTTCAGCGATGCCGTTTTAGTTCTCCAGCTTTTCCGCTTTTCTTCTAGCTTTGTTCTCTGAAACTCTGCTACAGCCTTTTTCCATTTGTTGTGAGTTTCAAGTGAAGGCTGAGACTCTGCGTCCTTTCTAGCCTTGTCCATAGCTTCCTGACGTTCTTGGAGTGTGCTGGACCAGTATGGTATGTAGTTACGCCGGCATCCTTTGGGAATGGTTTCTTTTGCAGCTTGTAGTATGCATCTGTTGAAGTCTTTTACCACTTCATTAATGTCTCTGTTCTGTACCTTGAGGGTAGACAGCAGCGTGTTCACCTGATGCCTGAATAAACCCCAGTTGGCTTTTTTTGTAGTTCCATCTTGTAATGGCTGGGCCTGTACTGAGAGTTGCACTCTGGACAGTAAGAAAGATTGGGCGATGGTCGCTTCCCCCTAGTTGGTCTCCTACTTCTCTACTAATAGATCCAGCTATATCTGGTGTGGAGAAGGCAAGATCTGGTGTTGAGGTTGTGTGCCATCCTCTGGAGTAGAAGGTAGGAGTATCTGTGGCATTATTGACTAGGATTAGGGAGTGTTCATCTTGCCAAGTTTCAACCTCTTCACCTCTGTGATCCAGATGGTTATAGCCCCAGCTCTGGGAGTGGCTATTAAAGTCTCCAACTGCTATAAAGTTGGTGGCTGGTACCTGTATAGAGCTGAGACTCAGGGGTTTGTTGTTCGGACAGTAATAGTTCAGGAGTTCTATTTCCATCTTGTCTACCTTTATCTGCAGCAGCTGATATTCTGCTCCATCCATGAAGGTTTTCCTTTCGTGTGCAGGAATGTTATTCCTTACAAGAGTAAGTACTCCTCCTTTTCGTCTATCTTGTCTGTCGGATCTGAAGCATTGATATCCCCTTATTTTAAAGGTTTGATCTGCTTTCAAGTGAGTCTCTTGGATACAGCAAACACTGACTTGCTTCTCATACAAGATGTTTTCCAGCTCTGTCTTTTTGCTGTATCCAGCCTGCTTGCTGTTCACTCCCTCTGCATTCCAGTGCATCATGACAAGTGGCACTCTGGGTTTCTCTTTTTTCTGTTTTGTTTTGGTCAGTAGTTCTCCTCCGCCGTCTGTTGACTCCACAAGACGGTCTAGAGGGTCCTCCAGTAGCTGAGGGTGGGCTCTGTCGAGGCTCAGAGCCCGGCACTGCACCTGCCTGGTGGAGCTCCACAGGGCGAGCACCAGAACGAGATTTATTTGACGGTGTACTCTCCATAGAAAAAAAAAAAAAAAGCGAGTTGCATGATACTGTGGTTTCCGGTGCGCCTTCTGGCCCAGTATCTACGACTTTAGCACCTGTTCAACGGGAGAGTGGGCTCATCCCTAATCTGTTTATGTTCCCAGTAGTAGACTATTCGCAAGCAGCCTGGGGGTGTCACTGCTCTGCGCGGACCTTGTTTTACCGAGGCGGCGTCCGAGCTCGTATGGTGAAAATATGGTTGCGTTATCTTCAAAATAGCCCTGTCTTTCCCGTGGCTTTTCTGCCATCCTGCAACTTTGAGTTAGGGAGTTCTGAGCTCCAGTCTCTTTCCCAGGCATTTTATCCTGGCCTGGCACGCATACAGAGGACCCCACTTCTGGTTCTAAGTTAGCAGTTGGGGGATAGGTGGGGTAGCACACTGTGCATTCCCCGTCATCCAGGGGGCTCTCCAACTATGCAGAGCTTGCACAATGCTGTGCTCTGGTTCGGGGCTCTCCCAAGGAATCCTCACGTCCTGCACAGAGCCACTTCCCGATACCCACCACCTGCCAACCCTCCATTGTAGAAATCTCCTGCATGCGGCCATCCAGTCAAGAGCCGTATTAAGTCTGGTGCCCAAGTGATCCCCCCAAGCTCAGTGTGCAATGCTGGGTTCTCATCATGCTGCAACACAGGAGGGATTGTGATGCTCAGCCATCTCTCTCAATTCTGCACCGATAAGTGACATCGGGGACTTAACTTTGCCTCAGTACTGGGAGGCCCCGTTCCGGGTACACCACACACAGCCAATTGAGGCAACGGTCGCCATGGGCGTGATAGACGACAAACAGTGAAGAATGAGGCAAGAAAGCATTTAACCCATGAAGTGGGGGTGGATTGGTGCAGACCAGAGCATGTACCACTCGCCGGTGGGTTCTGCATCTACACCTATAGGGTTCCACCCACTCCTCAGCCCATTTAGTCTGGCCCCTCACCCAGGACCTGTCCGGCTTGGGTGACCCTGCCAGGAGTAAAACTCCCGCCGGCATAGCTCCCGGGATCATTGAGGCGCTCAAGCTCTCCAACCACGGCAAGGTAGGCTTACATGTGGAGAGAGACATAATTAAGTTTGGGTTATCGACAGATTTTTCTGATGTAGATTTTACAATGGTAACGGTAAAGGATCCCGTTGCATGCTCATTGCGGCATATTGGGTATATGGTGTTAGGTCCATATTTTCTTCACCATACGGCACATATGGGTCGATGTGGTCCCACCTCAACTGGGGATCGTAGCTTTTAATGCAACTATAAAATATAATTAGAACGAAGCAATCCACGTTATCAGACGAGGAAAGCTGGAAGTCATTATGCTAAGACTGAATGAAAAATATATAGAGAAAGTCTGTCAGCTTGACATGGAAGAAGTCAACAGTAACACTGACAAACAACACTATGGGCAGAAAGTTGTGTAGTGAGACATGATTTTTTTTTTTTTTTTTAAATAAAGTTTTGCCTGTTTTGGAGAGGCGCGTCCCGTTCAACCTAGTCGGTTATATTAGGACGCATGTCCAAATATAAGAGTCCCTTAGGTCTGGGGTTAAAAATGTGACATGATCGCTTATGGTACAAAGCAATATATTTGATGCTAAAATACATTTCTTAAAACTTCCGATTATGAAGACTTTCACAGTCTCGCTCATTCCACAAATATCACATACTTTTTGTTTGGACGTCGAAACAATTCTCAGAAAACAGGCTGTTCGAGAATACATATACATAGCCTCCTTCCCATTCTGGGAGGACAGTGTTGAGTATTTCCATTTAAGTGAAGGGAGGGTGTATTTCCAAGCAGCATTTTGTTAATGGTAGCTTTGCACTGAAATGCGGTTGAACTCCACTTTACTGTACGATCGCGATCTATGTCGCAAACAGGGTCGAGGTTAAGTTTGTAAATTTCATCTGGTTGAAGTTTAGGTAATTTTGAGTGCTATCGTGTATTTGAAGAGAATACGGTTAGGGGTTTACCGTTAGGGTTTTGGGTCAGGGTTAGAAGTAAGTGTTAGCTTTAGCGGCTATTTTTCTGTATAACCCTAGCCCTGTTTGCAACAAAGACGGCGACCGTACAGTAAAGTGTGATTTAACCCAAAAATGTTTACTTTTTAATACCTACTAGCTACGGGTTAATCTCTGCTGTGTTGATTTCTGGCGCAGACGTGGGACGCTTGAAAAGCTGTGTTTGTCTACTGTACTTCTGTTTAATTTAAACAGTTCAGCATGTGCACACCAGATGTCAACCAACCGTCCTCTGCAAATTCTCATCAGGTGGAAATAAGCCATACTGAAGGCGGTTTTTTTTTTTTTTTTTTTGCTGACAGTACAAGTCGGTTCAACAGGAACGACAGCTTGAAAGAAAAAAAAAATATGGTTGACTGACAGCTGTAACACCGGCCGACCTGAGTTGTGTGCCGACAGTACAACAGGTAAAGGTAGTCCCCCCAAGCAGATGCTGCCGAAGGGAGTAACGAGTTAGAGACTTCTTTATACTGGGCCTCATCTTTATGAGATGGGATTGGACGGTTCCTTTCCTCACTGCCTTTGACTTTCCTAACTCAAGAAAACAGTCTGGTACCCATTTAAAGCTGGGTTTACTGTAGCGTGGCGCTGGCTGGTTTAGAACCCGGTAACTGTCCCGAAAAGCAAATGTTTTAACCACTCTACCGAAAGTATACATGAGCAAATACAACACGGCACTGGGGTCAGATGAAGGGACTTCAAAGTTATAACATGAGCATGACAGCAGTCCATGCACCTGTCTCATTACTGTATCTTAAGGATATTTGTGTGCTTTCTGGGTAGAAATTGTTAATCTGTACCAAATCAAATCCAGTATTACGAAGAGAATACAATACATTAATAACATAAAAAAGAAAAGATCTGACACAAAAACAAGGTGGGAATAACAAAGTCAAAGAAACCGATTGGCACGATGGGATCGAAAACCTCGGAACTGCTCGAGTCACATGAAGCAAAGAATCTTCAATAACTTGAAAACGCGGGCGATAGACAGGAGAGAGAGAGAGACACACACACACACACGCACACGCGCACGCACTGCGAAAACCTGTTAAATGCATTACAAGACAATCATTGTTCTGGAATCCCCAGGGTAAGAGAGGCAGATGAAAACAGACCAAAAACAAAACACCGAGAAGAGAAGAGAACTGGAGACAAAAGAAAAGGATAAAGAAGAAAACTTGAAAGACTGAAGGACAAAAAGAGACAGAAGACCACAAAGAGAGAAGATATAGGACAGTTTGACATCAAGAAGTCAATAACAATAAATAAATAGTACTGGAGACAAGAAGTTGCGTAGAGACATGATCGCATACGCCACGAGGCACAATACTCGAACATGTAAGAAGACACTGAATGACACAGGTCCTGGTATAAATGCGTTGAAGGCCCATGTTTCTTGGGGAGATAAAAAGTAATGATTGCATGAATGTGTGAAAGGAAAGAAGTCTTGCCTAAGCATACACAGTAGAATAAAAAAATGTACAAACACACACAAATAGTAATACGTCTTACAAAGAAAAAGGACAAGAAAAACCTACGTTGCGGCCACAAGGCCTTCGTCAGGGACAGACAAACAAGAGACAGGAGGCAAAACAAGTGAGAATTAAGTGGAGAACATGAGACTACAGATATAAGAGAAAAATACTGCAAAGCATACACAACAGCACACATACATGTGACCTTACCTCGCGACACGCATGATCCCATTCCGGACTGTCTTTGGGGTCATAATTATGCGATCACGAATCCAAAAATGATTTGAACGTTAGAGCGACTCTACGAATCAAATGACACATCCATGAATCAATGTCGCAAGTAAGACTATACAGCTAGCCAGCACATACACGCCACATAAACAGTGTGTGCATCCTCGACCACGATAAAAGCACGTAAAAAACTAAACTTCAACTTGGGCCAGACTACACTACAAACCTACACCGCCACCGGCGTCTTCAACACGTCCTGCATGCATACATACACAGACGACACGTGTCACCGACATGCAACCAAACCACCCTACGCATGTTCGAACTAAGCATTTCAGACTGTAAAAAAAATATAAAAATAATAATATGCTATTAAGATTCTTGGTGGTAGCAATGGCTTCCGCAGGTCTGCTAATGCCAGGCATTCCAGGAGGTGGTGTTCGACTGTTTCTTCCTTCTGTTTGGTACTTGAAGAAGACTGCATCGAACCACCTTTAACCCCAGACTTTATGATAAATAATTATGTGCGTATGTCTGAGACAAGTATCACAAGCATGACTTTTGAATGTACGAGTATATGCGCTGTATTTATGTGGTCCAGTGTAGTTCCCGGGGTCTAGTTTGAGATGAATAAAGAATAGGACTAATATACGAGGTTGTGTGTGCGACTGGCTACCTCATCAAGTCAAACAAACTGCTGCAGAAGCCAATGCTGCGAGAGTACGCGAATGCTTTTACTGGCTTCCTGCAATGGGGTAACCTGCAGTGGCGGCTCCATGCTTCATGAGGGGACGACAAGGAAAAATGATGTATTTATGTGAGGCCACATAACTATACCGTGACGGAGATTGGGCCAGCATATGCCTATGACACTCATGTACATATGCATGCTTATGTATTATGTTATACAAATATACATGTGACCCTTAAGTGAAAGTGATCGCATCACGTGCTTCACCAAAATACTGTTAAGTCAAAGTTAACTGTAAATGGATGCCTGACTCTTCTCTTCAGTTTGGGAAGGTAAAGGCAGCCATGAAGGGAACTGGTAACCTCACCTTATAAATCTCAGACCTAGTATATCGAAGTCTCTAACACTTAACTCCAATACGGCAGTATGTGCCAAGGGTCTACCATTTTAAATATACACGTACACAAATGCGTATGCACACGTATATTGTGTTGAAGGGAGAGAGAGAGCTTTATGTATTGTGCATTCAGTTATAAAACATTTGGCCTAGTTTAAAATGAATAAACTATGAACTACCCCGCGCCGACTGCTAGTATTGTTTCTAAACATGTAATCTAAAACATGAATGTTTGCATCAACAAAGCACGTATTGTTTTTTTTTTTTAATTTTATTTATTGCATGCACCGTTTGTGTTCCACCTACTTCAAGTCTGACATGAATTGTGAAGTTGTATTTTGTTCAGTCTCTTGAAAAGGAACAAAATTTAACCTACGGTATGTAAAAAGTGTGTATCTTGCGTATTTGACAGGGTCGTTTTGTATACCTGAGAACACAGCTAGTTGCACACACGATCACAAACCGATTCTTACTTATGTAACGAAACCCTCTCACTTCAGAAAGTGGCTAACTATGCGCTTTCTACGCCCCCAGCACGACCTAACTAACTATTATATATTGACACTATACCGTCACAGCCCCTACACGCAACAGCTAATGACCGTATACTCCTTTTTCCCCGTTTTATTAACGCACCTCTGTCGGATACAAGGTTGAGAACATAAAACTAGATACTTTTTTTTTAAAGAAAATAACGTGGCATTCCTTGCACAGGGTGAAGTGAGCAAAACGATAAAACCATATCAGAGATGGCCTTTCATCCCGCAATATTTAGCCCTGGGTTTTCTGGCCCAAAATAGGCGGTGGCGTCACTACCGTCCGGGTGAACCGGGCACGTCTCGGAGGCTTCTGCACCAAGTGAGCCCTGGAAAGTAGTGATCAGAAGAGACCCGAGCAGTTGGCGTCATCAATTCTTTGTATTAAGTTCAACAATTAATGTTTAATACTTTTTGTTTTTCACTAATAGAAGTTACTAAGTAAATTATATATATATATATATATATATATATATATATATATATATATAGATATATATATATATATATATATATATATATATATATATATATATATATATATATACACACACACACACATATATTTGCCGTGAATACTGATTATGATTGTCCAACCCATTATATAAAGAAAGCCCCATTTAATCAGTGTCAGTGGGCCCCTTAAATTGTAGTTACGCCACCGAAAATATTGCTTCCTTGTCAGACTCTTTCCTTTCTCACAATCAGGCATTGTGTGAAGAGATGACAGGTGTCACGAATTAGTCGACAGTGTGAGTGATGTGCACTACATCAGAGTCGATAAGACCACGTATGTAAAACAGTGCAACCAATTTGATCAAAGCTGATGAAACAGCTAGCAATGTCAACAAACTAATTAGAAAGCTCTAACAACGGCGAAAGCAGTTGGAAACAGATGTTACAACCAACAACAATAAGAAATAGGTAAAATGCAGCTAATAATTAAACAAAGGTATGAGAAACAATGCTAATTATGACAACACAGCAGACGATTTAATGCTAAACTGAAAACAAAGTAAATGAAAAAAAAAAGACCCAGCTAACAATGAAATAGAAAGATAGGAACTACCGATGAGTGTAATTGTGGCAGCCCATAAAATGAGGGCAGAACATCTGCTTCTAAGATACACAACATATGAGTAACAGAGAAAGCACATTAGGCCGTCATCAGTATCATTCCTGGAAAAGCTGTATGGAGACAAAAATAGGCTTCAAGCTGACCGCTACTTTCTTTGAAAATATTCGAGTTGACTGACGTCTGAGAGTGTACGAAGAAGAAGAATAAATAGACCTGACACAGGCAAAACGTAATTTCTACTTGCCGATTTCTTAAACAATATTAAAATAGACACAAAATATACATCTGCTGAACAAAGGTGTCCGAATCTATCCATCCATGAACACACACGCGTATTTTCTTTCTACTACACCCTAGCCACAAGAGCTTAAAATAAAATCGAACAGTAAATCTAGAATTTCGCCCACAGTTGTTGTTGTCCCAGATAGACTTCACGCTTGTGTGCTCCACATTCTACTTGGAACACTACCTGCTGCCCTATAGCTCACACCTGGCTTGGGGGTAATTCTGACAGGCACGTTACATGATTCACGTGATCAATAGATTAAGATTCTCGAACTGATGTTTTAGTTTCATTAGGTGTTGGCAACGTTTCCACGCGGCACTCTTTTCATCCGCAGTCACGTGTCCTTCGGATGTATCAGGGCGCCTTTTCATTATAGTGTAAATTATTTCCGGGTAGGTGCCGAACTGTCAATTTGGTTTGTATACGGTATTTTCTTGATGTTTATTTTCCCTTTAATGCATATAGTGTCCCTTCAGTTCTTCACGGACTTCTCTCATTCCTCATACTGCGTGGTATCGCATACTGTATTATCCTGCTCCACAGGTGTGTTGCAGTGTACTTTTATTCCGCAGAAAGAACGGACATTAATTTTCAGAATTGGAATATTGTTGGGAGTGCCTGAAAACATACCTTTATGTTTGTTTAATATTAATTTACCATTTACAGGCCTCGGGTTTCCCTTCCTTATATGTTATAAATGTTTATATTGTTGGGTCTAACTAGCATTATTTTTTTAAAAGTGTCCTTCCACGGATGTAGGAATGACAGACCTCAAAGAAGTGCCACAGCATTAATTTATCTGCAGACCGGAATTTTTTGTGTTCAAATAATTTATGCAGATACAGAACGAACGAATGAACGAACTTTATTTTCAATGGGTGCACTAGCCATCTGAGCAACGTGAAATTGCGGTTAGCGACGTCTGTGATCACGTTCCTTATGTCTGGTCATTACGCAACACTTTCATGTTCTACATAGTGTTTGCATGTTTTGTCATTATAGTCAGGGCCGGATTAAGCTAGTGCGGGGCCTGTAGCATATGTTAAGAAAGGGGCCCTATATAAAAAAAAAACAATAAAACAACACAAACATATTTGAACACATACATTTTTAATTTGCATAGTAATTATCATTATCAATTAATTCCTGCTTGTAATCCTATAAACTTGCCACTCATGTTGCTGGCGTTGTCATAACTTTGACCACGGCAGTCTTTAATATCAATGTCATTTGCCTTTAAAAAATTAAGTAGACTTTTAGTAAGCTGTTCAGCACTATGACCTTCCATATCCAAAAATGTCACAAATCTTTCAACTGGTCCAGATGGCAAAACATAGCGCAGAGTCAAAGTCAGCTGGTCCATATTAGATATATCTGGAGTAGAATCCAATGAAACGGAATAATACTTGTATTTCTTCACTTCACAGAGAATGTGATCCAGTATGCTGGATCCAATCAGATTGATGAATTCCTCACACGTTGTTTTAGATAGATATTATGTATGTCCAAATCCTTTGTTTGCATGAGTACTTATATGCTCTGCCAGAAAAGGGTCAAACTTGGCCAGTAATTCTAACAACCCTAAGTAATTCCCGTTATAAGGGTACCCAACAATTTAATCACTGCCACGAAATGAAAGGCCTCGTTCTGCTAAAAACTTCACAACTTCAATTATTCGCTCTAGAAGTTTGTGTCAATACTTTTCTTGAATGTCCATTTGTTTTACAAGATGGGAATCGACACGTTCACCTTCGTTTTTACGCATCTGTGGTGAAGTGGGATGTTATAAATATTTATAGGGGACTTAGTGTACTGACTGAGATCAGCTGTGAAGGTATATATATCTAATAAGAGTAGTGTATTATATATAACCTTACTTGCTACCACATATCTATATATCTCAGTCAGAAGTATTCTGGAATAGTGTGATGACTACGTTATGTGTCTAGGGTATGTGTATGATGAAGTGTAAGTCACAACAACAGACAGATAAACAATTTAATTTAATCCACTACTCTTAACAACACTGTGACACTCACATACATATAACACTCTATGAGAATATCTTAAAGAAGTCACTCGTAACTTTTCAAATAACAATATGTATTCATTACTGGCATGAATGAATATGTGTCCTGATTCAACTACAAGGGAACCAGGAATCACAATCAATTTAAATTACAAGTTATGTACAGAATGTATTTAATATGAATATTGTAGTGACATATATTATTACAAATATTCTATGTGTGTCAGTTGTGTAGTAGTAAAATGAGGTAATACTGGTTTTGTTTTGTTCAAGCTCTGTTGGTATTTGTCATCATGACTTCAATAGTTTGTCTTTTGGGACTAGTATTGGAGATGTTCTCAGTTCCTGATATTAAGACAATTAAATTCCCCTCTTAATGTTAATTTTATAAAGTCATTTCAAGATGAGGGGACATAATGTTGAGCTCAGCTGGCCAAGTTAGCTTATCTGGCGTGATGGCGGCAGGAAAGGACTCCTCTGCTCGAATTCTCCTCTGGGCTCTGGAGACACCTCACTGATAGCTAAATGGACCAAGGAGTATGCTGTCCGACACTGGATTCAGCAAAGCTCTGACCAGGTGCTGCTCAGTACCATCAAGACCACTGTCCCTGAAATCAAGAAGGATGTACCTTCTACTTCATAACTAACTTATACTCTCTTTTACACTGATCACAATACAGCACAAACATTGAGTTCAGAGCGTTAGGCCAACTATCAGCTTCATTCTGAAGTACTTTATACCAGCATTAACCTCCTTAATGGTTACTACGCCTCTGCAATTCCAGCATTATTTCTTTCTAGTCAATCATCTAGGTGTCAGTGTACTATTTGGCCATTCCATGCCGTTTTACTTCCCTCCGACACCCTCTGTTCAGGCTGGAGCATTATAGGCTTTATCTCTTGTTTGCCACTGAACTACACATATATATACAGGCATAAATTAACAATTTACATTCAATTTTCATTAAAAGATACTGAATGGTTCAAGCTTACCACAATTTCATGGAAATAAACACAGATACGTTGATTAGCAATGAATTCTGGCACAATTACTGGCACAAATTTCCATCTGCTTATGTTCCAGGCTTTTATTTTAGCAAAATTGTGAGCTGGCTTCAACGCACTGATGCTTTATCAAGCTTATTTAAACAAGTGGTTTCGAACTAACGCTCCCAAGTGATTATATCCAGCGAGTCTAGCCAATGAGGCCCCGTTTCGACAAGTGTTTGAAAAAATGTTACCTTTCCCCGTTTCCCCTAACAACGAAAGATAGTATTTATAGTCCGACCAATCGTGGTTAGGCTTTCATTTGTTGCGCTCCAATCAATTGGGAGTTTACATGGTAGGCTATTTATGTAACGTAAGGTTTTTTCAAACACGTTATATAAAAAAAATTTTATGAGCAGAAATGATTCCATGCTGTCAGGCATCCTCACTATTTTATTTTGGGTATAATTTATTAATTCCTGGACTATTTGCGTAACGTTTTACATATTATTTGTCAGCAAGCCCTAAGGAACCCAAATATACCAATTTGAAAGAGCTACGTGGCTGCGTTCAAAATATGTATTTTCTACCTCCTGTTTCGAAGATGTGCTGTCTGGGTACTGTTATGTTTTCAACCGTAAACCCATCTAATGTTGTCTTTCCTAATAAGAGTTTTTTATGATTTATAAACCTAACTCTGGGAAAGGGTAGTGTATTTTATCACTGTCCGTCTGAAAAACAATTAGTGCATGTAGACTTACACGCGTGATGGCAGCATTTGTGTATCGCGCGACGCGTGTTGCATGCGTTCCTGATTTTCAGCCCTCCCCTCTCTCTTTATCCTTTTGTCCATCTGTTCGTTCGTTTTGGTAACGCAGTGTAGAAAAAGACATGAATGGAATTTAAAATTTAGGTCAACTTGCATATTTCAAGGTTTTACTTAGAAAGGCAGCACATTTTATTGTGTGTTTGGGAAACGCGTGTATGTTGCAGAAGGCCTATTTAACGTGGAAACGTTACAATTTGCAGACGAAGCATAAAACAAAGGGGATTTCGAGTACTGTCATTGTGACAGCACTGTTCTTTACCATTCTTCTTCCTTTTATTTATTATATGTATTTATTAGGCTTTATATTTACTTGATAATTTATATATGTGGATTAGAATATTCCACGACACCTCCCCTCTTAAAACAGACATTATATGTCAGTCCTTTATTCTATATACACATAGAGAAATTTATTATTATTTCTGGGGTTTACGGTGATTCTCATCACACGGATGGCGGCTTAAAAAATCCGCTCCCAAATTGGTTTTTCCAGATATATACTCAATGCTAAAATTATATGGAGCCAAAAGTAAAGACCATCGGAGTAACCTGGAGTTCTCATGCTTAGCCTGTGCTAGAAACGATAAAGGTTTGTGATCTGTTTGCAACTTAAATGCCTTCCCATATAGATAAATATTGAATTTCTTTATTGCCCATATTACTGCAAGACATTCTTTTTCGCTAGTTGAGTAGTTGATTTCAGCTTTATTCAACTTTCTGCTAGCATATGCCACTGGGCTTAATTCCCCATCCAATGCATCTGATTTCTGTAGTAAAGTTGCACCTAACCCAATATTACTTGCATCCGTCCTTACTATGAATTCTTGACTTAAATCAGGTAATTTCAAAATGGGTTTACTTGTGAGCTTTTCCTTCAATTCTTGGTAAGTCATTTCACATTGTGGTGTCCATGTAATGCGATCTGGATGTCCTTTACGTGTCAATTCCGTTAAAGGTGCACATATGGAATTAAAGTTTTTGATATACTTCTGGTAGAAACCACATAATGAGACAAAGGGTCTCACGTCCTTCTTGGTTTGTGGTCTCGGGGCTTTCTGTAGTTTTTCTAAATTCTTTGGGTCAGGGGTCATATTTCCCTGATAAACTGTGTGTCCCAAAAATTCCAATTCTTTACATCCAACGCAACATTTGGTTGGTCGGGCTGTTAAATTTGCCTCCCTAAGTCGATCAAACAGCATGTTCAGAGAGTCAATGTGTTCCTCAAATGTTTCTGTTGCTATAAGGATATCATCCATAAAATTTGTTATACAGGGATTATTCAGAGGATCCAATAATTTTCTCATCATTCTAGAGAAGACACTAGGCGCATTCTTCAATCCAAATGGCAATCTATTAAACTCATAGTGTCCTTCTGAGGTACTAAAAGCTAAGTATGGTCTAACCTCAGGCTTTACTGGAATCTGATAGTATCCTTTACTCAGATCCACTTTTGAGAAATATTTAGCTTTATTTAGTCTGGCAAACAGCTGATTTGTATCCGGCAATGGATCCACCTGTCCTTCTGTAATAGCATTCAGTCTCCTGTAATCTATACAGAGTCTATGTTCTCCAGAGGGCTTCCTTAAAAGTACAACACCGGAACTATACGAAGACTCACTGTGCGAAATAATTCCTTCCTTCAACAGATAGTCTATCTCTTCCTTCAAAGCTTTCTCCTTAGCAAACGGAATCGAATATGGTTTCATACAGACAGGTGTGGGGTCTATCAGTTTCATATCATATTCCAATAGGTTTGTATGCCCTGGTCGGTCTGTTAACACCTCTGCATGATTATTTAGAACCTGTTGCACTCTCTCTTTCTGAGTTTTCGTTAAATGTGTACTGATTTTCACCTGTGCTGCTGTCTCACAGGGGTGTAATGGATATTCAAATGATGAAAGTGGTTCCTTTTTCATCTCCATGGCGATGGACAAGGTCAACAAGTGTGTCTCTTCCTGATGTTCTCTTTCCAAATATTTCTTCAGGAGATTCACATGATAGATTTTTTCTTTCCCCTTCTTATCTATCTTATAATTTGTTCTAGACACCTTCTCTAGAACTGTATATGGACCCTGCCATCCAATTTGTAACTTATTCTGACTCCCGGGCAAAAGAAGCAGTACCTTCTCTCCCACAGCCAAATTTCTGTCTTTCGCCTTCCTGTTATAATAGGCAGCATGTTTCTTCCTGGCTTGTTTCAAATTTTCATTGGCAAGTTTCCAACCAGTTTTTAACCGAGTGGTCAGCTCATTCACATATTGGTATGAAGATGTAATGTTTTCCTCTGCCTTTTCATCAGTCCACGTTCTTAACAAAGCTTCAAGTGGACCTTTTATTGGCCTTCCAAACAATAATGTTGCCGGGGCCATACCGGTTGAACTATGGGGTACCTCCCGATAAGCAAAGAGGGCGGCGTGCAGGTACTGGTCCCATGTATCTGGTTTTTCGTGTGCCAACTTTCTCAGGATCGACATCAATGTGCCGTTAAATCTTTCCACTTGGCCGTTCCCTTGGGGATGATACACACTACAATGGAAGTGTTTGGCCTGGAAGATCCTGAAAACTTCTTCAGTTAGTTTCCCCTTGAACTGAGAGCCATTATCAGTCAAGATTTGATTGGGAAAGCCTAACCTTGTGAAAATTGTGAGCAATGCCTCTGCCACATGTTTTGAATCAATCGATGACAGGGCTACTGCCTCTCCCCACATAGAACAAGTGTCCACCAGAGTCAGAATGTAGCTGTTCCTTCTCTTGGTTCGGGTGAGAGGTCCCACAAGATCCACGGCAACTCTCTCAAAGGGTGTTCCCACTATGGGCATTTCCCCCAGAGTTGCTGGTGCAGTCCAATGTTTAGGTGCTACTCGTTGGCACTCTGGACAGGATTTTACATATCGTTTGATATCTTCAGTTATTCCTGGCCAGAAATAGTGACAAGCTATTCGCTGTCCTGTTGCGCTGATTCCCATATGACCACTGAAGGGAATCGCATGCCCTAGTTCCAACACTTTAGTCCTATATGAAGTGGGAAGGACCAGCTGTCCGTGACCATTGGATTCAGATCCAGCCTTCCTATATATCAGTTTGTTCTTCATATAAAACTCTCCCTTGCCTGGAGGTGTATGAGATTTGGGCAACTTCTTGAAACATGGCTTGAGTGTTTTGTCCTCAGCCTGTGCCTTCCTCATCTCATCTGGGTGAGTATTTATGGGATTATCCTCCTCCTTCTTTGTCTGTGATCTGGTCTGCACTGTTGCCAATATCACAGGTCTCTTGGGATTCCCCAAGAAGACATATCTACACCCCAATATTAGAGGGTAGATTGGCTCATTTATCACTGCTGCTTTTATGATTCCTTCCACATATCGCGTTTTCACTTTTATTCGGGCGACGGGAAGTGTCATGGTAGCTACATCCTTGGTTGCAGTTTGAATCTCCACTGTTTCGTGGTGTATTGATCGGCCTGCACCAGGTGAGAACTCACAACGGAATCGTAATCTAAACCGGTATCATATAAACATCTTATAGTGACACCATTACAGATGACATCTTCACACACTGGGGGGTGGTATGGTTCCTGTAATTCTTCAGGTTTGCCCTTCTTTTCCTTTTTCCCCGATGTCATAGCAGCAAAATGAGGAGGTTTCCTTCTACAATGGTCAGTGTCATGATTGTTCATCTTACAATTTTTACACCACCTTTTTCCTTGGTTGAAAGATTTTCTTTCATCATATTTCCTTTCATCGAATTGTGGGAATTTATTTTTATTTTCATACCGTGGCCTATCAAATTGGTGCTTACCTTTATTTTGATCCTTAGGATCAAATTTATTAAAGTTCTGTGGTGCCCTAAAGTTGTCCACCTGTTTCTTTTTATTACCTGTTACCTCTGCTTGAGCTGCTTGATACCTTTCAGCAACATTTAGCAACTCACCCAGCCTCTCTGCACCTTGTTCCATGAGAAACTTTCTCAGGTCTGGAGCCATGGACTCTCTTAGTTGCTCTATAAGGACCATTTCCTTAAGATCTTGGGTTTTCCCCAGAGAAGTCCATTTCTCCAAGTATGTCTCTATTCGTGCAGAGAACTGGTGATAGGTTTCACCTGACAGTAGTTTAGCATTCCTAAATTTTTTCCTATAAAATTCTGCATTCTTTTCATACCTTAACAAAAGAGCCTGCTTTAGCATGTCATAATTTTCCTGATCACCTCTGCTCATTTTTGCAAAAACTTCATAAGCTGCCCCACGAAGTCCCTGAGATAACTTTAAGCTCCACCTTTCTCTCTCTAACCCATACGTGGTAGCTAATAGTTCATACCTATTTAGGTAGCTCTCAATAACATCGTCTTTCTCAACAAAATGATCTAAATGAAAATTCATAGCTGAGGTTGAGGCTCCTTGAGTAACCGTAGCATCAGAGGCAAAGGGACTGGCACCATTTTCAGGAGCATGGCCTTGAAACTCAAACTCCCTTAGTCGTAACTCATGTTCCCTTTGTAATCTTTTATCTTCTGCTTCCCTTTCTGCAGCTAATTTCCTCTCTTCCCTTTCTGCAGCCTGTCTTCTTTCCTCGGCTTCCAATTTCTTAGCCTCTTTGTCAGCCTCAATCTGCAACCTCTTAGTCTCAGCCTCAGCTTGCAACCTCTTAGTCTCAGCCTCAGCTTGCAACCTCTTAGTCTCAGCCTCTAACTTTCTTTCGGCCTCTTTTTCTAATCTTCTTTCTTCGCGTTCAATAAATTTGTCACATTCCGTCGTGACATAGGCAACCATAACTTGCCCATCTAATCCTAACTCTTTTGCAGTCTGAACCGCAGCAGATCGAAATTTGGCCAGGTCCGCCATTGTCTATCATGTAAATTTATACAATGTCTAACCAACAATTCAATCTCTAATGGACAACACAGGCACCGTGAGCTCAACCTTATTTAATTCCACCCAAGGATACCTTTTAATTCTTATATTCCCTGAAGTGAATTACCCCCAATATTTTTAATAGGGAAAGATTCAAAAGCCCAAGAGCGAGACCCCAATATATGTGGTGAAGTGGGATGTTATAAATATTTATAGGGGACTTAGTGTACTGACTGAGATCAGCTGTGAAGGTATATATATATCTAATAAGAGTAGTGTATTATATATAACCTTACTTGCTACCACATATCTATATATCTCAGTCAGAATTATTCTGGAATAGTGTGATGACTACGTTATGTGTCTAGGGTATGTGTATGATGAAGTGTAAGTCACAACAACAGACAGATAAACAATTTAATTTAATCCACTACTCTTAACAACACTGTGACACTCACATACATATAACACTCTATGAGAATATCTTAAAGAAGTCACTCGTAACTTTTCAAATAACAATATGTATTCATTACTGGCATGAATGAATATGTGTCCTGATTCAACTACAAGGGAACCAGGAATCACAATCAATTTAAATTACAAGTTATGTACAGAATGTATTTAATATGAATATTGTAGTGACATATATTATTACAAATATTCTATGTGTGTCAGTTGTGTAGTAGTAAAATGAGGTAATACTGGTTTTGTTTTGTTCAAGCTCTGTTGGTATTTGTCATCATGACTTCAATAGTTTGTCTTTTGGGACTAGTATTGGAGATGTTCTCAGTTCCTGATATTAAGACAATTAAATTCCCCTCTTAATGTTAATTTTATAAAGTCATTTCAAGATGAGGGGACATAATGTTGAGCTCAGCTGGCCAAGTTAGCTTATCTGGCGTGATGGCGGCAGGAAAGGACTCCTCTGCTCGAATTCTCCTCTGGGCTCTGGAGACACCTCACTGATAGCTAAAAGGACCAAGGAGTATGCTGTCCGACACTGGATTCAGCAAAGCTCTGACCAGGTGCTGCTCAGTACCATCAAGACCACTGTCCCTGAAATCAAGAAGGATGTACCTTCTACTTCATAACTAACTTATACTCTCTTTTACACTGATCACAATACAGCACAAACATTGAGTTCAGAGCGTTAGGCCAACTATCAGCTTCATTCTGAAGTACTTTATACCAGCATTAACCTCCTTAATGGTTACTACGCCTCTGCAATTCCAGCATTATTTCTTTCTAGTCAATCATCTAGGTGTCAGTGTACTATTTGGCCATTCCATGCCGTTTTACTTCCCTCCGACACCCTCTGTTCAGGCTGGAGCATTATAGGCTTTATCTCTTGTTTGCCACTGAACTACACATATATATACAGGCATAAATTAACAATTTACATTCAATTTTCATTAAAAGATACTGAATGGTTCAAGCTTACCACAATTTCATGGAAATAAACACAGATACGTTGATTAGCAATGAATTCTGGCACAATTACTGGCACAAATTTCCATCTGCTTATGTTCCAGGCTTTTATTTTAGCAAAATTGTGAGCTGGCTTCAACGCACTGATGCTTTATCAAGCTTATTTAAACAAGTGGTTTCGAACTAACGCTCCCAAGTGATTATATCCAGCGAGTCTAGCCAATGAGGCCCCGTTTCGACAAGTGTTTGAAAAAATGTTACCTTTCCCCGTTTCCCCTAACAACGAAAGATAGTATTTATAGTCCGACCAATCGTGGTTAGGCTTTCATTTGTTGCGCTCCAATCAATTGGGAGTTTACATGGTAGGCTATTTATGTAACGTAAGGTTTTTTCAAACACGTTATATAAAAAAAAATTTTATGAGCAGAAATGATTCCATGCTGTCAGGCATCCTCACTATTTTATTTTGGGTATAATTTATTAATTCCTGGACTATTTGCGTAACGTTTTACATATTATTTGTCAGCAAGCCCTAAGGAACCCAAATATACCAATTTGAAAGAGCTACGTGGCTGCGTTCAAAATATGTATTTTCTACCTCCTGTTTCGAAGATGTGCTGTCTGGGTACTGTTATGTTTTCAACCGTAAAACCCATCTAATGTTGTCTTTCCTAATAAGAGTTTTTTATGATTTATAAACCTAACTCTGGGAAAGGGTAGTGTATTTTATCACTGTCCGTCTGAAAAACAATTAGTGCATGTAGACTTACACGCGTGATGGCAGCATTTGTGTATCGCGCGACGCGTGTTGCATGCGTTCCTGATTTTCAGCCCTCCCCTCTCTCTTTATCCTTTTGTCCATCTGTTCGTTCGTTTTGGTAACGCAGTGTAGAAAAAGACATGAATGGAATTTAAAATTTAGGTCAACTTGCATATTTCAAGGTTTTACTTAGAAAGGCAGCACATTTTATTGTGTGTTTGGGAAACGCGTGTATGTTGCAGAAGGCCTATTTAACGTGGAAACGTTACAATTTGCAGACGAAGCATAAAACAAAGGGGATTTCGAGTACTGTCATTGTGACAGCACTGTTCTTTACCATTCTTCTTCCTTTATTTATTATATGTATTTATTAGGCTTTATATTTACTTGATAATTTATATATGTGGATTAGAATATTCCACGACAGCATCAACAGTGAAATTAAAGCTTGTCTATGTGAGGAGCTTTCTTCATGTCGACGCAATAGATTGCTTGCATTTTTCCAGTCATTAAACCCTTCCACAGTAAACTTTGATGAACATTCTGAACTCATAAGCTTGTATGTGATCAAGAATAGGCGCCCTTTACTTTCTGAATAGCATAACCATTTTCTTGCATGTAAGTTTATGAATATGTGTAAAATAAGACTTCTGACAGTATCGAGTTTTCTTTTCAGTGTCATACAATTGCACGGATGAAGAGAAGGCACTATCAACATGTTGACATTTTTCACTTCCCTTGGATATGCAATATTCACGCTCACAGTCATCTATATTGTTCGGCCAGTCACCAATATCATTAGAGTACTTCTTCGTTTCACTTATTCTTTCACATTCAGACTCAGTGTATACTGGGTTTTGCTGTATGTTTTCTGCTGCACAGCCTGCACTCGTACTAGTTGTTCATGTACTTCCAGCTTCAGCGGTTAGAGTACCACCACCATGAACATCAAAATATTCTGTCAGCTTACGTGTTTTTGATATCACGAGTTGATCTCTTCTTTCTTTTTCTTCCTTCGCTTTACGTTTTTCACTTCCAGAAGCATAATTACGTCCAATATCTCTGTGTCTACTGCTCATTTTTTGAGTTTTCTAACCTTACAAATCAAGAAATTTTAATCAAGATCGAAAGAGAGTGTGAGCACGCCGTATACCTCAATTAAAACAGGAAGTTTCCGTTTCCTAAATTCTAGTTTTTACTGTTAATGCAAATTCATTTCACAAAGAACGAAACAAAATTAGAGGGGCAGTCGCCTAGAGCCAAAAAAGTGGCTTCCGTCCAAACGTGACCAAATTTTCAACGCCACTTAAATGGCTTCCGTCCGCAAACAGTTAAGATTAAAATAATGAAGAGTCACACCAAGTCACCCTCTTATGCTCTTTCTCTCACAATTTCGTGACACCAAATGAAAAGGCGCTAAAGATGGCATAAATCACAAGATCATTGGTTTAACGCTCGTATTTTTTTTCTTCTCTCTAACCAGCGGCACTCGAGCTTTCCAGCTCTTTTGGCCAATTGACATGTCATTGCGAGGCTGGGGGGGTCAGTGGACTTTCCTTCCAACCCGGTCAGGAGCTTCGCTCCTTCCCATCAACGCTCGTATTAGAAGATGACCAAAAAATTATGTACATATTTATTGGCGCGGGGCCCCTAAAAGCGCGGGGCCCGTAGCATATGCTACTTGTGCTACTACGTTAATCCGGCTCTGATTATAGTGCTCAATAATTGACAGCAGACCTCTGACCTGTGTGGCTTCAGCTTTTCAGCTTTCGAAGTCCTTGGTGGTAGGGGGATGCAACCAGCCTTTTTAGATCGTATTTGAACAGGATATTACCGCACCACAGGTTATTACTGCACCTGACAACGGTTTCAGAGAGCCGCGGTAGCGCAGTAATTAGTGCACTGTCTTCCCAGCTCGGCGGTCCTGGTTCGACCCCCCAGTTGGTTGAGGTGGGGGTTGTTTTAGAGATGCGAGATCGTCCACACTTCCATTTCCCGTGAGAAATCGTTACTTTTCGGAAAGGAAAGTTGAGGTTGAGGCTGATGTTATTTACTGTTATCGTAATTGTATAATGGAAAGTTGAGGCTGGGGGTTATTTACTGTTATCGTAATTGTAAAAGTTGAGGCTGGGCGTTATTTACTGTTATCGTAATTGTATAAGAGAAAGTTGAGGCTGGGTCTTATGTTATTTACTGTTATCGTAATTGTATAAGGGAAAGTTGAGTCTCAGGCTGTTTACTGCATGAGAGAAAGTTGAGGCTGGGGGTTATTTACTGTGTACTGCATGAGAGAAAGTTGAGGGACGTAGGTAATAACCTAGAGGCATACATTTTTGTTATTGATACTGTACATTTTATACATGTACTTTTATATTTTTGGGCGATGTGATTTCGAAACATTTAGAAGAACATTACTCAAAATGAAGCACAACATAAATAATAGTTGAAAGAGAAGAAAGAAAAAAGAAGTAAAGAAACAAACAAAAGAAACCAATCAGTTGGCATTAATTATATATAGGCTTCCATGCACAACTATTGAAGTTTTCCCCATTCCTTGGCGGTATCCATTTCCAGGAAGCGATAACAAGATCGTCAGAATGTGTTTATATGTCATTTTTGTATTGATGATTGATGACACATTAAAAAAAACACAGATTAATTGTGGCGTTTTGACCGCATGAGTGAGTGTCGGTATATAGAATTTATTTATTTTTATTTATTTATTGTTATGTTTATTTTATTTTATTATTCCCAGTTACTATCTTGTTTGTTTAAAAAAAAAAAAAAAAACTTTTTTTTAAAAAATTATGATTGCATACTGTAAATGAATGCTGTTATGTTAACTTTATAATGTTGCATGCCTTTAAATTAATGCTTAAAGTAACATGTGGAAATGAAAGGATATAGTATGCAAGATAAATGAGTGGAAGGGCAGAATGTTAGACGGGCCTGCGCGCCCAATTCTTAACCCTTCGAAAATAAAGTTCGTTCGTTCGTTCTCATAGCACAGAACGTCATAGGGGTGGGAAGTGTTACTATACTATACTCCCCTATACTAGGACTAACATTATGAGGTGGGATTACTAGTTCCCTTGTTCGCTGCCTCTGCCTTCCCTAACTCAGTGAGGTACTTACTTAGTCGTTCCCCTTCTACCGTAAGTTGTAGAGGTTTGGAAGAGAGAGCGCCAGACTATCCTATCGGCTGTCTTCTTCCTGGCCTGGTTCCATTCTAGTCCTCGGTCCTTCAAAGATTGTCTAATGTTGTCCTCCCAGCGGACTCTGGGTCGTCCTGGAGGTCTGGATCCCTGGCTCTTTGTTTCCCATGCTTGTCGTGGTAGCCGATCTTCTCCCATTCTGCAGACATGGCCAAACCATCTTAGTTGGGACTGTTCTATTTGGGTCTGCAGCGGGTGGGATTTTAGGCCTTGACGTATCGTCTGGTTGCGGACCATGTCTCTTCTTGTTACTTCAACCACCTTCCTCAGATACCTCATTTCTGAGGTTTGGATCTGGCTTTTGTGGGTTGTAGTCATTGCATTGTAGTCAGTGAGGTACCGATTTTTATTTCTGGGTTGACTGTCGCGTGACGTGACCTGTTTAGAACCCGGTCCCTTTGCCCGGAGAAGCACGCGCTCTTTTCACTCTGCCACTCCGAACTCGAAATACCACTCAAAATGAAGGAGCTCACAAGAAACAGCACACATTTCGGAACATGGTAACGCTGGAGGTGGATGAAAGAAGCAGCGATGCCACTTATCGCGACACACCATCTGGGTACTACTACCACTTTTAAAAAAATGGGTCTTGGTCAGCTCTCGTGCAATGATTTTTGGTGTTCTAGACAGTGGTTCTCAACTCTGTCTTTTGCTTATGGCCCCCTTCTGAGCCTCATGTACCTCAGTGGAAACTCGTTAGCTGGAAAAAAACTTTGGAAAAATGAAGCACGCGGCCACTTCAAAATGAAGGAGCTCACAAGAAACAGCACACATTACGGAACATGGTAACGCTGGAGCTGGACGAAAGAAGCAGCGATGCCACTTATCGCGACACACCATCTGGGTACTACTACCACTTTTAAAAAAATGGGTCTTGGTCAGCTCTCGTGTAATGATTTTTGGTGTTCTAGACAGTGGTTCTCAACTTTGTCTTTTGCTTATGGCCCCCTTCTGAGCCTCATGTACCTCAGTGGAACATGTTGCTGTTAGCTGGAAAAAAAGGTACTTTACCATCTTACTGTGGCCCCACAGAAATATGGCATGGCTCCCTGTGGGCCATATGATCCACGTTGAGAACCACTGTTTTAGGGTGGTAATTTGGTTAAGAAAAGGACTGAACGGTTAACTAACCAGACAATTCTGACCAGTCGGTTAAACGGATATGCGGATAACTGTTAACGACCCGACGGATGATGACAATACTGACACCGAACGTTGAACCAGAGAAATAACTTGACGCGGCTTTTTAAACTGAAGCTAACGAGGGGCCAGAGAATGCAAGAGGGTGTATTTTCAACATTTCATTATGTGGATTTAGAAAACGTAACAACACAGAATCATAATAATAATAATAGTAATAGCCGTTCAGTCAAAATTGACTATGGGAATGCGCCCCTGATGTGACAGCCTTCATCTGCTTATTTTCTTGGTGTTCTGTTGGACGTTTTCTCTTCTCTTCTGCTTGCCGTGAGAGCCTCTTTTCGCCCAATCTGAGGTGGCGCCGTAGAGAGCACCGCAGCTTGGTGTGATCGGCAGCTTCATCCTCCCAGGTTGCTGGATTTATGTCCAGTGCCCTCGTGTCTCTCTTGCACACATCTTTGAACCTCAGCTGCGGTCGCCCAATTGTTCTTTTGCCATCTGCCAGTTGTCCGTAAAAGATATCTTTGAAGACCAGCACTTGACAACACCTCGACATTTGTCCTTCCATGAAATACCGAGGATGTGGCGTAGACACCGTAGGTGCAAGGCATTGAGCTTTCTTTCTTGCTTAACATAGGTTGTCCAAGTAATATACAGAATCACGCCCAGATAAAACGAAGGCTACTTTTCTATTGTTGAAAGGATAGTGTCTCGAGAAAGTGAGACAAACATTTTTTTTAAAGCGCACAGTAAGGAAATAAAAGACGGAACTCGTGCCGTCTATGGTCGTGGTTAAAAATAGCAACATTCGCACAATCCATTAGTACAGAAACCAACCTCAGCATACGTTACGGTCCACAATAAGAGATAAAAAGGACCAGTATTCGTACAATCCACGGAGTTTTAAAACTAAAAAGAGAATTCATACAGTTCATAGAGTATGACAATGAAGAACAACACTTGCACAACCCAAACAATAAGAAAATACATACTCGTATAGCCAAGATAATAAGAAAAGGTCAAGTGACTGTCCAAGAAGTAAGAAAATAACTTAATGTTAAATGTTTTGAGATTTGTTAAAAACAAACAATGTTTTAAAAATTAGGTCTAACATTACGTGCAGCAAGCTATATATATGTCATCCCTAAGTTTGCTTATTCTTCGACCCAGACACATTTTTCTTCAATTTTAAACTGTTACAGTAAATCCGCTACATATATTGTGTTTAACTGTACAACTAGAGTAACAGAAGAAGTAATGTAAAGAAAAAAGATACAACAGAAACAGCCAATGTTAGATGTTAGTAAACTTGTTGCAGTGTGCTTTTGGTCTCACGAAAATCTCATCAATTTCTTGGCATACTCGTTGATCGGGTTTCATATATAAAAGAAAGCATATTTACATAAAATTATCCACTATAGTAGACTCTTGAGATAATACTACTTACTTAGTCGTTCCTCTGTTATCCTTGGGTGTAACGGTTTGCCAGAGAGAGTGCCATACTATCCTATCGGCTGTCTTCCTCCTGGCTTGGTGTCACGGAATTTTGGGTTCGATCCCTTCTCCACTACGACAGTACCCATTTTCAATTGGTCAGTACTGATTATGAGAAAATTTCCGGGTCGACACATTTCTTTCTGCTCCTATCAAGCACATATTTGATATTGTCAAATCATTTGACACTCCTTGTTTGGTGATAATTCACCACCTTTGCTTGCAGCTTCACAGCTTTGCTGCGATTAGCGAAGGTATAACCTATATGGGCCTGCTCAGTTTCCGCGTAGTTTTGTTTGCTCAAGCCGTGCCAGGCGATACAACTACTCGCCCGCAGACGGATTTTGTGTGCACAAGCAACAGATCAAGAGATTACTTGTCTGTGCGACACCTTTTGGAAAGACATAAATGACATCATCATTTCCTGTCCGACTTTTACGAACTGATTACATTAGATAAAAGTAAGATGTTACACCTGAAACACATTGTCGAGACAGTGTGCGGACATGTCACTTCCATATAAGGGAGACGTGACCTTTAGCATCATGCACATAATTTTCCAGGTGGAATATTTTGAATTACCCACCTAAATATGCAGTTTTGAAACGATTGGCGGGGGTTCGAAATAGAGGAACCGCCAAATCCCTGATTGGACACAGTCTATAATCGTAACAAGCAATTGCGGGGAAGGCGAAGGCCATATAATCTGACACTTTTTGCAAGTCTAGTTCACTGTGAAATTCGCTTTGCCAAGACGACAACCAGACTGTCATAGTTAAGCCTAGAATCAAGATTCTAATATAGGACCGGGCCATTGTTTGAGCAATTTTGAGGACAAGAGCCCGGATAAACTCTACCATTTTAACAAGGACAGCCGGAATCTGAGGAATCTAAAACACGGAGTCAAAGTGGGAATTTATTGTTAAAGTAACGACCCCCAAGAACACGTGTAAGAGGCCTATTCAAGTGCCATTACAAGGGGATTGACATAAGTCTTGGGCCTGACTATGAAGGACATGTCACAGAGAGCTGAAATTTTGTATAGTGTTTATTCCTTTTCAATATAGCCACCGTCTGAATTGACACACTTCTGCCATCTCTGCTTGACCTTGAAAAGACCTTGGGAGTAGAACACTTTATTTTTCCAACTAAACCAGTCATCACATGCCAGTATAACCTCTTCATCGCTGTCAAAATGATTTCCTTTTAGCTTTTTTTTAAGATTTGGGAATAGAAAAAAAGTCTGATGGAGCCAAATCTGGAGAATATGGTGGGTGTGGAAGAATTTCAATATTCAAATCGTTGGCTGCTAGCTGCACAAGCCGTGCTTTGTGAGAGGGCGCGTTGTCTTGAAGCAAAGGAAGATTTTGAGTGCACGTTATCCCTCGTTTCCTGGTCACAACCTTTCTTAGTTTTGTGAGAAGATCTGCATAGTACTGTCCATTAACTGTGTTGCCACGAGGCAGATAATCTTTCAAAAGGACACCTTTGCCGTCCCAAAAAACAGTCAGCATCACTTTTCCTGCAGATTTCTGCGCACTCGGCTTGACAGGTGTTGGAGAGCAAGGGGTTTTCCATTGCATGCTGACAATTTTGGATTCGGGGTCATAATAGTGTACTCAGGTTTCATCTACTGTCACCATGGTCTCCAAAAAATGTAGGCGTTTTTCCCTGAAACATCAGAAATTTTATCACAGCTCTGGCCTCCTTCTTTTCCATTGTTTTGTCAAATCTTTGGAGCAGCAGATCCGGTCAATAGGGTACATTGCGCCGTGCACCGTAGCAGGAAAACCCATTGAAGAAACAAACGCGTACTTTACACATTCAGTGCAAATATGATGAACTTTAGATGTGCCAAGTTTCATCTTCCTCCTGTGACTCCTTCATGGTCAGGCCCAAGACTTATGTCAATCCCCTTGTATTTCTCTGTGCAAACAGTATAAGAGCCGAGATTGGCTTAAGTTGTACATTTTACATTCTATATTTTTCATTACTAACATGTATATATTGCCATGTAAATATTAATATGAGATAATTGCTAGTGGATGTCCAAGTCATTTGAGGCTGGCAACCTCAGCATATAGAATGATGATTTCATGAACCACCACTGCAAGGGCTTGTGACTGCTTTATTGCTAGTTTCTTAAAGAGAACTAAAAACACAGGTAGTCCCAAGTTCCATATGGAGCAGGGAGGGAAAGATGAAAGAAATGATGTACATTCTAATTATAATATTTACATTTACAAGCCAGTGTAAATGTCTACGTAAAAATATTCACTTTAAAATTAATGAAAGTTTTCAAGCTTTTCAACCAGTGTAGATGTAAATGAAAACATATTCAATCTATATTGTGAACATTTTTCAACCAGTGTAGATGTAATTGAAAACATATTCAATCTATACTATTAACCTTTTCATTTGAATGTAAAGTAAATATAAAGCTATTCAATTTAAATGTAAAGAAAGTTTTCTCTCGAGGGATTAATCTTAATTCTCATCGAGGGTAAAGTCTGAGGTAGATGGGATGGTGGAATAGGAAGATAAGGACACATAAGCATGTGTCTAGAAACTCAATACTTAGAGGGTATTTGTTTCTATTCCTTTACCATGCTAGTTGGTGGTACGAGTTGAGGGTACTATCTCTGGAGCAAGAAGGGTACAAGTGGCCTGTAGTCGAAGCTAGCTATCACCATCATAAGGGGTTTAAAGACGAGGGACCAACTTCGTAGACACTCCCTGGCACTACTGGAAACGTGCTGCGCCCTACAACCTTGACCAGCGACGAGCGTGATTAGCAATACAGTCTACCAAGAACCAAAACATCAGAAGGAGCAGACCCTTCACTGACAGCTAAGTAACACATAAAAGCTGCCAAGTGACCTCGTTTACAAACTACCACCACATCACACAGTGATAATAATTTTCTGATAAAGAATTATTCATTTTTTAAAACCTTGTTGAAACCTAAGTGATTATAAAATTTGTTGTTTGTAAATACACAAATGTAACGTCGATTTAATCATTCTGAGTGTACCATGTTTGTGTCAGTCAATTTACTAAATACACTCTAAACAATTACCAGAATAACGTCGATTTAGTCATTTTGAATGTAAATTAATAATTGCTTAATTGTCATAAAAGGCTAGTCAATGTTAAAATGCCATTGCCCAATGCAGATTGTTCTTAATACCATAATATCTTAGAATATTACTGAGTAGAAGCATCATTATGAGGCTATTGAACTCTGAGCTGAAATTAATAATTGCTTAATTCTTCAAAGCAAGAGTAATCTTGTGGGGAGGCAATTCCGTGACACTTGGTTCCAATCTAGTCCTCGGTCCTTCAGAGCTTGTCTAATGTTGTCCTCCCAGCGAACTCTCTGGGTCGTGCTGGAGGTCTGGATCCCTGGCTCTTGGTTTCCCATATTTGTCGTGGTAGCCGATCTTCTCCCATTCTGCAGACATGGCCAAACCATCGTAATTGGGACTGTTTCACTTGAGTCTGCAGGGGCTGGACTTTGCCATGATGTATCGTCTGGTTGTGGACCATGTCTCCTCTTGAGATTATAGACACTTATAATTTTAGAAGATTCTTCTATCACAGATGCAAAGGGAGCACAAGAAAACGATAACAACGGAGAAGCAAAACTGCAAAGAGCGGTAACAGGCATGACCGAGGCAGGGAAACAATGACAGAAGCTGACAGATAAACATATTCGGGCATTCAGACGAAACGTTTAAGAAAGTGATGGGAGACAGATGCTCAGGTAAATAAGGAAACATAGACACAGTGAGATTTACATATAAAACAGCGAGAAACTGACCAGAAATACAGGAAACAAATTAATCAAAACTACAATATAAAATGAGATACAAAATAACAGGGAGAAAGACAAAGTAATGCGCGAGAGAAGAGATACAGTCCTCCAGTCGTAAACGTAAAACTCACTCACCAATCTTGGGCACGTTGTTCTGGCTCCCGTCTGGTTCCTTAATGACGCCCTTCCGTATCAACTCTTCCCGGGAGGTTCGCATGGAAATTTTGCGCTCAATTTCTGTAACAGAATATCCCATAGCTGAATCTCTTAAAAACCTACACTTCTAGGTAAAATCAGACTGCACGTTCTATTACGTGTACATTTATACATGCGCTCTCATACAGCCGACAAACCATATGTCTAGGTTGAACGGTACGCGCCTCGTCAAAACGAGGCAAAATTGTATTTGTTAAAAAAAACCTACGTAAGTAATTTCTTATCCGCTTGTTTGCTGGGTTTTTTTTAATGAGGGGGGGGGGAAGAGAGAGAGAGAGAGAGAGAGAGAGAGAGAGAGAGAGAAAGAAGAAGAAGAAAGAGAGAGAGAGAGAGAGAGAGAGAGAGAGAGAGAGAGAGAGAGAGAGAGAGAGAGAGAGAGAGAGAGAGAGAGAGAGAGAGAGAGAAGCGATATAATTTATTTTTTAAATCGAGACTTATCAAACAAACAATAACCGAGAAATGATCTGTAGCTAGATGGCAACAGATAACAGATATAGGGAGCTTTTTAATCTCAGCAGTGCTCGCTGAAAGTAAACGCTAACCTGGTGGTTACAGAACGTCAGCGTAAACATTTGCTTTAGTTTTCAGGAAAGCTGAATGTGTTATCGCTTTTCTTCTCATTACATCCCTGCCACAATGTAGCACAATGTTAAGAACACTTTCTTTATTTAGTGGGTTTATAACAGAACCTACACAAAAGGAAACAAAATGAAACCTAATAAAGCCTACGATAACAAATCTGAAATCAGACTTCGCGGATGACTAGGCTCTTGTACCACACGGCCTTAAAGATAATGCAGAACAACTTAAATGCACTGTGGAATATGCAAGAACACGCCGACCACATTCAAGTACTAAAAGAACTAAACAGTAAAATTAATGACCCACTCATGTTTATTGAAACTCTGATGATGAACAAGATAAACACATTCGTTATACTTAAGGAGTCACAGATATAATAGCAGTGGTTCCCAAACTGGGGAGCTCGTCCCCATAGGAGCTGACAGAATTTCAAGGGAAAGTTATGAAAGGAAAAAAAAACTAAAGTATTTCATGCCATGAATTTTAATACCTTTGTATGTGCATTCTTGTTCCATAACTACTTTAATCTGCTCTGTGGAATTGGCAACAACATCCAGATGCACTACTGTGATGTAATAAGCTAAGCCCACAGACAGATCTCACTCCCAGTTTTCTTCCATGTTATCTATATCAAACATCCTCTGAACTTTACAGACAATAGAAACATACCACAATAACCTACCGGACGTAAAAAAATCATGCTCGTTGTTAAGTTCCTTCATTTACGCCTGAATTTCTCAACTAGTGGAGAAACCACGCCATTATCTTTCACATTAACAAATATGTAAGGTTGCAGCTTATATTATATTATAAAAAAAAGACTGCATTTTTGTGTGTGTGCATCCGGCTGGCAACCTCATAATGTCAAACAAATAGCCAGACTGCTTGCGCCAGGGTCAGCGAACCAGAGCTAACCAAGACCCCACTCCATCTCCAAGTGGTGGTCCTGGAAACAGGCTGCATCACTGCAGTCTGGCTGAGTGAGTAGGATCGAAGAGGGAAGGCAAACCCGGTCCCAAAAAATGCGTGCTGAAGTCGGATGTGTCGGCCGAAAGGCGCAAATATCGCAGCCTCGCTGTAAACGGCGACACAACACAACCAACGTCCTTTTCAGGACGAACGAGGAAGAAGAAGAAACAAATGGCCACAGAAACTACCGCATGTGGCTGCTTGATGCATGCTTCCCCCTACATTGGTGGCTCCACGCGCTGTACGGAGCGCAAAGGACAATGAATGATGAAAGCATTAATATGCTCTTGCAGTGATGGTTACTGTAGTAATGTATTTGATATGATGAGGTAGCCAGCCCCAAGCAATAGCAACAAAAAACTCACTTTAGTCACCACTTACTACATGTCTGAGCGAGCAGCGGTCTTATTCTTTCTTTGCCGTTTGTACATTATATTAATGCATTATATAAAGTGTTATATACCACTTAATGTTTTTTTTTTTTTTTTTGCTCTCTATGCTGGGGATCGGAAAGGCTAAGAGGTATGGCGTCCGCCTCGAATTCTAAAAGTACCGGGTTCGATTCCCAGTAGAGGGAGTATACTTTATTTTTTTCATAACCAGTGGTTCTAATGATGTCATACTCCCCCCAGGTAGCGAGATCGGATGGCTAGCCTTCTCGGATAAGGGCGAAAAAATAGGAGTTCCCGTATTTTCAAGTTGTGGACGTTAAAAACCCCACAGCAGTTGGAAATCGTAAAGAGTAGGCCATCAGGCCGCTGCCCTGGCAAAATTAAAAAATTAGAAAAAAGTGTATAGACTGTGTGATTCCTATATACACACATTGAGACTCTCGCCGGTGCTACGGAGTTCGTGCACTGTGCTGAGATCCTCCTTGTGTGATCTAAGGGAGGAGATCGGAGCACTGATGGGGTTATACGTGTGCAGTGAAGATAATCCTTAAAACCAAACCAAACCAAACCTCTGTGTTGCTGATTCACAGTGTTCTCATCAAGTTCCCTATCTCGTCGTGTCTACTTTTGCCTGAAATAGTAGCCATTGAAGCTTGCTTTTTTTTCAGTCTTCTCATCACGCGTGATGTTATCCTCCTCTCCTGTGTTTTAAAGTTTACATAATGATCGTGTTTGACACTGATAACAATGGCGTAGTATGAAAACAATATTTAAAGGCTGTCTCCCTGCCTTCACGGAGATGTACCTCAAAAGTGCAGTCAGTCTGATAAGCTACTGCATTAGCCTTTATTTCCATATCTCTATCCATTATAACATCTTATGCGAATATGCTGTTCAGACATTTGAATTCTTTGACTCGTTCAAACAAAGTACAGCAGAACACTAATGTTGAATGATATTGGATTTCTGCTTGCATCAGGGTCAGCGAACCAGAGCTGACCAAGACCCTACTCCATCTCCAAGTGGTGGTCCTGGAAACAGGCTGCATCACTGCAGTCTGGCTGAGAGAGTAGGGATCGCAGAGGGAAGGCAAACCCAGTCCCAAAAAATGCCGTGCTGAAGTCGGATGAGTCGGCCGAAAGGCGCAGATATCACAGCTACGGCGTAAACAGACACAACGCAACCACCGTCCTTTTCAGGATGAACGAGGGAGAAGAAGAAGAAGGATTTCTGCTGACCTTCATTTCTTCTGTTTTAGTCGCACTTATTTTCATACTGCAACTTCTCACAGGCTGTACTGAGTGCGTCTATGTGCTCTTGTGAGTCTCTTTACGTGTGTGTTAGGCTTTGGTCATGTGCAAACAGTAATTCATTTAAGGAGTCTGATTCCACATTTGTCTCCAATTACCCTGTCCATAAAGTAACGCTATGGTACAAACGCTAAATAGTGTGCGTAATAGTACACATCCATGTTGCAATCCTGTGTTAACCTCAGTCACGTTTGTTTATCTGTCCGTTATTCTCACTTCACTGAAGTTTTTATAGTACAAAGCTCTACAAAGATAATCAGAGAAACGTCTAGAAATGATAAAAGGTGAACTATTAAACGTGTGACTTTTAACACAAAAGCCATGTGTTTATTGACGTATGGAGCATAAAATAAAAATAAAAAAGACTAACCAAAAAAAAAAAAAAGAAGAAAAAAAGTTAAAATAGATCCTAATACCTATCTGACACAAGTGAGAAAAAGAAAAAAGAAGCCGTTGTGACATAAGTAATAATACTGAAAACATATGTAATAAAGTAAGTGAAGATTGACTGAGCACGCAAAGGGTAAATTGTCCTTTAGCATGCTGATATGACACTGATGAACACTGAGGAAGACGACCTCTAGTATACTCCACAAACACTGATAAACCCTGAGGAAACCAACGTCTAGCATAAATAATCGACACCGATAAACCCTGAGGAAATCACCGTCTAGCACACTTAACAGACACTGACAAACTCGGAGGAAACCACCGTCTCGCTAGAGTACATAAAAAACATTGACACACCATGAGGAAACCAACATTTAGCACATATTAACAGACACTAACAAACCCTGATGTGATGATGTCACCATGATACAACGTTAAAATATCTCCAAAATTAACGATGAAATGTAGGGTTAAAAATAATGCGTAAGATACTAGGAGACATGCTCGCCCATGCCAGCCTTTCCCACCGCCATTTAAAACTAACGAGTTAGAAGTGCAGACGAAACGTTTACCCTTTGTAGACGGGAGAGAACGGAGGACACAAAAAAGGAAAACTATGACTGAACACGTGTTTGAAGTTCGAACGGCAAAAAGACGCAAGTGGGGGTGAAAGGAAAAAAATTCACGTCCCCGAGTTGACATAAAGTAAGGAAATGGACAAGAAACGGACATTAGCTCTTGATCGAGACAGTCATTTCTTGGACGTGTTTCGATACTTGGTCTTTATTTGAATGCCGCGGCAAAACACATGAGGGAAGGTTCTCGAACAAATTTCAAAAAATTAAACTTGAGAAAAAATATGTTTTTTATTAATAATAGAGTTATGAAAATAAAACCTAGCTAGTTTGATAGCCCATCTTGAGCAGAGAAATAATATGCTTTCATTTATACAGACGGATAGATAATAAAGAAGATATTGACAAAAGACTGTACTGTTCATATCATACAAGCGAATGCACTGTTAACCCATGTCACTAAAAGTTACCAAAATCTTGGCCTTGAGTCTGCAAACGTAAACATCGAGCTGTAATTAAAGAGAGGGAATGTGGTGGAGCATTGTAGCTAAAAATAACTTAGGCAGCAGATTCGTGTATGTCGTGAAACGACTCTCCCCGACTTCTTTTCTTCTGTCTATTATTTTTTTTCCCTCTACAAATTTCTCCTATCATTTGACAAGAAACCTAAAGTCTCTCTCTCTCGCTAGTCTTAGATTTAACAGTATTTTACTAGCTCAGGATTCTCGGTCCAAGGTAATAAATTATTCCCCCACCAGCGAAAGTCGAAGGTGGAACACGGTACAACGATTCGAACAGGAAGTCGACCGTCTTTGTTGTTCACGAACTGGACGCATGTAAAACAGCCGGAAACGATGGACGCTAGTGCGAGTTGAAATGAAGGTAACTTTATACCCCTGGGACCAGAACAGAATTTGCACACAACCCACCCCTGCCCGGAACAGATCCTGGAATATTGGAGGGAATTTTCTGCATTCTTCTTGTAACCATCGTTGGAAGCAGATGTGATTGTATGGGCCTCTGTCGAGGCTACTTTGCACTTGTTGCAAAATATCCTTAGTGAATTCGTTGAGCGAAGTAAGTAGATCTAATACTGCTGATTTTATAACATGAATAATCATATGTTTATCAACAGCTTGCTATTGCAGTAACTTTTTAAACAAAGTTTTAAATGCATTTCCATTTTCAGTGACAATAATTGTTATTTGCATATTTACAGATCACTCAAACTAATGTATGAGTTGCTGAGGTCATAGACCTAATTAACTCCTGATCTTTATCTCACAGCCTGGCAGAAATAAGACAGGGTTAAAATAATTGATGTATATTATTGTTGTTACTTTGAGATTTGCATATTGATCCAAGCAAAACAGAAGTGTCTTAGTGGTGCTTCTATCTTCTATTCTCTATAAGACTTCTGTGTTCTCTGTCAAGACTACAAACTTGATAACAGTGTCTCAATCACTTCTTCTCACTTTGTCACATAAGGGACATTAATGTGTTTTTCATTATGGAAGGTTCTTTACATGTATTTAATGCAATCCTATGCATATACCATGTTGTATGATTGAAGAACTATTTTATGTATGATTGAAGAACTATTTTATTATCAGTATATGAATGTTATTTGCTACAGGAACCAGGACTTTAAGAATGCTTGCAATTATTTAGCTATTTAATGAATTTACCACTTGACTGACAAAATGTAAGTCAGCAGTTCTCAAGCCTTGAGACCATGCCTACCCTCCAAATGATTTACTGCTTGAGTAAGCAAGGATGTAAATCATTGGTTCTCATACCTTGGCCGCAATGACACCCCACCAAGTTAAAGCAGCATAGGAAACTATTACCCAGTGGTTCTCAAACCATTGTTGACAGTGACCCCGGAATTAAAATACTGCTCTATGGGCACTAGGTGAACCAGTGGTTCTCAACCATTTGATGACCCCAGCCCCTACCTCACAGTTTGTGAAACTCATTGCCACATGGGGAAAACCACTGCTGTAAATAAGCAGACAGCCAGATAGAGACTGAGAACTCAAGATACACTATAATGTCAGTTAAGAAGTGGTAGTTCATATCTAATAGATAACACAGTTACTAAATAGTAGTTAACCTTGTGTTAATTTAATTTCTGATGGACGCTTACCGGCCATCAGACTTAGGAGATGACTGCTCTTGAAACCACTAATGGGATTTCAATTGTTTCCAGTCCACCCAGGTTGCGGTTACAAAGATACTAAACCAGGTTGCGGTTACCAGATACTAACCCAGGTTGCGGTTACCAGATACTAAACCAGGTTGCGGTTACCAGATACCTAAACCAGGTCCAGGGTACAAGTCCATGGTACCAAGATTACCCTTACCCAACCTTATCCTATCACCCAGTAACCATCCCACACATCCCATAAACAGAAGAGGCATTCAGCAGAGGTGACTTACCCCATCCTTATCTGTGATGTGCACCGAGTCCAGGGAAGCAGACTCTGACACCCTCTGAACCCATTAACTGTTATAAGACCAACCTACTGGGGCAGACCAAACCAAGAGAGTTCGAACCAAAATCATCTCCGCAGCTACTACAGTCCTTGAGGAGATGAGTATTAACACCTACCAGCAACACTACCATAGAAAAGATCTCTGGTCCAAGTGATGACCACACTAGTTGATTTTTTTTTTTATAAACAGTAGAGCTAAACTTTTTTTTCATATTTATATGTGTATATAAAAATGTAAGATTCCATACCCTTTTATCCAACTTTACATAACAGAGTCTGTTGTTATTTTTCTTGTTAACTTTATTTGGGTTGTATTTTGTTTTAAATATAAATCTACACCCTGGGGGCTCAGCCATAATTCAATTAATTTCTATTGGGTCGGGATATTTTAAATGTGGCTGGACACCAAATCTCTTTCTCAACCTTATGTGCTTTACACAGTCCTTTTGTAGGATTCCTGAGGAAGAATTTATCGTCCAGAAAATATCCTGTTTAGGTACCAGAATTCTCTTTTAAGTAAATTTCTAGTACACTATTTCCCGAGGAGAGGCAGTTCTATTATAAACTCGGAAGCTATCAATAAGACATTATTATCTGTATTCTTCCATTCCGTTCAAGCTGTCCTATCTCCTCAAACACCTCGCGACAACTGGGACGCTCGTGTCCGGGATTAACTCTTATTTCATATTTAGACACTTGTCTAAGATATGAAAACTCTTTATCTTTCCTAGATCACTACTGCTGTAGGTACTTGTCACTTATTGGTGTCCAAGTCTAGGATTAGATTAAAGAGGGGACATATAAATTACCCTAGACTAAAATACATATAAATTTTTTGCAAGAAACACAGATTTTAAGTTTTGTTATGAGAACTCTTCTTGGTGGTACTGCTGGAAATTAGTTACCTATTGTTAACTAATTTTTAATTTGATGGTTATATAAGGCTGGTTTGATATAATATATGGTTTTGTAATACTTTAGTATAGTTAAGACTATAGAAAGTATTTTTGCCTTAATTATTGTTTGTGAGTTAGAGATCTCATACTCGCTCAACGAACCACTACGGATATAATGGAAGAATCTGTAGAGTTGAATGAGTGGAGAACATTCTGGACAGAGTTAGCCATTGAGTGTGAACTCTCCGGAGAAGAACTGGATACTTTTGTTTCACAAAAGATGGAAAAATGCAGGATGAGAGAAGCAGAAAGGAAGAAATGGAGAGCAAAATACACGGAAGAGAATGTGGAACATGAGAGACAAAGACAAGAAAAATCCCTCCAGTGTAAGGAAGAACTGGAAACTAAGTTTCAACCTACAAATATGGAATCCAGGGATAAACTTGAATCTAGGGATACTCATCAGGCCACTCCTTTGCCAGTTGCATCACCATCTTCAGTGGTAAATATAACTGCACCACATAAAGCCAAGTCTATGTCTCAGGATTCAGGCTCAGACAGAGCAGAGGTACGGATATCTAAACGGAGACATCTAGACCATCCTGAAAACAAGATTAAGCACAAGAGTGCTGATAATCTGAAGAGACCTTCCTCATCCTCAGCAAAAACTCACAACAGGCATACCAACAACAACCGCACCAACAACCTGGTAAATAGGATCGCTCAACCAAATAGGATCACTCAACGGAAAAGGATTACGCAACCCTATGGGAAGGGAAGGGATGTTCTTGAACATCACCTGTCGGCCAACTTACATCAGTTAGACTGTATGCGCCGAGACCCAATCCCACAGACTTCTTACAAAGCTAAGGTCCCTGCCATGGATGGGAACTTGACGAAGGCCCGGAATGGATACAGGGATTCTCAAAATGTGGAGACTGCCACAGTAAATGGAGAAGAAATCACCTGTTTGTATTATCAAGGTCTTGGGTGTGATGCCCTTGTCTCAGCCTCTGTTATCGACCTTGATCAAGTCACCGAAGAGGATGTTGAGGTAACAGCACCCATGATAATCAACAGAGGATAATTTTGCCTTTAGCTTATGTAGAAGTTAGGTCGAACTTTGTAAACGGCAAAGTAAAGGCCGCAATATTAGATGAACGAATTTACCCGATACCTCAAGGAGGGAAATATATCATCTTAGGAGACTCAGCACGATCCAGAGATGGCGTGACTGAACAGGCTATGGAGACTCCAATGCCTAACTCATCTTCCAACATTTTCACTGAAAAGTTGGAAGAGTGCAAAGGGATTGACCACCCCAGTGCACTTAATTCTGAACAAGTTTTGATAGTCTCACCCACTATCTGCATGCAGAAAGTGAAGCCGGGCCAGAATTTCTTGGTACCTGGTGGGGTGGGAGGGAAATATGTTTCAGGAACTATCTTCCTTTAATACGGGAGAAATGGCTAAAGAGGAACATGAGAATATCTTCCTCGGAGAAAGCACTTAGTCTTCAGTCAATTCCGATAACCTCACCCACTCTCTGGGATCAGAAAGTGAAGAAGGTCCAAATTTCCTTGGTACCTGGTGGGCAGGAACAACTGGTAGACTTATCTTTCTCTGTCACTGGAGAAACAGGGATAGAAGATCATACACGCTCTCATACCTGGGTAGATAGGTATGTGTCCTTAGACAGGTCAAGCAATATGACTAAAATAAGGTTGTGTATGAGGCTGGCAACCTCATCACGCAAAACTATTTGCTATAGATCCAATTGTAAGCAGAGTGTAGGCTTTAGGGCAAGCTCTTTGCCAGGAGGCAAGCTTCAATGGAGGATCCAGAAGGAGGAAAAGAAGAGAGGGATATTTTTGCGAGCAGGCTTGCTCAACCCACCTCAACTACTTATTGAAGAGGAAACGGATAGCCATGTGTGGATTACAGGCATACCGTTTGACAGAGGAAAAATAGGAAATATTTGGATTGAAGGAACGGAGGACACGATACATGAATGTAGTGTCTGACATAAGAGAAGAGTCGGCTCGAACTTAGTTGGCCGTTGGCCGAACTTTCAAAAGGGGGCTTATGTCGTGAAACGACTCTCCCCGACTTCTTTCTTCTGTCTATTATTTTTTTCCCTCTACAAATTTCTCCTATCATTTGACAAGAAACCTAAAGTCTCTCTCTCTCGCTAGTCTTAGATTTAACAGTATTTTACTAGCTCAGGATTCTCGGTCCAAGGTAATAAATTATTCCCCCACCAGCGAAAGTCGAAGGTGGAACACGGTACAACGATTCGAACAGGAAGTCGACCGTCTTTGTTGTTCACGAACTGGACGCATGTAAAACAGCCGGAAACGATGGACGCTAGTGCGAGTTGAAATGAAGGTAACTTTATACCCCTGGGACCAGAACAGAATTTGCACACAACCCACCCCTGCCCGGAACAGATCCTGGAATATTGGAGGGAATTTTCTGCATTCTTCTTGTAACCATCGTTGGAAGCAGATGTGATTGTATGGGCCTCTGTCAAGGGGCTACTTTGCACTTGTTGCAAAATATCCTTAGTGAATTCGTTGAGCGAAGTAAGTAGATCTAATACTGCTGATTTTATAACATGAATAATCATATGTTTATCAACAGCTTGCTATTGCAGTAACTTTTTGTAAAGTTTAAATGCATTTCCATTTTCAGTGACAATAATTGTTATTTGCATATTTACAGATCACTCAAACTAATGTATGAGTTGCTGAGGTCATAGACCTAATTAACTCCTGATCTTTATCTCACAGCCTGGCAGAAATAAGACAGGGTTAAAATAATTGATGTATATTATTGTTGTTACTTTGAGATTTGCATATTGATCCAAGCAAAACAGAAGTGTCTTAGTGGTGCTTCTATTTTCTATTTCTTATAAGACTTCTGTGTTCTCTGTCAAGACTACAAACTTGATAACAGTGTCTCAATCACTTCTTCTCACTTTGTCACATAAGGGACATTAATGTGTTTTTTTCATTATGGAAGGTTCTTTACATGTATTTAATGCAATCCTATGCATATACCATGTTGTATGATTGAAGAACTATTTTATGTATGATTGAAGAACTATTTTATTATCAGTATATGAATGTTATTTGCTACAGGAACCAGGACTTTAAGAATGCTTGCAATTATTTAGCTATTTAATGAATTTACCACTTGACTGACAAAATGTAAGTCAGCAGTTCTCAAGCCTTGAGACCATGACTACCCTCCAAATGATTTACTGCTTGAGTAAGCAAGAATGTAAATCATTGGTTCTCAGACCTTGGCAGCAATGACACCCCACCAAGTTAAAGCAGCATAGGAAACTATTACCCAGTGGTTCTCAAACCATTGTTGACAGTGACCCCGGAATTAAAATACTGCTCTATGGGCACTAGGTGAACCAGTGGTTCTCAACCATTTGATGACCCCAGCCCCTACCTCACAGTTTGTGAAACTCATTGCCACATGGGGAAAACCACTGCTGTAAATAAGCAGACAGCCAGATAGAGACTGAGAACTCAAGATACACTATAATGTCAGTTAAGAAGTGGTAGTTCATATCTAATAGATAACACAGTTACTAAATAGTAGTTAACCTTGTGTTAATTTAATTTCTGATGGACGCTTACCGGCCATCAGACTTAGGAGATGACTGCTCTTGAAACCACTAATGGGATTTCAATTGTTTCCAGTCCACCCAGGTTGCGGTTACAAAGATACTAAACCAGGTTGCGGTTACCAGATTCTTTAATGGGTCGGGGTTACCAGATACTAAACCAGGTTGCGGTTACCAGATACCTAAACCAGGTCCAGGGTACAAGTCCATGGTACCAAGATTACCCTTACCCAACCTTATCCTATCACCCAGTAACCATCCCACACATCCCATAAACAGAAGAGGCATTCAGCAGAGGTGACTTACCCCATCCTTATCTGTGATGTGCACTGAGTCCAGGGAAGCAGACTCTGACACCCTCTGAACCCATTAACTGTTATAAGACCAACCTACTGGGGCAGACCAAACCAAGAGAGTTCGAACCAAAATCATCTCCGCAGCTACTACAGTCCTTGAGGAGATGAGTATTAACACCTACCAGCAACACTACCATAGAAAAGATCTCTGGTCCAAGTGATGACCACACTAGTTGATTTTTTTTTTTATAAACAGTAGAGCTAAACTTTTTTTCATATTTATATGTGTATATAAAAAAATGTAAGATTCCATACCCTTTTATCCAACTTTACATAACAGAGTCTGTTGTTATTTTTCTTGTTAACTTTATTTGGGTTGTATTTTGTTTTAAATATAAATCTACACCCTGGGGGCTCAGCCATAATTCAATTAATTTCTATTGGGTCGGGATATTTTTAATGTGGCTGGACACCAAATCTCTTTCTCAACCTTATGTGCTTTACACAGTCCTTTTGTAGGATTCCTGAGGAAGAATTTATCGTCCAGAAAATATCCTGTTTAGGTACCAGAATTCTCTTTTAAGTAAATTTCTAGTACACTATTTCCCGAGGAGAGGCAGTTCTATTATAAACTCTTTTTATGAAAAAACAAGTAGAGACAGACGGACTAACAGACCGTAATACATACTTGACTGAGATTTGACTGAAGTGACTTTTGGTTGTTAATTTGAAAGTTGGGGGGGGGGGGGGGGGGGTCGGCGATTGGTCAACGCATTTTATAGTAGCGGGATAGAGAGGTGAAAGTTTGCCATTCGACATAAGTCTGTTCAGAAACGCAGTTTGAATCCATGGTGGTGTTGATTCCATAAGAATATAACTATATAGTGGGACGCCATCATAAGGCCAGCAGCTCAGCTGAGTTTTGCTAGTAAATTTAACTGTGTTCTCAATTCTGAATTCTGGTAAGAATGAACAATATTTATTCTGTATATTTTAATAATTCGAGTGATTGATACTGCCATATCATAAAAATGATTACGACAAGTAAGTGTTCGCTCTAGATCCCTAGCCCTAGATCAGGGTCTAGAGACATACATACAAAGAAAATATATAGGAACGCCTAAATGAAACTATGAAAAAAGGATCTAGTGTTGAGATCAGTGGAACATATCACCTATCTTATTTAATAGCAGGAAGCTATTGAACATATCTCAGATGCAATGTAGTCTTGGGGAACTAATACTATGTGAAACCAACTTGGTAAGATGTGCTGTGTGGTCAGAGAGATCTGACCCAGTCTATGTGGTGTTGTTGTGTGTAGTGTTGTGTGCAGAAGTGGTTCAGGAAGTAGAGTTCTGACACATGACCAATACTTTTGTTTCAGAACTGTGAGTTTCTATTTGGCACCAAAGCGGTGTCAAATGCTGTAGTAATATATACAAGTGTGGACCAGAGCAGTCTATCATTGTGTCAGAGCAGCCGTATATTGCCCCCAGCACGGAGAGGTGGAGCCACAAGACTTCTGTACAGGATCGACGCAGGCGAGATAAGTTATATCTGGCCTGCTGGACTTTCACCAACGAAATTTTCAACTAATTTATCTCTAATTCACCATAAAATAAAGCCATGACATTGGGGAAATTAAACTATATATATTTATCCCTTAAGTCAACGGACAATGTTTGGCAGTCATAGACTGGGAGTGATTACACCATCCCAACAGCATATCTAGTAATAAGTTCTCCTGTGACTTTCTTAATATAATTACTATTAACCAGTCATTTGAAATAATTAATTACACATTTTCCATTTATTATGTCATATGATTTTGCATTCCATTTATGACTCCATAATATTTCTTATGTTCTGACCAACTAAACATTTGGTTCAGAACAAAATAAATTTATCAAAAGATTTAACTTTAAAAAACTAAAACAGCCTGAGTTAGTTCAGTGTGTTATAAATTTTATTAATATTATTAGACTTCTTAAATATCTCTGTGTGTGTGTGTGTGTGTGTGTGTGTAATTTACCACAACACATTACATATCAGTACCCTAGATTTTTAACGTAGCCACATTCATTAGGAAAAAAAGATATGTGTGAGGTCGTAAGTGGTAGCAAGAAGGGCCTTCTGTAATTCACATCTACATTTATCTCAGGAGCCTTCACAGCTGACCTCATACATCACACTATGTGACATCAACCATACAATACCATCAAAATCCACTACACCTGAGGAAACCAACATCTAGCACTCATTAACAGACACCGAAACACCCTAAGGAAACCAACATCTGGCACACATTAACATACATTAACAAACCAGGAGGAAACCAACACCTAGCACACATTAACAAACCCTGAAGAAACCAACGTCTAGCATATTAACAAACCCTGAGGAAACCAACGTCTAGCATAGTAACAAGACATTTACAGACCCTGAGGAAACCAACGTCTAGCACAGTAACAGACACTTACTAACCTGAGGAAACCAACGTCTAGCATATGTAACATACACTAACAAACCCTGAGGAAACCAACGTCTAGCCACATTAACAGACAATCCAGCCTACCGTTTCAATCCCATTACACAGTACGACCTACTGATTATTAGCATTTTTATATCTGGCTGTGAACTGGGAAGGTATGTGTTTGTGATAGTATAGCGCCGAAAGCGACCAGAGTCTCAAACTGCATCGGTATTGCATTGGGTGGTGCGTTGTGACGGACTGAGTGGAAATGTCTGCCCCTTTCATCTGAGTGGTCTGTCTGTTTTCTTTCTATTCCTTGTCCACGCCCTCTCTTCTGTCATAATTGCTCTTAACAGCTCTTAATTCTGCCGTTAGCCGTGTCAATCTCGCGAGTGCCAAGATAAGACCACCCCTTCGCGCGTGCAACAGCGGCAAATTTTGACTAAGTCTTTTATGTATAGATTTTTGGGGAAAACGGCGAACACCCTGTTTCTTTGATATGGGGGACACGGGGAACTCTCTGTCCTTTACGAAGGTAACTCGTAGAAAGGGCGAGTGTGCTAACATGACGTCACTTTCCTTCTGTCTTGAGGAAACCGAAGACGCTCGCTCTCGTAAGTCTTACGTCTGGTTGTTTCATCTCGACCGGGACTAAGGAACGTTGGACGAGCACCTAGCGATTTTTCTGGCTATTTAAGCAGACTTCCCTAATTCTCTTTACCAGTCTATTCGCATTTTGTTCCACGGGAGCTTACTTCCACGTCAATTGGACACCAGAATTCAGAGGCACAGAGTTGAGTTCCGTAGCTGTGGAGAACTTTGGCTGCCAAGACAGGAGGACTTTATAGGCTAGGCCGTCTCTCTTACAATTGACTGGGGGCCTTCCCCATTTAGTTTAACTTAGTAGTGAGAAAGTATCTGGGTGTTGGTGTTAGACGGAGACGTTTGCTGGTCTGATTGACCGAAGTGAGGTGTAATGGTTGTTCTGTGATTGTGACTTTTTTTTTAGCCTTCAGTGATTTTGAAGGCATTTCGTATTTTCTTGACGGTGTTCTTTTTGTTCTTTAATAAACATAATATTTACGATCCGTGGTCAGGATCTCTTCTCTCATAACTGTCACTTTGATGTCGTGTTGTATGTTCTTACTGCATTAAAAGTATTCTAATTAGTTCAGAGAGAACTGGTGAGAGATTGACGTAATAAAATTCAGTCGCAGTAGGCTGCAGAAGCAACCTCATTACTCTCCAGAAGTCATATCTCTCCCCATAATTTCATTAGTGACTCTATTTCCTGTACTTTCCACATTATACATTCATATTATGTCTAACTCTGACATTCTCTATTATCCCTACCTGCGACATGCGTAAACCATGGTTTGCTGTAATAACTGAGTGTGGTCTTGACTGAAAGATGTCTCCTCTCTGTGTGCGACTGAAATGTATCTGCCACCTACCGGCTTTGTGCATTCAACATGCAGTTTCCACACTACCATCGCATATCGGATTTTAATAGTCAGAAATACCTGACTGGTTTCGCCTTAGTGAGTTGAGAGACGATTATCGTATAAAGAACTGTTTTGCGTTATGAACACAGCTACATAACCTGAACATGCTCGAGCTGCTCCTCTCCCATTTGAAAAGGCCATCATCTACAAGGTGGCTCGTACGAAAAAGGGTTATGTTTAATAGTTTAATGAACTAGCATGAGCTGAATGCTTATTTCACTTCTGCTGAACTCGGCTTTTACAAGACATTTTGTCAGACTACAAAAACTACCTGTGCTTTGGTTTGCTACGCTTGTTGTACAAGAATCTGAAAGACTGGATGTTGTTTTTCAGCAAAACAAAGCTGATCAACTCAGTCTGTAAAAAGAACTTTTCTTGCACCAGCATAGTCTTCACATGAGAATGTGTAATGTCAGAGGGCAGAAACAATAAATTCATTGAGTTGATTTTGGTGTTAGGTTTTTAACAAAATGGGATAGGTTCCAACAGCAGAACATGGGCGTTGAGGCCCATCAAGAAATAGAAAATGTCAAGGCAAGATGTTTGTCTATGCAAGAAGATTCTCTCAGTCAAGTTAGATGTAGATTTCGATCAGCTAGATCTTTTCAAGGCCTGTCAAAACTAAACTCTGTGATAATTTTGAATAAGGCTTCAAGATCCGCTTTTTCAGAGTTACCTTTTTATACACATTGCAGAAAACAACAACATCACATTAGAAGAGCAATACAGAAAAATAACTTTTGTTGATTGGAAACAAGAATCTCAGTTTAAGAAAGAGGGACTCCCACAGAAAGTGAACTGTTCTGGAGTGGTGTACTCCAACATAAGGCATTTAAAGAGCTCGGCATATGTGTCTTTACTTGTCTAATAGCACCATTGAGTAATGCTGTAGTTGAGAGGATATTCTTTCTTGTACTATCAGTTAAGATAAAAGAAAGAAACAACGTGCAGATGAATCGGCTTAACGCTACTGTAAGAATCAGAGCCTAACTGTTGTTTCCGAATAAATGTTGTAAGGACTTCACTGCATCGTCAAACGTGTTAAAACACTATACTTCTGACAAAGTATATGACGAAGGTTCCTGCGGGGATGTCATTGATGACCTCGATCTGGAGCTTGTTTTGTGGTGTTTTTTTTTTGTATGTGTGAAAGCGTTTGGCTTTCTTTCACAATTTTCATTTGGCAACCCTGCGTGAAGGCTGAAGACTGGATCTTTGTTAAAATTGTATCGTTAAGTACAGCGTCAGTGTTGCTATTAATATCAAACAAATCATGCGGTAGAGCTCACCTGTCACCATTCTATGAAGTTAATGTACTAGACTCACAAATATTTGGGGCTAAAACATTAACCCTACAGTTCGAAACAACGCTTTAAATTCATGTTTCCCTTCCAGTCATTGACACAAACATTTACAATTTTGGCGCCTTTAAATTCATGTTTCCCTTCCAGTCATTGACACAAACATTTACAATTTTGGCGCCTTTAAATTCATGTTTCCCTTCCAGTCATTGACACAAACATTTACAATTTTGGCGCCTTTAAATTCATGTTTCCCTTCCAGTCATTGACACAAACATTTACAATTTTGGCGCCTTTAAATTCATGTTTCCCTTCCAGTCATTGACACAAACATTTATGATTAATCAAGTAACTTCCGACAGTCAGAAGATTTCTTCTCATTTATCAAGATGGATGTATGTATGCTTGTTTAGTAAAAATCCGGACCTCTGATCTTTGACGTCTCTGGGCCCAGAAATGAGCAAGTGTAAGGGGAGAGGTCTCCTCAGGCGATCTTTGTCCTCTCAAGGCTGTGTGTGGTCCCGGTTGCCGGGTCCTCCCAGCATAGCAGAGGCAGCGAAGGGTGCTGTGCCCGTACCAGATTGCTCTTTTTCGCGGACCTTCGGTCCCGAGAGAATTTTGGCTGGACTGACGTCTCGGTGACGTAGTGGTTTTATAGCGACGGAAGGAGAGTACACACGAGGGCAAGTTCGGGCACAGCGGACTGATCATCCGCTTGCTAGTCACACTGATTCCGGAAACAACAATTAATATTCTGCTGTACCAATAAACGCCTTTAGGCGTAACGGAACAACGGATAATTTCTTGTTGCCCTAAGACGCCGCAAGGCGTAATGGCCGCAGACTGCTTGGTCGGTCGGCGGCTAAGGACGGAAGAAGAAGAGAGAGGGGGGGGGGGTCCATAAGCAATAAATCTCAACCTACTAGCGTCTACAGCTAAGTCTGTCTTGTGATGCTAGATCTTTCAAGTTCACTTTCAATGGCCCACATAGGCTGCAGTAACGTAGATGACTTTCATCCTTTTTACATAAACAGTCCTTTGACACGGACACCGTGACGTCGGGAGGTGACATCATAATCAGTCGTCAAAGCCACTCGGGCATCAGAGGCAAGGGAAAAAAATGTGTCCGATCACAAACACTTCCCTCTTTGCCTTGCGAACAGGAGTTCTACCGCAGCCTTTTACTTTGAATTTACTCTGTACCCTTGCAGACAGCGTCCGACTGGCGAGGTGGTTGCAGCGCCTCTCGTGGCACAGTTACCGGTATCTGGTGCAGGCTTCCTGTAAGGGAGGACCAGATACAGTGGTGGCTCCATGCTCCATAGGGAGCGAAAAGGACAACGACGGTGTTGGTTGGTGTTGGTGATGATGCTGATGTAGCTTTGCCTTCAAACCCTCTGCAAGACCGCCTTGTTTTTCATGCCCGTGCCACCTACTACAGACTAGTTCTAATGTATGCATCATATTTAGCCGTGCTTCATTTTTGGCCTAGTGGATTAACTCACTGACAAGCCATCATGAGTAAACCTTATTTTCCTGACATAGTCTCCGCTGTAATCTTCATATTTTCATTCGTAAAGTAGGTGCAAAAACAAACACCCGTATAAGAGTATAATATAAAAAAGATAAAGGTAATCCCATAGCAGATACTATGGAGCCGCGGTAGCATAGTGGTTAGTGCACTGGCTTCCTAGCGCAGTAGTCTATGGTTCGATCCCCAGATGAGGCGGAAAATTTTTAGGCCACAAACGGCTCCTGGGTCGACCCAGCCCCGAATGGGTACCAGAGCTACTCTGGGAAGGTTAAGGCGGCCGGCGTGATGCCGACCACATCACCCCTCGTGTGCCGACGGTCAAGATAATATGGGCCTAACACCATATTCCCAATATGCCTCAATGGGCGTGTAACGGGTTCCTTTACCTTTTTTTTTTTATAGCAGATACTGCTGTAGGAGCTTGAAGTGTTAGAGACTTCACCATACTAGGTCAGAGCATCGAGAGGTGGGGGGTGCCCAGTTTCCCTTTTCACTGCCTTGTCTCCCCTAACTCAAGAGCAAAGTTGAACCGTGTCAATTAAAGAATAATATCACACCTTAAATACAGGTAGGCCTTCAGCGACTTTTTTTTTTTTTTTGAATCACACTTAATTTCAAATCCAAAATATAATCAAGAACAGGTTTCCTTACTTTGCTTTGCGCTAGGTCAGTAGTTCCCAGCCTTGTGGGAGTCGCCTCTTCTTTCCCCCCCCCCCCCCCTTCCTCTATATAATACCCGTGATATACATATGCGACCCCGAAAAGGAGAAATACAGTTTACAAGATTCGTTTTCATCATCATCACTCTTCGGCTTCCTAAGGCGTTCTCTTCTCCATAGCAGTTTTCTTCTCCATAGGAGTTTTCTTCTCCATAGGAGTTTTCTTCTCCATATGAGTTCTCTTCTCCGTAGGAGTTCTCTTCTCCGTAGGAGTTCTCTTCTCCATAACAGTTCTTTTCTCCGTAACAGTTCTCTTCTCCATAGGAGTTCTCTTCTCCATAAGAGTTCTCTTATACATAGGATTAGTTTTACCTTAGGAATAGTGTTCTACATTACAGATCTGAGCATTCATTACACAGCAAAAAAGAAGCGTCCTTTATTAAAAGTCGAAAACAGTATCTTAGTAAATTGTTGTTTATTTATGTATTTATTTTTGTTGTTGTTGAAATTATTGATTTAAAGCTCTTCACTTAACAGTATAGCATACTTTTAACTTAGGTCTAAATTAATCAACATAATCCTAAATCGCCAGCAACCGATATTCACTTCCCCTACGAAGGCTGTGTAGTGGTGCCTTGTCCTTTCTGCTGCTGTTTGGTTGGGGGTTTTTTGTTTTTGTTACAATTTGTAATAATTTTCTTCAGTACATTGCGAACCCCCTCGGTCCATGCCGCGGACCGAAGGTTGGGAAACGCTGCGCTAGGTAATAGATGGATCTGTTTTCTCCATCCAGCTATACTCGTACTTGGTACAGGTTGATGGTAACCAAAAGATAACGTCAGCAGACTTCAACATAACACAGTCCTCGTTATCAACAGTTCTACATGAGCAAGATTATGTTACACATGACATATAATTCATCATCATCATGTCCCTACTTTTGCTCCCTATTGAGAATAGAACCACCACTGCAGATGGCCCCCTTGCCATGAAGCTGGCACCAACGCATTTATGTGCTCTTGTAGCAGTAGCTTCTGTAGTAATTTGTTTAACACGATGAGGTGGCCAGCCCCATGCACAATCTCATATTAGTCGCCTGAGAAAGCAGTAGGCACATTGTGTCTTTTATGCTTGTTGGATATTACTTTAGACAACAAACACCACCTGCATCTCTGCAGAACAATACAACAGTACTTCTTAGCCTTTTAGAGGCTTTGCACCCCTTTACATCATCATTAAGAAGCCTTGCAGCGCTTTATAGACATCTTAAGAAGCCTCGCACCCCTTTACAGTCTCTTAAGAAGAATCGCACCCCTTTATAGTTATCTTAAGAAGCCTTGCACCCATTTATAGTTATCAAGGAGCCTTGCATCCCTTTATAGTTATCTTAACAAGCCTCGCACCCCTTTACAGTATCATAAGAAGCCTCGCATCCCTTTATATCCTCTTAAGAAGCCTCGCACCCCTTTACAATATCTTAAGAAGCCTCGTACCCCTTTACAGTATCACAAGAAGCCACGCATCCCTTTATATCATCTTAAGAGGCTTCACACCCCTTTATAGTATCGTAAGAAGCCTTGCAACCCTTTATAGTATCTTAAAGAGCCTCGTACCCTTTATCTTCTAGTTCGAGAAATATGCTAGAAATAAGAAAAGGGTATAATAGTTTTGCTTGAAGAAAATGTTATTTACAAAACTTGACAACGTTTCGCTATGATGTTGTTACTGCTATATGAGGGCACTGGACATGGATCCAGCAACATGGGAGGATGAAGCTGCCGATCGCACAAAGTGGCGATGCTATTTACGGCACCACCTCAGATTGGGCGAAGAGAGGCTCACACAAGAAGCAGAGGTGAGGAGAAAACGTCGAAAGGAGCACCAGGAAAATAAGCAGTTGAGGGCTGTCACCTCAGGGGCGCATTCTCATAGTCAGTTATGACTGAAGGGGCTACTATGTTACTGCTATATTTTGTACAAATGCGTTTGGGTTCTGTGTAGTTGATAGTGTTTATAAAGATTCACCTTAACAAATATTGTAAATCTCGCCCCCCCCCCCTCCCAGAAGGTGGGTCTCGCATCCCTACGGGATGCATGCGCCCCTGGTTAAGAACCAATGCTGTAGTAAATAACGTTAGTACTCTCATTCATTCATTCGGTACTTTTCTGCTCCCCAGGGCCTTCAACAAACATATTCTAAGCCTCCCTGCTGCGTGCCATCAGCTTCAGATCTTTCCATGTATTCCTCGTCACTTTCATTTCTGTCTTCAGTGCTCTTCTCCGTGTGTTTCGTGCTCTTCTCCGTGTGTTTCTTGGTCTACCCCTGCTTCTCTTACCCCGGGGATTCCAGAACTGGACTAGCTGGTAATGATATCAACAGGTTTCCTCAATGTGTGTGTCCTACCCATCGCCAGCGTCTTCTTCTCATCTTTCGTTTCACTGGCACGTTCTCTGGTTATTGTCACCAGTTCCACAATGAGTGATCTTATCTTGCTATTTCAAGCATTCTATTCTATACAATGCACACATTAATGACAATACCTACTTTCAACAAACAAATTGGATAAATCAATTAAAGAAAAGAAAATTCAGGTGGTACCTAAAACCACTACTAAAAGTTTCAAATCACATGCAGAAGCATCACTGTCAATCATTCATGCCAGCGTCAATCAACAACCAATCTACTTACCAACTGCTGCCTTCTCAAAGCGCTCGCTCTTTTTCTTTCTCTTCCACTTCCAGGGGCGGAATATCTTGCCAAGGGCTGACAGTTTACTTTTTCGCTCGATGGGCGGAACAGCTCTTGCCAGGGAGGGGATGGATCTGGAGTCTCCGTTCTTGCGGGCATCTAGTGACATAGAAAGGAAGGGAGGGTTACAAGGAGATGTCTCGTTAAGGTTGCAACACGATTTTGACAAACGCAGTTTGGATTTGCTGGTCAGCATGGCGATAGATCCTTCAAGGCTGCTGAGCAGTCGGTAGATTACTTACAGAATCACAGTTCACCCGTGGATACTATACTAATCACAGAACTTGCTTTGAGGCAAGTCTCAGCATTAAATTTGATGGCAGCATCAACACCAACCGCATCACTGACAAAATTACGTATAGTTTATAGATCAAGCACTGCATTTTGTCTAGTGGCAGCGGGGTTATACTCGGTGGTAATCCTCAGAAAGTAGTTTTAGATTAATTACGCAGACTGTTTAAATTGCAGGTAGTCCATGCAGTTTTCTGGGTAATGTGTGCCTGCCCAATGAGTCTGCAAATTCTGTATGAAAGTTCCACACCTAAACAAATTACTCGTGATAACGAACAGTGGTTATTTCCGGAAGGAGCACAGAGGAAAATAATGGATGATAAAGCACCTGAATTTGTGTACTCATATCGGAAAATGGCTAATGTGAGATTGTGCATGGGGTTAGCACCTTCGTCGTATGGCCAACTGCAATGGTGATCCTATGCTCCTTAAAAGCGAACGCAAAAAGGAGGGTGAACGTGTGTTCCCAGCGAATTTTCAATGATTGTAGCCATTAAGCTAATGAACTGAGATGGTTACGTACTCTGCGTTACAGCTTTAATAACTTTCATTTTACAAGCCCTGTCCCCCCCCCCCCCCCCCCCCCTCCCCCCTTCTCTCCCCCCCCCCCTTTACCCCCCCCCCCCCCCCCCCCCCCCCCTCAGCCGAAACGTTCCCCCCCCCCCCCCTTATTCAGATTATCACCAAGTGAAATGACAGGCGCTTTCTACAGGTAACGTTTCTCTATTCACATATCGCAGCTCAGTTAAATGCCAAACGTACTTTACACTTAAGTAAATTATTCAGATTCAAATCACCAATGTGAACATGACAGGCGCTTCCTCTACAGGTCACGTTTCTCTATTCACATATCGTCAGTGTTACAGCAACTCTGGGAAGGCTAAAGGCGGCCGGTGTGAAGCTGACCACATCACACCTAGTGTGCCGTATGGTTAAGAAAATATGGGCCTAACATCATATTTCCAATATGCCTCAATAGGCATGTAGCGGCATCCAATGTAAAATTATTAATATTCTTACTTACTTACTTAGTCGTTCCCCTTATACCGTGAGGTGTAGAGGTTTGGAAGAGAGAGCGCCAGACTATTCTATCGGCTGTCTTCCTCCTGGCCTGGTTCCATTCTAGTCCTCGGTCCTTCAAAGATTGTCTAATGTTGTCCTCCCAGCGGACTCTGGGTCGTCCTCGGGGTCTGGATCCTTGGCTTTTTGTTTCCCATGCTTGTCGTGGTAGCCGATCTTCTCCCATTCTGCAGACATGGCCAAACCATCTTAGTTGAGACTGTTCTACTTGGGTCTGTAGGGGGTGGCATTTTAGGCCTTGACGTATCGTCTGGTTGCGTACCATGTCTCTTCTTGTTACTTCAACCACCTTCCTCAGATACCTCATTTCTGAGGTTTGGATCTGGCTTTTATGGGTTGTATATTAATATTCTATTACGCTTAATTGTATACATCTACATTTCAGTAGCAGGCAATGTACTATTATAAATATTCTTCTACAGCTAAGTATATCTACATTTAGGGAGCAGTAAATGTAAAATTATAAAGATTCCTCTACACTTAATTGCGTGTATCTGTATTTCTTCTTCTTCTGCGTTCAGTTTGTAGTCATGCTAAATCTGCAGGCCTGTCGCCAGGACGAAGTCCACAGTCTTTACCAGGTCGGCGCGGCAGCCCCATAGCTTCTGCTGGAGCTCAGCACCCCTTGGCCAGGTCGCACGTCGCGGTTCATCATGTGTTGGGCAGTTCTGGAGAATGTGTTCTGGGGTCTGGATTCCAGTTCCACATGGGCATTCATTTGTGTGGGATATCCTGAGGCGACAGAGATGGCCAAGTAATCTGCTGTGGCCAGTTCTTCTTCTTCTTCTTCTTCTGCGTTCGGTTTGTAGTCATGCTAAATCTGCAGGCCTGTCGCCAGGACGAAGTCCACAGTCTTTTCCAGGTCGGCGCGGCAGCCCCATAGCTTCTGCTGGAGCTCATCACCTTTTGGCCAGGTCGCACGTCGCAATTTATCATGGGTTGGACAGTTCTGGAGAATGTGTTCTGGAGTCTGGATATCAGTTCCACAAGGGCATTCATTCGTGTGGGATATCTTGAGGCGATAGAGATGTCCAAGTAATCTGCAGTGACCAGTTCTCAGGCGGAAAATTGTCGTCTGTTGGTTGTCTGTTTAGGTGGTGGATTGGGTCATCTCTGCTGTATATATCTCCTTCCTCCTTCCACTGATTTTTGTACTTGTTGTGGATGATGGTTTTTTCTTCCCGATAGGGCAATGGGTGGCTGTATTGTTCCATTTTACTGCCACTTCTTGATAGAGCATCTGCTTTCTCATTACCAGCGATTCCACAATGGGCAGGTAACCACTGAAGGGCAATGGTTGATGACCTTTGGATGATGTTAAGCTCAGATCTGATCTCATTCATCATGTTATCATTTCTGGTGTTCTGTACGGATTCCAGTAATGATCTGCAGTCAGTGAAGATTACTATCTTAGCTGGTGGCTGCTGTTCGGATCTGGTGAGGATTTTCAGAGCTTGGAGTAGTGCCATAGCTTCTGCTCTGAAATTGGAGATCTTTCCAGTTGGGAAGACCTTTCGGATGATCTTTCCATTTAGGAATCTTATAAAAATGCCTCCTCCACCGTTTTTTACTGCCCCCTCAGCGGATCCATCTGTGTATGCGTGTGTCCACTCCTTCGGGTTGTACTTTTCTTCAATCATTTCTTGAGCCAAAGTTTTTAGTTGTTGAGGGGTCTGGTGGCCTTTCTTTTTTATTTCAGGGACTTCTGTGATGATATATATTTTCATGGCAGTCGTCTGGCTCCTCGTAATCAATTAACATTTCAATCTCAGTAGATCGGTTTGGGAGGAGGTCTTCATGGCATCGATGCAGATGTTTGGAGATAGTTAAGAAGCTGGTTCTTTTCAGCCTGTTCTTTGTCAAACTATGGAGTTTGGCATGCATTGGATGACTTGGCATTCGTAGAAGCTTCTCACTGTGAGTGAATACCTTTTCCTCACGTCTGTCATCAAGAGAGCGGATGTTGGTGTATATCTCCATTGCCTGGATTGGAGAAGTCTTCATCCCTCCAGTGATTAATCTAAGGCCTGAATTTTGCACTTTCCCTAGACGTTCTGTGTTTGTTTTAGATGCCGTGGCCCAGGCTGACGACATGCCATATTCAAGTACAGGCCTGACCGTGCATGTATAGACTTTTTTAAGTATGCTGGTATTTTCCCCCCAACTTTAAATGAAACTCATTGAAAAAGTATAAATATTCCTTTCCATGTAAGTACAAGTATCTACATTCTACTGCAATTAAATTTATATATTCGGATTGCCAAGCACCGTGAATACGATGTGCAAAATTGCACTATATTATATTCAGACTTTCGTCAATGTGAAATGAAAGATTTTGCTCACTTAAGTTTCTATATTTAGACTTTCGTCAGTGTGAAATGAAAGACTTAGCTCACTTAAGTTTCTATATTCAGACTTTCGTCAGCGTGAAATGAAAGATTTCGCTCACTTAAGTTTCTATATTCAGAATTTTCTTCAATGTGAAATGAAAGATTTTCCTCACTTAAGTTTCTATGTTCAGACTTTCGTCAGTGTGAAATCTTTAGCTCACTTAAGTTTCTCTATTCAGACTTTTCGTCATGTGACAAGATGGATTTGAAGCGACATCTTCTCGATCTCTCCTCCACTACGGCAGTACTCATTTTTAATTGAAGTGAGGACTGATTACCTGGAATGTCCGGGTCGCCACCTTTTTCTTTCTCTGATATGTAGCAGATATTTGGTATTTTCAAACATTCTTACACTCCTCTTACCGATAAGTCGTCATGTCTGTTTGGTTATCCGTTTCTCCCTTTTTTGCAAGAAACGGCTGAGATAATAATTTATCGACAACCATGTTGGTTAATCTAGGGGGTGGCCGACATCAGTCTACAGATTAACACTAAAATCGCCAAGCGTATTTGTTTAATCGGTGATAAGGCCAGGGTGCGTCCTTTTGCCCAGATGGTAAAGAGACGGAGTGTGTGTGTGCTCAAGCAACAGATAACGAGATTACTCGTCTGTGCGACACATTTTGGACAGATATGCATGACATCACCGTTTCCGGCACACCTTGTTACAAAGACATTACTTTATCTTAAAGTAATAATAAGCTATTTGTAAACATTGCTGACAGAGAATCTGATGTTTTCATTCCATATATGGTAGACGTGACCTTTTGCATCACGCATATTATTTCAGTCGAAAATAATTTTGAAATTACCCCACAAAACATGCATGTTTGAAACGATTGGCGCTCTCATTAGCATCGTAACAAACAAATGCGGGGGAAGAAGGGCCATAAAACCCGACCTTCTCGCAGTTTTAAGACACTGTGAAAATTCACTGTGAGGATCGCTTGCCAAGACGAAACCAGACTGCCAGAAGTTAGAATTCAGATTTATCTTTATCAGACCGGACTTTGTGGAACATCTTGAAGGGCTTAAAGAGCACAGGAAAACATTTTAATAAGGAAGACAGGCATCTGAGGAAACTAAAACACGGAGTCATAGTGGGAGTTTAGTGCTAATACAATGACCCCCAAGACACGTGAAAAAAAGGCATCGCCAGTGCCTCAAACCTACTTCTCTGAGCAAACAGTCTGTGAGCCAAGATTGGCTTGTTGGTGGTACCAGTTAAGGGTACTTCTTCTTCTTCCTCGTTCGTCCTTAAAATGACGTTGGTTGCGTTGTGTCTGTTTACGCCGGAGCTGTGATATCTGCGCCTTTCGGCCGACACATCCGACTTCAGCATGGTATTTTTGGGGACCGGGTTTGCCTTCCCTCTTCGATCCCTACTCTCACAGCCAGACTGCAGTGATGCAGCCTGTTTCCAGGACCACGACGTGGAGGTGGAGTAGGGTCTTCGTCAGCTCTGGTTCGCTGACCCTGACGCAAGCAGTCAAGCTATGGGTCGCTGACTGCATTCTCTTTTGCTGCATCTTTGGGTCCCTAGTTAAGGGTACTATCTCTGGAACAAGAAGGGAAAAGGGGCCTGAGCTTAAAGACGAGAGACTAACTTCGTAGACACTCCCTGACATTTCTGAGAACGTGCTGCCCCCTACAACCTTGACCAGTGACGAGCGTAATCAGTCTACCAAGAACAAACCATCAGAAAGAGCAGAACCGTCACTGACAGCTAAGTAACCCCTAAAAGCTACCAAGTGACCTCCTTTACACACTTCTATTCCATCACAATAGTGATGATAAACTTTTAAAATACATAATTATTCATTTCTTTAAAACCTTGTTAAAACCTAAATGACTATTAAATCTGTTATTTGTAAATATACAAATTTAATTCGATTTAATCATTTTGAATGTACTGCATGTTTGCCTCAGTCAATTTACTAAATACACTCTAAACAGAGCTATACTATAATGTTAATGCGCTGGCCTCGCGCGGCAAAGGTGCCGGGTTTGAAAACAAGGTGGCGTGACGCTCGTCAACCCAGCTGTAAATCGGTACCTGACTCAGCTCTTGACCACTACCCCTCGAAGCTGAACCTGGTGTAGTAAAGTCTCAAACCGTTTCATTCCCTACGGCAGTATTTGCTATGGGGACTACCTTTACTTTTTTTAAAAATAGATTTACAGTCAATGTGAAATGGAATAGTTCATTTCCACACATCTACACTGAGACTGTTGTCAATATGTTCTTCACACATCTACACTGAGACTGTTGTAAATATGGTTGCTTCCACACATCTACACTGACTGTTGTCCACACATCTACACTGAGACTGTTGTCAATATGTTCTTCCACACATTCAGCTTATGTTGTCAATATGTTCTTCCACACATCTACACTGAGACTGTTGTCAATATGTTCTTCCACACATCTACACTCTCGGACTGTTGTCAATTGTTCTTTGACACTGAGACTGTTGTCAATATGTTGACAACTGAGACTGTTGTCAATATGTTCTTCAATTCAACAATATGTTCTTACACATCTACACTGAGATGTTGTCAATATGCGCTTCCACACATCTACACTGAGACTGTTGTCAAATGTTCTTCCACACATCTACACTGAGACTGTTGTTTACACTGAGACCAATATGTTTCTTCCACAATCTACACTGAGACTGTTGTCAATATGTTCTTCCACACATCTACACTGAGACTGTTGTCAATATGTTCTTCCACACATCTACTTGAGAAATATGTTCTTCCAACATCTACACTGAGACTGTTGTCAATATGTTCTTCCACACATCTACACTGAGACTGTGTCAATAAGTTCTTCACACATCTACACTGAGACTGTTGTCAATATGTTCTTCCACACATCTACACTTTTTTTTTAAAAAAGATTACAGTCAATGTGACTGTTGTCAAAATGTTTCTTCCACACATCTACACTGAGACTGTTGTCAATATGTTCTTCCACACATCTACACTGAGACTGTTGTCAATATGTTCTTCCACACATCTACACTGAGACTGTTGTCAATATGTTCTTCCACACATCTACACTGAGACTGTTGTCAATATGTTCTTCCACACATCTACACTGAGACTGTTGTCAATATGTTCTTCCACACATCTACACTGAGACTGTTGTCAATATGTTCTTCCACACATCTACACTGAGACTGTTGTCAATATGTTCTTCCACACATCTACACTGAGACTGTTGTCAATATGTTCTTCCACACATCTACACTGAGACTGTTGTCAATATGTTCTTCCACACATCTACACTGAGACTGTTGTCAATATGTTCTTCCACACATCTACACTGAGACTGTTGTCAATATGTTCTTCCACACATCTACACTGAGACTGTTGTCAATATGTTCTTCCACACATCTACACTGAGACTGTTGTCAATATGTTCTTCCACACATCTACACTGAGACTGTTGCCCCTATGTTCTTCCACACTTCTATATATGTTCTTCCACACATCTACACTGAGACTGTTGTCAATATGTTCTTCCACACATCTACACTGAGACTGTTGTCAATATGTTCTTCCACACATCTACACTGAGACTGTTGTCATATGTTGTCAATATGTTCTTCCACACATCTACACTGAGACTGTTGTCAATATGTTCTTCCACACATCTACACTGAGACTGTTGTCAATATGTTCTTCCACACATCTACACTGAGACTGTTGTCAATATGTTCTTCCACACATCTACACTGAGACTGTTGTCAATATGTTCTTCCACACATCTACACTGAGACTGTTGTCAATGCGAAATAATACTTGGTTTTATATACCCAAACTTTGGGACTGTTTGGCAAGGAAGAATATTCCAGCACCTCTGATTCATGCTATACAGAGCTTCTACAAGTCTTGCAGAAATTATGTGAGGACAGCAAACCATAAGTCAGAAGAGTTCAGGACCACCACTGGTGTAAGACAAGGTGATATCCTATCACCTTACCTCTTCATACTCCTTATGGACGATGTCATCAAGGCATGTAAGGAGAGAACAAGAAAGTATTCAGTGGGGTACTGGAAGATGAGACAGGTCTATATTTCGGAGCTGGCATTTGCTGATGATGTTGCCCTGATTGCTAAATCAGAGGCACATCTCCAATCCAACCTGCAAGTCATGAAGGAAGAGCTGGAGAAGAGAGGGATGGTCATAAGCAGCTCTAAAACAAAATCCATGGTGATATCACGAGAAGAAAGAAAACATCAGATTAAGTTGGGAGAACAGGTCCTGGAGAGGTCGACCACTTTAAATATCTCGGAGCTATTATAGACCGAAAGGGAGGCATCAAAGAAGAGTTGGCCACTCGAAAAGCAGCGGCTGGGAGACTTTTTCAGGCCATAAATCGTGGATTCCTCAGCAAGAAAGAGGTTGGTAAGAAAACGAAGATGGCTGTATACCGCTCCACCTATGTCCCAGTCTTGACATATGGATGCGAGTCGTGGGCAATGACTACAACCCACAAAAGCCAGATCCAAACCTCAGAAATGAGGTATCTGAGAAAAGTGGTTGAAGTAACAAGAAGAGACATGGTCCGCAACCAGACGATCCGTCAAGGCCTAAAATCCCATCCGCTGCAGACCCAAATAGAACAGTCCCAACTAAGATGGTTTGGCCATGTCTGCAGAATGGGAGAAGATCGGCTACCACGACAAGCATGGGAAACAAAGAGCCAGGGATCCAGACCTCCAGGACGACCCAGAGTCCGCTGGGAGGACAACATTAGACAATCTTTGAAGGACCGAGGACTAGAATGGAACCAGGCCAGGAAGAAGACAGCTGATAGAATGGTCTGGCGTTCTCTCTTCCAAACCTCTACACCTCACGGTAGAAGGGGAACGACTAAGTAAGTAAGTAAGTAAGTTTATATACCCTACTTTCAAACTGCCGCCAACTGATGAATGGTCGTCCACAATGGGCATTCTACGATATTTAGACTGGCGCCAGATGATAGAAGCTCTACTCTTTATATTGTCACGGCCATATGAAGGCGTCCTATATGCAGGTTTACATACTCATATTCATATACACGCTTCTAATTAATCGTGTATTGCACCAATTAAAAGGGTACTCCTTTCTGAAAATGTTCAAGTCATTACTTCATTAATGGGAAATTTTCATGAAAAAGGTAAAAATGTATATTTCTTCACCATGATTTTTTTTTAAATGGTTCGTTTTTTTGTTTATTTTTTTTTTTTAAATCGTCCGCTTCTTCCTTCTTATTGCATCTTCCTACTTCCCTTCCCCGTCCACTTAGTCATGATTCAGTTACTTCTCACTACTTAATTGCCTCTTTTCAATTTTCTATTTGAATTTTCACACACTCACTTCTAGGTCATCTTTCCCCTTCTCCTATCTTCCTAAGATGTCCATCTATGAAATGTTTTAATCTCTCAAGGATGATCATGTTTAATATATATATTCCATGCCTCTGACAGTAGCACTGTTCCCCTTAAGCAACTTGACCCAACAAATGTTGCTAGTTTAAGGGTATATAAAATGTAAGAAAGCGACATGTGTTTTACAACATGAATGGCTGAATTGAAACGCAACAGACACACATGTATCTCCCAACTTGAAGTGTAGGTGTGTAAAACTTCGCCAGATATTCACATTTGCCGAGAACTGTGAAGTTGTTTGCACGTACTGCTAAGAAGCCAAGGCTACTTGGGAATATTTTCTACAGGGAATTGTGGAAATAAGCATGGAGAGCTGGACTTCTTACAGAGTAGTCTGCCAAGCATGTCTCGTGTAGATACGAGTGCAAACACCTAGAAACAAGAATCCTACCTTACGAGGAAGATGACATAGAATACCGTGTCATATATGATCAGTACAATGACTAAATTTGCAGTAGCATATTCATCACAAGAACTCTGCACCAGAATGAATAATGTTAAGACCTTGCAAGGATGGGAGATATTGGAAGAACATTCCTAGCATCTAGTAAAGATTGTGAGCTTCGCTTCATTTTAATGAAACTCCCTAAGAAACACATTAGTCATTTCTAAGTACATTAATTTGGATATGCTGATATGTGTTAAGAATTATCATCCAGATGGTGGAGATAAGGTTTAAAGGGAATCTGGACCCACCACCACAGTTGGTCCCGCAGGAAGCCTGCACTAAACATGCACATGCTACTGCAGCAGTGGTTTCTATGGCAATTCGTTTTGAGGTTGTCAGTTCCATCCGCAACCTCATATTAGTCACCTTGTACGACATGACCTAATCTTTCTTTGTCCATGATGATGAGGATATATTATGATTGCGACTTTTTTTTCTTCAATATTTATGATAACAAATAATTGGCCTCTAAGTCTGTTAGAACAACTTTTTTTTTCAATAAAATGTTGCCTCGTTTTGGCGAAGCGCGCCACGTTCAACCTATTCAGTTATATTAGGGCGTATGTCCAGATATAAAAGACCTTTAAGTAGGACGCTTCCACCACAGCTGATGTATTACAGCTTACCAGTGCAGAGTTGTTTACATTCATACGACTTATTCTGTATTCTTGTGCGTGTTAAGTAGGTATGTTTCTATATAACAGCCCATATACATTTAGTAAATTTATGACAATGCCTTAGTTATTATCTTCCTTAGAAGGTGTACATGATTTTCTATACCAGAAGACCACAGCTGTTCACTAGGCATAAAAGTGTACTTTCCTAACAATTTTATGTTTCACGCTGGAAAAGTTACTGCTGTGTTCTTTTCTGAGAATATACAAGACATGAGTTTATTTATTACGAACACTGTGAATATTCCACAAATTTCATTTATGGATGAATGGCATTCGTTTCGTAAACTGTCCCAAATCCATGTTTTCCCATGATCTCTCCTTGTCTGTTCCTATCTTTGTATTTAGGTCACCAATCAAGATTAAAATGTCTCCACCTCTCTCTATATCCATGATATTTCGAAGTCTGGCGTACAATTATTCAGTCATGGCTTCTTCTTTGCCATTACTTGGTGCATAACACTGTATGATATTCATCTGTATTTTATTTTTTGACAGTTTGGAATGTTGCTGATAATAACCACGGTCCCACTGCTTCCTATTTTATAACTGCCTCGTGCACTTCCTTTGACAATCGTAAAGCGTTACTTTTTTCTTTTTTTTCTGAAGTAGCATGACGGGGGTAGCCGGTTCAATGCTCAACTCTCCTTAGTCACCTTCTACGAATGGCTCGACTGGGTACAGTGGTACTACTCATTGCTTCTTTTTCGAGCCCCAGTAACACAATGGTTAAGAGAGAGAGAGAGAGAGAGAGAGAGAGAGAGAGAGAGAGAGAGAGAGAGAGAGAGAGAGAGAGAGAGACAGAGAGACAGAGAGACAGAGAGAGACACAGAGAGAGAGAGAGACACACACACACAGACAGACAGACAGAGAGATGCATTATTATCAAGAAAAACCAAAGCATGGAGCAGACAGGAATAGTGACCACGTTTCAGTGCGAGGACTTGATGGAAAAAAAAGAATAACATTAAAGAAACCACAAAACAGAAAAAGTCAGGGACACAAAGCCAGACATATCGTCGCATTAGTATTGCTTAATCACATCACTACTTCAGCTTGTGTTGAGAGAAATACGTTCACAAGTTGTTTGGGATATTAGATGAAATTAAGGAGGCATCATATTAGAATGAAATCTTGCGTGATGATACAAACTGTTCAGTGTAAGATATTTTGTAAGATGATAAGATTAAGCTATATGACGTCGATTTATGACTTCATGTTAATTTTTCCCACACATGGAGATGGAATAAAGCAGCCATAAGGCGACGTTATGTGTGTTAAAAGGCGGATGCACAAATAGGAGACAAATATAGAGATAATAATTAGATATATAATGTTTCAGCAAACATATAAAGTACAGACGAACTGTGAGAAATGCAAAAATACTCAATTCAATAAACAGGAAGAGAATTAATACCAAAAAAAAAAAAAACAGAACAAGGCTGCGAATCAGAAATTGATGACGAAAGAAATACTGCAATTAATGGACAAATAAAGGAACGACAAAGAAAAATACAAAACATTTTTTTTTTTTGCAGCACTAAAATAAATATGACTGAACAAACAGTTCCAAAAATGTAAAAATAACATTATTAAAAAACTTCTCACAACAAAGTTAATAGAAATATCACGCAAGACAATGCCATTCAACACAGGAAGACTGAAATCAAAGGACGGCAAAGTATCAGTGGTGAAAGAAAACCAATATAAGATGGACTGAATACACAGGTAAACCTCATAGAGGACATCGTTCAAAACGAATAGACAGCAATAAACAGGAAGGACCACCAATACTTGAAAAAGAAGTCACAGATGCATTCATCATCATCATCATCATCAATTTCCTTCTCGCTCCTTATGGATGGTGGAGTCATCGCTGCAGCTGGTCCTTACAGGAAGACTGCACCAATCATTCACTCGCTCTTGTAGCTGCGGTGTTTATGAAGCATTTTGTTTGACATGATGAAGTAGCCAGCGCCATGCACAACCTCATATTAGTCGTCTTGTACGATATGCCTGAAGGTCCAGTAGACGTATTCTTTCTTTGTATCATCACAGACCCCCAGGGAACTGCCCCAGGGAGGGAGGCAGATGCTATTAAGAACACGAAAACGGGAAAGGTAAGAATGGCCTGACCATGTCACAGTAGAAGAATCAGAAGCACGCTGTACCAGTTTGGCATGGACTAATAACAAAACTACTGAATGACGTTTCTGACGGTGGACATATAACAGATGGCCTACTAAATCGATTTTCATAACCCTACCACAGAAATCAGACGTCAATGGATGTGAAGGTCACCGGACCATTGGCCCTGGGACTCACTCACAAGACCGAATTATTAATAATCATATTGAAGACAATAAGACCTAAGATTAAACATGGAAAATATAGATGACCAGTGGGGATTTGAAGAGCAAAGGAGCACAAATTCTTTATTTCTTACGAGTGCCTGTAGACTATGCCTAGTCATCGGACAAGGTGAAACATCAAGAGATCATAAAAAAATTAGAAGACATACATATTGATGAGAAAACTCTAAAAATAAGATAAAAAATACATGTCCTGGACACAAGTAGCAACTGTTCGAGTACACAATAAACCTGGCAGTTTCCAACCAATAAAAGTAGAGTTAAGGCTGGGATAAGGTCTATCACCTGATCTATTTTCTATACACAGCGGAAACATCAAGTTGTCAATCAAAGATGAACCAGGAAGGCACAACAAAAGGAGTTCGGGGCAAGCAGTCCATGCTGATCAAAAAACCGCTCCCAACAATCCCATAATTAAAATCCTAGTTAAGAACTACATATACGCGGGCGCTATTTTTGCTACAAGCTAGTCAGTTTGTAAAACGTGTTACAGAATGGGACGACCACTCTCGATCTCTGTTTCACTACGGCAGTATCAGTTACATTTCTATACTGATTTTATTGCGTGCTTTCAATTGTCGCACTTTCTTTCTTTCTTTCTCTGCTATGTGAAGCAGATATTTGGTATTTCATTCTTACACTCCTCTCAGCGATAGTCGTCATGTGTGTGTTTTTACCTGTCTATCCCTCCGGATAGATTAGACAAGGATGACCGACAGAAATCCTTTTGTACCACAAGGGTGCGACTGTTTTCGCACGCAAATGGCCAAGCGAGTTTACTTAGCGCTGATATGGCATATGTGACCGACTAATTATTATCGTGATAAGACACAGCACAGATGGCCTAACGGGAGTTTGTGTGTGTATAAGGAGCGCCGGTCGAGAATCGACCAGGTGGGATGACAGACACACCTGAGCGGAAATGGTGTAATATTTCCGGGTAGACGTAAGAAGTTATATGTAATCATTGACGAGAACGTTTGAATGTCACGATTGCAGTATATGGGAAACGTGACCTCTGCATTTCGTTCAAAATGTTTCCATGTCGGAAATATTTTGAATTTCCCCACGGGATATGCATGTTTGAAAACGATTGGCTTGTTACTTAGCTTCGAAACAAACACATGCGTGGGAAGACAGGGAATATAACCTGACCATTTTCGCAGTCTTTTTCACTGTGAAAATTTACTGTGCGATCCACGCTTGCCACGACGACACCAGACCTTGCCAAAGTTAGAATTCAGAATTCCTTTTATCAGGCCGGACCTTTTCTCGGAGAATCTTGACGGACTTACAAAAAGAGCCCAGGACATCTCTATCATATTAATAAGGAAACCGGGACTGAGGAAAATGAAAACACACATAGTCATAGAGGGAATTATCTTATTAAAGAAACGACACCCCAGACGCGTGTAAGAGGCCGATTCAAGTCTCTTTTATTCATCTGAGCAAAAAAATCTGTGAGCTAGGACAGGCGTAAGTTATCATTTTACATTTTATATTACTAACATGTGAACTAACATATATATATATATATATATATATATATATATATATATATATATATATATATATATATATATATATATATATATATATATATATATATATATATATATATATATATATATAACCTTGTGAATATTAATATGTGAACATCGCTAGTGGATGTCCAAGTTATTTGAGGCTGGCAACCTCAGCGTATAGAATTATGATTTCATGAACCACAACTGCCAAGGGCTGGTGATTGCTTTATTGCTAGTTTCATAAAGAGAACTAAATGCATAAAGAGTCCCAGGTTCCATATTGAGCAGGGAGGAAAGATGAATACATGATGTACATTCTAATTATAATACTTACAGTTTCAAACTAGTGCAAATGTCGAGGTTAACATATGCACTTTAATATTAATGGAAGTTTCAAACTTTTCAAATCAGTGTAAACATAAATGAAAACATATTCAATTTATATTGTGAACACCTTTCAATCACTGGAAATGTACATGTAAACATATTATATCTGCACTATTAACCTTTTCATTTAAATGTAAGGTAATTGTAAAAGCTATCCAGTTTAAATGTAAAAAAAGTTTTAACCCGAGGGATTAAATTTAATTCTCATCGAGGGTCAATTCTGAGATAAATGGGTGGTAGAATAGAAGAAAGGGGACATATAAGTATGTGTCGGGAAAAGCAATACTCAGGAGAGCGTTTCGTTTCTATTCTCTATCATAGTTATATGTGGTACCAGCAGAAAGTACTATCTCTGGAACAAGAAGGGAACAGTGGCCTAAGCTTTAAGACGAGTGGACCAACTTTGTAGACTCTCCTTGACATTTCTGGGAAACGAGCTACACCCGACAACTTTGACCAGCGACGAGCGTGAGCAGTATAAAAAGAACCCATCAGCGGGAGCAGAAACTACTATTGGCTACTAAGTGCAGAATATGCGTTGCCAAAGTGAACTTTTTTTTCATTTTTTTTAATACTATCAATCAATGATGAAACTTTTCTTCTAAACTATTCAATTATTTTCAAACTTAAAACTTAAAGTGATTATTAAATTTTGTTATTTGTAATTTTACTAATTTAAGTTCGATTTAATCATCTTAAATGTACTGCATGTTTGTCTCAGTCAATTTACTACACACACTCTAAACAGAGCTATACCAGGCTAATAAGAATTCCACTGCGTAAATCAGAGGCTGGGGCTTAACGAGATAAATTAATCATTGCTTAATTCTTCACAAAAGTGGTCGGCAAATTCTAGAATTAACGTGCTCAGCCAAAGCAGCATTGTTTTCGTTTATCTGAATATCTTGTGAAGACTCCCTTTGTGATAGAAGTGTCATTACCCTTCTATCTACATCTCTGCCAAGAGTAATCTTGTGCGAAGGTAGACACCTTTGAAGGTGCATAGTAAATACTCTTTGAGTTTTGGCCACTGTTGGACCACTACTGCAAAGCAGGGGAGGCAATACCGTCATAAAACGAAAAGAAAAAAAATAGTTGGACCAGAAAGTTTCCTGGTTATTTCTCTTAAACTATATCTGAAGCGATGAAACTGAAAATTTTGTATGATACGTGGACCTGCTTTCTGCCAGCCGGTCCATGTTTTTCGACATCTTTGCGGCTTTTGTCGCTTTTAGTCTGTTTCTTACCCATGTTTTAAGTAAGTGTAACCGTGTGACCAGAAAGATGTAATTTTAGTCGGCGTAATTAATTTTCTATCTGGTCTACGGTGTATATTTGTGCTCATGTTGACATTCTCACCCGGTAATGGGCAATTTAAACGAAACACACCTTTGCCATCCGTGAAGAAGGCAAACGTGTGAGACGCAGAAGATCTAATGGGAGACAGCACATGGTTTTAGATATCTCGGCGCTGTCTAACACCAGAGGAAAACACCTTGTTGAGCACGAAACCCTGAGGTGTGACTCCAGGCAAGAGATATCGTGGGAATGTAACCACCAGTGGGCGGAACTTGAATTGTGGGCGTCTAGGAAGATAATCTTTACTAAGATGTAATCTCATGTCATCCATACTGAGCATAGGACTCCTGATTTGCTCCCTAGAGGGTTGGGTGGAGTTTAGCCTGACATTTTGACGTGGCTATCATGTGGTACAGGAGTGGATATGTAGATTTAAACTAAAAGAGTTGAAGGATTCAGTCAGAGCTGAGAAGTAGCCAGATCGTCTTCTTGTGCAAAAAACGCCCTCGTACGATAACCAAGTGAGGTTTGTTTGAGCTTTTGCATAGTTGCGTTGCGTCTGCGCTAAGAGAACTAACGACATAGAGGTATGCGTGCATATGAGTACATTTTTATAATACTTTAGATTTAGTAATATTAGACGTTTCAGGTTTAGAAGTTAATGCATTTTAGCGTTTGTCTATGTATAGTTTGATAGAAGCTGATTGACGATTTATGTGTTTTTAAGTGTAATTTCACGTATATCTCATCGCTATTTTCAACCCTGAGACTGTGTGTTAAATGTGTAAAGTACTAAGTGATTTTTATTAGAGGAATTCTAGTGCCGCATTGCGCTATGTACAAGTGTGTACGTATTACCATTATTATTATCTGTGTAGTGTTAAGTAATAGTTATATTGCATTCTTGTGAGCCGTAAGTGTGGTTAATTTTACATCAGTGATTTTTTGTGAGAGGAAGATTAGCGTACCCTCTAGCTCTGTGAGCAGCCTATGCCTATTACATTATTTAGTATAGAGCTGTAAGAATAGAGTATGTGTGTGTGTATATATATGTGGTGAAGTGAGATGTTATAAATATTTATAGAGGACTTAGTGTACTGACTGAGATCAGCTGTGAAGGTATATGTATCTAATAAGAGTAGTGTATTATATATAACCTTGCTTGCTGCCACATATGTATACCTCAGTCAGAATTATTCTGGAATAGTGTGATGACTACGTTGTATGTCTAGGGTATGTGTATGATGAAGTGTAAGTCATAACAACAACAGACAGATAAACAATTTAATTTATTCCACCACACTTGACAACACTGTGACACTCACATACATATAACACTCTAAAGGATATCTTAAAGGAGTCACTGATAACTTTTCAAATAACAATATGTATTCATTGCTGTTATGAATGAATATGTGTCCTGATTCAAATACAAAGGGAACCAGGAATCACAATCAATTTTACTTACAAGTTATATGTACAGAATTTATCAATAAGAATATTGTAATGACATATATTATTAAAAGTATCCTATGTGTGTCAGTTGTGTAGTAGTAATATGAGGTAATACTGGTTTTGTTTTGTTCAAGCTCTGTTGGTATTTGTCATCATGACTTCAATAGTTTGTCTTTATTGGGACTAGTATTGGAGATGTTCTCAGTTCCTGATATTAAAACAATTTAATTCCCCTCTTAATGTTATTTTTACAAGGTCATTTTAAGATGGGGGTACATAATTTTGAGCTCAGCTGGCCACATCAGCTTATCTTGCGTGATGGCGGCAGGAAAAGACTCCTCTGCTCGATTCTCCCCTGGGCTCTGGAGACACCTCACTGATAGCTAAATGGACCAAGGAGTATGCTGTCCGACTCTGGATTCAGCAAAGCTCTGACCAGGTGCTGCTCAATACCATCAAGACCACGGTCCCTGAAAACAAGAAGGATGTACCTTCTACTTCATAACTAATTTATACTCTCTTTTTACACTGAGCACAATACATCACAAACATTGAGTTCAGAGCGTTAGGCCAACTGTCAGCTTCATCTGAAATACTTTATACCAGTATTAACCTCCTTAATGGTTACTACGCCTCTGCACTTCCAGCATTATTTCTGTCTAATCAATAATCTAGGTGTCAGTGTACTGTTTGGCCATTCCATGCAGTTTTACTTTCCTCCGACACCTTCTGTTCAGGCTGGAGCATTATAGGCTTTACATCATGTTTGCTACTGAACTACACATATATACAGGCATAAATTAACAATTCACATTCAATTTTCATTAAAAGATACTGAATGTTTCAAGCTTACCACAATTCATGGAAACAAACACAGATACGTTGATTAGCAATGAATTCTGGCACAACTACTGGCACAAATTCCCATCTGCTTTTGTTCCAGGCTTTTATTTAGCAAAAATATGAGCTGGCTTCAACGCACTGTTGCTTTATCAAGCTTATTTGACTAGTGGTCTCGAACTAACGCTCCTAAGTGAGTATATCAGCGAGTCTGGCCAATGGAGCCACGTTTCGACAAGTGTTTGAAAAAATTTTAACTTCCTACGTCTCCCCTAACAACCAAAGATAGTATTTATAGTCCGACTAATCGGGTTTAGCCTTACATATCATTCCAGCCAATCAGTTCAAATGTAACTTGTGGCCCATTTCCCGTACAATGGTGGTGTAAAAAAATCTACCACTGAGCGATTCTGATTTTGGGTGTTGTCTGACAGCACCATCATTTTATTTTTGGCTATAACTTGTTAATTCCTAGACTATTTGCATAACGTTGTACATATTCTTTGTCAGCAAACCCTAAGGAACCCAAATATATATATTTAATAGAGCTAAGTGGCTGCGTTCAAAATATGCAATTTCTTCTACCTCCTGTTTCGAAGATGTGCTGTCTGGGTACTGTAATGTTTTCAAACGTAAACCCATATAATGTTATCTTTTCTAATAAGCGTTTCCCAGGTTTTTTAAAACCTAACTCTGGGAAGGGTAGTGAATTTATCACTGTCCGTCTGAAAAAGTTAGTGCATGTGGCCTTACACGCGTGATAGTAGTAATTGTGTATCGCGCGACGCGTGTTTTGTGTTGCACGTGTTCGGCTTTATGCCTCTCCCTTCTCTCTATCCTTTAGTCCATCTGTCTTTAGTTACGCCGTGTATAAAATGGAATGAATGAAATATTTAAATTAGGTCATTGATCAGCTTGGTATCTCAATGTTTTTCCAAGAAATACAGCACACGTTTCATTGAAGAAAGCGGGTAATAATATAGTAGGCTTTTACTATCAACGTGAAAGCGTTACAATTTGCCGACGAAGCATAAAACAAAGGGGATTTCGAGTACTGTCATTGTGACAGCACTGTTCTTTTACCATTGCTCTTTTCTTTATTAGATTTATTTGTTAGGCTTTATATTTACCTTTTAATTTATATATGTGGATTAGAATATTCCACGACAATATATATATATATATATATATATATATATATATATATATATATATATATATATATATATATATATATATATATATATATATATATATATCTGCATGTTCTTTAGAGCAACTAGGCCTCTAAGATACTGATCAAATGATGTCATTTAGACCAGTGCGCTGTGTATAATATTTCATCATAGATAGTAGTGCTTCAACCTTTAGCACGCTGCATTCTTTTCCCGAAAACTTGCCCTGCAGCTGCATTCTTTTTCAAAACTCCCCGTTTTTATAGTGGGCGACTTGTAATGTCTATAGTTTTTGTGTTTCTTGGTCAATTGCTATCATTTTTGGAATTTTTATAAATAAATGAATGGTGAATCTGATGATATAAAATTTGTTTGTGTACATGTTAGATGTGACAGGAAGAGAGGAAAGGAAAGATGAAAAAAACGATTTAAAAATTTAAAAAAAAAAAAAAAAAATTTTAATTTTTAAATTAAAAAAAATAATAATAAAATAACCAACAAACGAAGTGTCCATATCTCAATTATCTCTTGCATCTCAATGAAAGTCATTTGACCAATACAAATCAAATGACGATCTTTTCGTTACACCCATCATCAGTAGCAAAGCAAAAACGCCCATGTCAGCAGTGACATTCGGCCGTAACCCTAAACCTTTCCGATATTCCTAGTTCTAACCCCTAAAATTATACATACTAGCAATGCCATTCTACTTTCGTTTCCATCTCAGCCATCAAACATATTCTGAGAACCGATATCAGCGCTTATAAAGACAAAAATCTCATCCCCACCGCATGGCGTCAGAATCCAATAAAATTAGAGCGAAAATGGCCGCGTGTTCGATGCCGATTCATTTCGATTTAAAAAATTTACAAAAAATAAACGCGGATACACCCATCACTTTTTTAAGATCGGAAACGGAAGCTAACTCTCTTGCAAATAACATTACAACTTAACATCCGGGGCTGAAATCACGTGTACACAAGTCCTCATGCTAGAAACGGTGATAGCCGCAAGGCGCCACATTGCGCCTCCAGCATGGAGAACATAGGTTACGTTCGGTGCAATGTGGCGCCCGCAGCGTGCTAAAAGTTTTCTCTCGCGTGATGATGTAGTTAGTATTTAGTAGGAGTATAAAGGCATTATTGTTGACTGAGATATGTTTATTGTATGATTACACATATACGCATACCTGCATGAACACACACACAAACACACACACATGGTCATTTAAGTGCATGTACTTGCATATTTTCACACATATGTATGTATTATAACGTAGATGATGTTTGTCCTTTAGTACGATGCTAGTTTATTTTGTTTCATTTTATTTCAGAGAGTCCAGCAGCCTGTGCTGGGTTATATGGTGTTACATAGAGAATACCTAAATATCTAGGTTATACGGTGTTGCTTAGGAATTGCCTTCAAAGTAAACTTGTGGACAACATTGTTTTCTGTATGATTCATATGCTACCTAATAGGGTTTCAATAATAAAAGTGGGACCCCTGTCATCAAGAGAGTTTTTCTGTGACTGCGGAACGTGTGTGAAAGTAGGCCAGAGAGAGTGACGACAACATTACACACAAATTCTTATTCTCCTTCACACATCGTCTTCGCACTGTCACATAAGTGAAATAATGGTAATTAACGGGCATAAAGGATGACACCAGACAACTGAAAAGACAATATAAGCGATAGGCTTATCGGGAATCGAACATAGGACCAACCAAACGGCGCCATCGCCTTGTTGTGAAAGTAAATCGTGAAAGGACGCTCAGCCAATTTTGCACCACAAAAAAGTGCATCATTGGCTGAGGTCATTCTTGCGACACCCACACAACTATGGTATATAGGACCCGTGGACGACCTAGACAATTTTTAACGACGCAATAACTAATATAGCTTTCCTATTAGCGCCCTTTCGCGATTTTCTTTCACAGCCAGTCGATGGCGCCGTTTGGTTGGCCATAGGTTCGATTCTCAGTAAGCCTATCACTTATATTTTCTTTTCTGTTGTCTAGTGTCATCCTTTATGTCCAACGAGTATCTGTTAATTACCTTTATTTATTTATTGTACTTATTTATTTAATGTTCACAGGACTCAAGGTTTCCTTCATTATTTATTTACCCGTGTTTTGCAGACCGTCCCTTTTTAGCTATTACCCTATTGAGTTATGGTTCATGGTTATGTGAAAAGCATGTTTTTGTGCGTTCTTAATACGCCATACTTCAGCTATCATTTTTTTTTTAAATTCCTCGATAACATTATTAATCAAAGTTAGCAGCCAAGCGTCAGTTTATTCAGAGCCGCGATAATTAATTACAAGAATTAGAAAAAAGATTTCACAATTAGCAACGGAATTCTTTACAAATGCACTTTTGATCTTGCGTGCAGAACGCAATAGGTATTATAATACGATAAACGCAGTAGGTATTAAAAAACACCTTTCGAGTATTCAACGTATTTTCATTTTTGTATTATGCGAATGAGTTTATCGAGATCGGATCTTTCGGTTCTTGCTTCCCTATATATTCAATAATTTAAGATCAAAACACACTGCAAAAGTTTGATAAATCAGATAAGCACAGATATGACAAGTTATGTACATTATTATCTATGGATGATCAATAAGAATTAAATTTATTCCCATGATCAAAGCGTTAGTTATACTAGAAAGACAGTTCATCGATACACGTAATCGCTATGATAGCTAGCCTAAAAGTCATGAAAAATCGGTGCCCTTAATTAAACTCAGCACAGCTGCAGTAATCTAACATATTTAACGTACCACATTGCATCTTTTTAAATCGGCTTGCAAAATTTGTCAATGTCATAAGTGCGGAAAATTATTTGCAACACATATTTACTAGTAGGGAACTATTAGTCGCTAACAGTTGTTGGCTTCTATTAAAATAGAACGCGCGACATAGTCAGCGTGCTGATTCTAGTGCGCTTATTGTCAGATTTTCGTCAATCATTGGTAAAAAAAAGTGTGTAAATGTCAAGTTCAGCTGTTCATTAAGGAACTGCAATGCTGAAATCAGAATAATGCCGACCTGGATGACCTAAGAGTAACACTCAATAAACTATGTCAGCAGTTCAAATAGAGTTGTGATACAGTGGATCCCACCTCACTGCAACATCCCGGGAAATGAAGAGGCTGACAGATTGGCAAAGGACGGTGGAATGCTGCCTCCACTTGTCACAAGCATAACTTATGAAGAGGCCAAGAGTTTTATCAACAATAGATATAGGAGCAAGTGGAAAGTAGAGCATTGATGCCATCAAATAAAAGTATGGATATTACCAGTTCAGCAGACGTGAACAAGTAGTAATCTTCGGACTTCGCACAGGCCACATAAGATTGGCATACCATCTATTCAACAAGCTGAAGATAGGAACTACTGATGAGTGTAATGTGGCGCCGATAAAAGGACTACCGATCATCTACTTTAAAGGTGCCCAACATATGAGGAACAGAGAAAGCGCACATGGCCATCACCAATACCATTCCTGAAAAACGCCTACGGAGATGCCAACAGTCTCAAGGTGACCACTGCTTTGTTTGAACATATTCAAGTCGACGCCTGAAAGTGAACGAAGAAGAAGTAGTTGTTCATTACTGCAATTAAGGATTCATGATTACCAGCAAGAAAACAGTAACAATAGTTATGGCCAAGCAAAGTACCCCACCTAAATGCAGAATGCAACAACACTTAAAATAAAAACGCAATTTCTAATACTTAGGCAAAACGGTTACATCAGATGAAAAAATGCATCACCAAGATTAAATTAATAACATAATATGACACGTGAAGTTGGCATTCAATACACTGAGGACCATCCTATGTCCCTTGTCACTAAACACAAGAACAGATGTTCTGATGTGTTACACTGAACCATAATTATTGTAATAAAGTGAATCCTGGACAATGAGCAAAATAAATGCAGAAAGCATTGGCGGCAACTGAGATGTGGTTTCGCAGAAGAATTTAAACAATCCCATGAACAACAATGAAGAATGCTTGAAAAGATCTAATGAACAACGAATTATTATAACAAATATATGTAGAATATAATCAACCTCCTCTGGATGTGTGATGAGAAGAGACACTGGAAAACATCAAGACAACGTGTCGAAGAAAACAAAGAAATACAGGAAGAGAGACAGAAAAGGTAATGGATAGTCTGGCGCCATGGCATCGGAAAAGATGAACAACAGAGCAGATAAACAGCATTTTTTTAAATCGAGATCTGTGGAGGGGACATGACAGACTACACCTCGAAACAGAGGACCTGACGTGCATCTGAAAAGTGAATCGACTGAGGATAGTTCTTCTATAACAACGATAAATATTTGTGGAATTCTGATGCGATTGTAAAATTACGCTAGTACTTCTGTTATTTTCTGATAATTCACAGCGGACCGGTGGTCACTGGTCTCACGGACCGATACTGACCCGTTGACCACAACTTTAAACCACGAGTGGCATTGATTTATGGTATACTTTGATATGCATTAACGTACATTCGGGGGGGGGGGGGGGGGGGGGGAGAAGAGAGAAGAAGAGAGAAGAGAGAAATGAGTTGCACATGTGACCATTTTGTTGCCTAGTCACAAATTAGTATGAACACTGCCTGCCAGTAACATACCTTGTAAATGATATGTCATTTACTATTAAGCACTGTAAAGCGAATACTACTAATTATTTATCAACAACGTGCTTAGAAGAAATTTGTTTGCGTACAGTCACAAAGTAGAATGAACACTGCCTGCCAGTGGCATGAATGGCTGGCTTGTCGTTTACTATTAAGCACTGTAAAGCGAATATAGCAATTATTTATAATTTTAAAAAAACGTGCTAAACAGCTGGTCTCGCAACAGTGGTTCAGAATTTTAATGCTGAAAACTGGAACACCACGGTCTACTTTCACAAAATGACGTCAGTATTCATCCACTCGTATGGACACAGTATCGTATATCACATAAACGTCTACGTGAAAATTCACTTCTAGTCACTACAGGAAATTCACGACATCTGACACTTCTTACTATCCGTGCTGTTGGCACAAGTTCTCCAAAGTCACGAACTTTCTGGAGATTATGGAGACAATGGTCAAAGAGCGATGTAATCCAATCATTGCCACTAGCTTAGCTGTCAGTAGACTGTACTGCCGCTATCAATTAAGCTTAGGCTCTCGAAAAATATTTGCAAAAACCCTCCAGTAAACAGCACGGGGCATAAAAAAACATGTTCATTTAATTCTACGTAATGTTGCAAAGTTCTCCTAATTCATGAATTTCCTGGCGATCATAGAGACAATGGATGCGGCTAAACAGATCAAGGAGCTATGTAATCCAATCATTGCCAATAGCTAACTGCCAGTGGACTATACTGCCGCTATTAATTAAGCTTCCGTTCTAGAAAACAAATTGCAAACATTCTCCAGCCAACAGCACGGGGCATAAGACAAGGGCCAGCTCATTCAGTTATACGTCCTGCAAGGTCTATTGCGTCTGCTCAGCCGTGACAGCGGCAGACGACAACCCTCGATAAACCACCAGAGTAAAGTGATGGTTAAGACAAGTCGACTATATGTCATTGTCACAAGCCAGGACTGTCAAAACTTCCTCCCTACTTGCCAGCTCTAAATTAATGTCCTCCCCTCTCTCTCTATCTCTGTATCTCTCTCTCTCTGTCGCTCTCTCTCTCACACACACATAAACACACAACAGTAGCAAAAGGCCACTATGGGGCAAGTAGCAGCACTGACAAACAAATTCAACTTGTTAACCAATTATTTTAGTTTAGTTGAAGTCAAGCACCACTCTTTCTTCTTCTTCTCCTCCTTTTTTTTAAGAGGAAAACAATGTGTATGACTGTTTACTGCATACGCTTATACCACCAGCTCTGAACATTGTAGTTCAGTTTAAAAGATTCAACAATACAGAAAAATATCACATGGGGAAATCTTATACGGTGACAGTAATCTTACTGTAATAGATTATTTTCATACAGCAATCAATTCATATTTGTTTACTATCTTGCTGTATTATATCCTATGTCAAAGCGCGAAGTGACAGTTTTCGCGTACAGTAGTTGATTTGTGAACTGTAGACGGGCTGACTGCTGCGTCCGATTGACATCGTGGTTAGAGCGCAAGTCTCTCGCGGCAAAGGTGCTGGATTCGACTCATGGTATTGACACGCTCCAGTCTACCCAGCTGTAATTGGATACCTGACTCTGCTCTTGAGGAAAAGGCAGCGAGGAAAAGGCAGCGAGGAAAAGGCACCCCACCTCTCGATGCTGGGACTAGTATAGTGAAGTCTCTAACACTTAATTACCCTACGGCTGTATCTGCTATGGTACTATCTTTACCTTTAGACCGGAATGAGGTGGAGGAGGTGAGAATTTTAGAGCCGGCGTTGATGGGCAGAGCGCACACAGTATGTGAGAAGAACATCAGGGCTGCACAGACTGACAAAGTGTAGACAATATATGAGGAAGAACATTACATAAGGCATATGTGACAATATGTAGAAAACAGGTGGCCGGAACATCATATGAGAAATAGATGGGCAGACCAGACATTATGTGAGAAGAATATCTGAACTCTATAGATGAGTAGTGTACACAATATTTGAGAAGAACATTACAGGCTGTTAAGATGAGTAGAGTATACACACTATGTGAGAAGAACATCGCAGACTGTAAAGATGAGCTTCTACACAATATGTGAGAAAAACATCGCAGGCTGTAAAGATGAGCAGTCTACACAATATGTGAGAAGAACATCTCAGACGGCATAAACGGGCATAGTGTACACAATATGTGAAAAGAAGATCTCTTACTGTAAAGATGGGCAGTCTACACAATATGAGAAGATCATCTCAGACTGTAAAGATGGGCAGTCCACACTACGTGAGAATAACATCTCAGACTCTAAAGATGGACAGTCTCTACACACTATGTGAGAAGAACATCTCAGACTGTGAAGATGGGCAGTCTACACACTACGTGAGAAGAACATCGCAGACTGTAAAGATGAGCAGTGTACACAATATGTGAGAAGAACATCTCGGACGGCACAGATAAGCAGAGCGTGAGAAATATGTCAGAATAGCATCAGATGGCCCTGTCGTGGAATATTCTAATCCACATATATAAATTATCAAGTAAATATAAAGCCTAATAAATACATATAATAAATAAAGGAAGAAGAATGGTAAAGAACAGTGCTGTCACAATGACTGTACTCGAAATCCCCCTTGTTTTATGCTTCGTCTGCAAATTGTAACGCTTTCACGTTGATAGTAAAAGCTTACTGTATTATTACCCGCTTTCTTCAATGAAACGTGTGCTGCATTTCTAAGAAAAACATTGAGAGGCCCTGCGTAATGACCTAAATTAATCCTAACATTAATTATATTACGTTACCAAAACGAACGAACAGATGGACAAAAGGATAAAGAGAGAGGGGAGGGCTGAAAATCAGGAACGCATGCAACACGCGTCGCGCGATACACAAATGCTGCCATCACGCGTGTAAGTCTACATGCACTAATTGTTTTTCAGACGGACAGTGATAAAATACACTACCCTTTCCCAGAGTTAGGTTTATAAATCATAAAAAACTCTTATTAGGAAAGACAACATTAGATGGGTTTACGGTTGAAAACATAACAGTACCCAGACAGCACATCTTCGAAACAGGAGGTAGAAGAAATTGCATATTTTGAACGCAGCCACGTAGCTCCTTTAAATTTGTATTTTTGGGTTCCTTAGGGCTTGCTGACAAATAATATGTAAAACGTTACGCAAATAGTCCAGGAATTAATAAATTATACCCAGAATAAAATATTGGGGGTGCCTGACAGCCTAAAATCATTTCTGCTCATAAGAATTTTTTTATAACGTGTTTGAAAAAAATTTACGTTACAGAAATAGCCTACCATGTAAACTCCAAATTGATTGGAGCGCAACAAATGAAAGCCTAACCACGATTGGTCGGACTATAAATACTATCTTTCGTTGTCAGGGGAGACGGGGAAGGGTAACATTTTTTCAAACACTTGTCGAAACGGGGCTCATTGGTCAGACTCGCTGATATACACACTTGGGAGCGTTAGTTCGAAACCACTTGTTTAAATAAGCTTGATAAAGCATCAGTGCGTTGAAGCCAGCTTATATTGTGCTAAATAAAAGCCTGGAAGATAAGCAGATGGGAATTTGTGCCAGTTTGTGCCAGAATTCATTGCTAATCAACGTATCTGTGTTTATTCGTATGAATTGTGGTAAGCTTGAACCATTCAATATCTTTTAATGAAAATTGAATGTGAATTGTTGATTTATGCCTGTATATATATGTGTAGTCAGTGGCAAACGTGAGGTAAAGCCTGTAATGCTCCAGCCTGAACAGAGGGTGTCGGAGAGAAGTAAAACGGCATGGAATGGCCAAACAGTACACTGACACCTGGATGATTGAATAGAAAGAAATAATGCTGGAATTGCAGAGGCGTAGTAACCATTAAGAAGGGTAATACTGGAATAAAGTATTTCAAATGAAGCTGACAGTTGGCCTAATGCTCTGAACTCAATGTTTGTGCTGTGTTGTGATCAGTGTAACAAGAGAGTTTAAGTTAGTTATGAAGTAGAAGGTACATCCTTCTTGATTTCAGGGACAGTGGTCTTGATGGTACTGAGCAGCACCTGGTCAGAGCTTTGCTGAATCCAGTGTCGGACAGCATACTCCTTGGTCCTTTTAGCTATCAGTGAGGTGTCTCCAGAGCCCAGAGGAGAATTCGAGCAGAGGAGTCCTTTCCTGCCGCCATCACGCCAGATAAGCTAACTTGGCCAGATGAGCTCAACATTATGTCCCCTCATCTTGAAATGACTTTGTAAAATTAACATTAAGAGGGGAATTTACTTGTCTTAATATCAGGAACTGAGAACATCTCCAATACTAGTCCCTAAAGACAAACTATTGAAGTCATGATGACAAATACCAACAGAGCTTGAACAAAACAAAACCAGTATTACCTCATTTTACTACTACACAACTGACACACATAGAACATTTGTAATAATATAGGTCACTACAATATTCATATTAAATACATTCTGTACATAACTTGTAATTTAAATTGATTGTGATTCCTGGTTCCCTTGTAGTTGAATCAGGACACATATTCATTCATGCCAGTAATGAATACATATTGTTATTTGAAAAGTTACGAGTGACTTCTTTAAGATATTCTCATAGAGTGTTATATGTATGTGAGTGTCACAGTGTTGTTAAGAGTAGTGGATTAAATTAAATTGTTTATCTGTCTGTTGTTGTGACTTACACTTCATCATACACATACCCTAGACACATAACGTAGCCATCACACTATTCCAGAATAATTCTGACTGAGATATATAGATATGTGGTAGCAAGTAAGGTTATATATAATACACTACTCTTATTAGATATATATATACCTTCACAGCTGATCTCAGTCAGTACACTAAGTCCCCTATAAATATTTATAACATCCCACTTCACCACATATATTGGGGTCTCGCTCTTGGGATTTTGAATCTTTCCCTATTAAAAATATTGGGGGGTAATTCACTTCAGGGAATATAAGAATTAAAAGGTATCCTTGGGTGGAATTAAATAAGGTTGAGCTCACGGTGTCTGTGTTGTCCATTAGAGATTGAATTGTTGGTTAGACATTGTATAAATTTACATAATAGACAATGGCGGACCTGGCCAAATTTCGATCTGCTGCGGTTCAGACTGCAAAAGAGTTAGGATTAGATGGGCAAGTTATGGTTGCCTATGTCACGACGGAATGTGACAAATTTATTGAACGTGAAGAAAGAAGGTTTGAAGCCGAAAGAAAGTTAGAGGCTGACAAGGAAATTAAGAGGTTGCAGATTGAGGCTGACAAAGAGGCTAAAGCATTGGAAGCCGAGGAAAGAAGACAGGCTGCAGAAAGGGAAGAGAGGAAATTAGCTGCAGAAAGGGAAGCAGAAGATAAAAGATTACAAAGGGAACATGAGTTACGACTAAGGGAGTTTGAGTTTCAAGGCCATGCTCCTGAAAATGGTGCCAGTCCCTTTGCCTCTGATGCTACGGTTACTCAAGGAGCCTCAACCTCAGCTATGAATTTTCATTTAGATCATTTTGTTGAGAAAGACGATGATATAGAGAGCTACCTAAATAGGTATGAACTATTAGCTACCACGTATGGGTTAGAGAGAGAAAGGTGGAGCTTAAAGTTATCTCAGGGACTTCGTGGGGCAGCTTATGAAGTTTTTGCAAAAATGAGCAGAGGTGATCAGGAAAATTATGACATGCTAAAGCAGGCTCTTTTGTTAAGGTATGAAAAGAATGCAGAATTCTATAGAAAAAAATTTAGGAATGCTAAACTACTGTCAGGTGAAACCTATCACCAGTTCTCTGCACGAATAGAGACATACTTGGAGAAATGGACTTCTCTGGGGAAAACCCAAGATCTTAAGGAAATGGTCCTTATAGAGCAATTAAGAGAGTCCATGGCTCCAGACCTGAGAAAGTTTCTCATGGAACAAGGTGCAGAGAGGCTGGGTGAGTTGCTAAATGTTGCTGAAAGGTATCAAGCAGCTCAAGCAGAGGTAACAGGTAATAAAAAGAAACAAGTGGATAACTTTAGGGCACCCCAGAACTTTAATAAATTTGATCCTAAGGATCAAAATAAAGGTAAGCACCAATTTGATAGGCCACGGTATGACAATAAAAATAAATTCCCACAATTCGATGAAAGGAAATATGATGAAAGAAAATCTTTCAACCAAGGAAAAAGGTGGTGTAAGAATTGTCAGATGGACAATCATGACACTGACCGTTGCAGAAGGAAACCTGTGTATATGGCAACCCTTCAGGTCAGGTCGACCTCAAGACAGGAGGAGGATATTATGTTAGATACCACTCCAGAAGAGATGAGGAAGGCACAGGCTGGGGATAAAACACTCAAGCCTTGTTTCAGAAAATTGTCAACTTGTCATACAACTCCAGGCAAGGGAGATTTTTACATGAAAAACAAGTTGATGTATAGGAAGACTGGAGCTAGATCCAAAGGTCACGGACAGCTGGTTCTTCCAAAAAGATATAGGGCAGAATTAATAAGGAGTCTACATGTGAAACCAGATGGGGACCATGAGAAAATAGGTACCATCATTCAAAAGGTGGCTCACAATTATTATTGGCCCAAAGCAAGATGGGACATTGAGAACTTTATAGAAAGGTGTAGCATAGCACATGAGGGAACACCCACAAGTGGGAACATGGATCAGGACCTGGACACGCCCCGGGGCAAAATTAGGCCTGACAATAAAAAGAAAAATAGATTTGATAAAGTGGACCAAATGGAATGGGAAGCCCCTTTTCACGGACAAGCTTCACTTAACTGTTTTACAATGGCCACTATGCGGAGAGTGCCAAGAGATGTCTTACCCCAGGATAAGCCGAAAATCCCTCAATCGGACTTAAACAAACTGGAGGAAGAGGATGTAGGGAGGAAATCTCTCATCAAGAATTTTAAGTGGGGAGAAAGCCCCAAAAGAAAAATTGGTAGCGGTCGTTTTGTGAATGATAATTCTGGGAGGAAAAATCATCACTATAAAGCTTCGAGTGGAAGAGACCATACCGGTGCATGGACAAATAGGTCCACACAATTAAAGGTCCATATGTAGCTTTGTTAAGAACGTGGACTGATGAAAAGGCAGAGGAAAACATTACATCTTCATACCAATATGTGAATGAGCTGACCACTCGGTTAAAAACTGGCTGGAAACTTACCAATGAAAATTTGAAACAAGCCAGGAAGAAACATGCTGCCTATTATAACAGGAAGGCGAAAGAATCCTTGCCGGATACAAATCAGCTGTTTGCCAGACTAAATAAAGCTAAATATTTCTCAAAAGTGGATCCGAGTAAGGATACTATCAGATTCCAGTAAAGCCTGAGGTTAGACCATACCTAGCTTTTAGTACCTCAGAAGGACACT